>JABBOT010000006.1:13720645-14070204 GCA_016165875.1 Acanthopleura granulata
GGGTAATTATGTCATTTGACCCCAAAACTGGTTTATTCAAAATATTTTCTAAACTGTTAAGAATTTTCCGGCCCGAAATGTTTTTATCTGATGCAGTTCCGGACGCTGGTTCTGACGTCATCAAAAGCTTAAGTGGGTGAATCTCCATAACGAATGCGCCCAGAGATGTACTCTTAAGACATAACATCATCGCAAGGCATGGATAGAAATTTGACATAACCAGAAGTGACGTCAGCAAACCGCAAGTTGTACATACCAAAACAAAATCGCCATTTTTGTAAATTTTAAATTAACTCGTATGGCTAAAATGGCAAGACAGAAGTGCGCGAATCTTAGATAGATAGTAGGCCTGGACATTGTCTTTTGTGAGTAAAAGTTTGGATGTTCTCGGTCACGTTGCTTAGCTGCCATATTGGATTGATAAGAAAACTTTTGAGAGGCATTTTCTTCCGAAAACAACATGGAATTGATCCAGAATTTTGCGCAAGTAACAACTGTTGCCTTAAAATTATTTGGAGAGAAAAAGAATGTGTGCAGCGTGTGAGCAAATAAGTGGAACCTGATGTCGTCATTTGAAAACAAAATGTTCAAATCTGAGTTTTTTAAATATGCTACTAGACGTAGAACGTCGTCTTATTTTTTACTTTGATGAATATTTTTGCCCCCAATTGCGATCAAAGTGCGAAAAGGTGCAATTTTCCCCATGTTCCCCGTTCACGTGAGAGAAGAAGGTTGCAGCTATAAAGCTCAAGATCGCTCAGTGCAAAACGCCACATGTGCGCCACACAATCTACTGTATGTGTGCTGAAAATTTGGATTTTCTTTAAAAATGCAGGTTGTACAGTGCTTCAAAAGTTTACACAATGAATTCGTGTTTAGGATGAATGTACAGGTATCGTGAGAATGCTACTCACGAACCTGGTATTATTTCTGTTCTGTTATGAGTACTTTCCTCGCTAATTGCGATCAAAATTGGAAATTTTCACATATTGGAGATCATGTGACAAAAATACATTACAGCCGTAAAGCTGAAAATCGCCAAGTACAAATCACTAGATATGTACGATGTGTGAGCCTAAATTCGTTGAGCTGTGTCAATAAGTAGAGGACTTGCAATGATTCAGATATTGTTCACAGGCCGATTGACTACATATGGCATTTTCATCTATATGCATGAATTGTAGTATACTGCTGTGTATTAATAGCTCCAAAGAATTACGTTTTCTAATTAGGCCACCCAGGTGCCGAAGCACGAAGACACAATTTAGTTAACACAAAGTGACTACGCATAGACCGGGAATACCGGCTTTGAGCATCGCCATTGCTGCTATAGCATCTATATTTTTGTTTGTTTTTGCGTTAACCGGTTTTGCCCTCTGTGTTCGTTGTAACCTCCACTGGCATTCAGTCGCGCGTTCTCGAGGCTTTTGTATTTATGAGTTTCATGTCATTGTGCATAGATCGTACATTTTGAAAAGATGTATTTATGTTTATGTATTTAAGCATGTTTACGATCAAGCCATTCAGAATTGTCTTTGTAGGCATTTTCACTTACGTCCACCAGGAGATTTGTTAATTTCTTGAAGATTCGGCTTTCACGCCATTGGACATATGTCAATTTGTACTCCATTTTTCTGTACGTAGCACTTTGTGAGCTTGTGTTTTGTTTGAGACGTTCCTTTGGAGCTTGTAAAGCTCATTGTCTCTTTGTCCGACTAGGTACATTTCATCTCAGTCTACCCTGAAAGTGACTTTGTGTACATTTCCAAGGACTGAAACATACATCGCCAGCTTAGCGTTACAGCTTGTTATTGTCAACCGTCCTAACTGGAATGTTGCACCTTGGCAGGGAGCTGGTTATAAACCATCGCCGGCCTGCCGAGCCCATCTGCTGTTTGTCACTGACAGGATTGTCGTCCTTCGTTTGGAGAATCCCGGTGAACTGTGGATTCCATATATACGTGGACTGACTCGCCTTTGAAAGCCGGAACATTCCATCCAGATTTGGAAGCTATCACCAGGAAGAGATATATACAGTATATTTTGTAATTATCTGCATTGTTTTCGTATATTATTGTCAGTTGTACTATTTGTCTCTTTTGTTCAAATGTATGCGTTGAACTCATTCAAAGGTCTTCGTGTTTCTTTGTTTGATCTTGTGAAAGGCCTGTCGCTGTTTGAGAGCCTTGCAAGCCATTTGTTCATCATTGTTCCCCTGCGATAGTAATACCCTTACAATCAGCTTACCTTGAGAACAAAGGTAAGCCACCACCACTGGTGTCCAGGTCGCCACTACTGAGCTCAGCATCATTAGTGCTCTGTTTTATCTTCTTGCTCACAGCTCCCTGTAAGTAAGCATTGTACCTTATACTTGTATTCAAACTTAGGCATGTAGTTGAAATTTTAATAGAAGACTAAAATGTAAATGCAAAAATACTATGTGTTTTACATTTTAATGTATTCGAATGTCATCGGCTGTCCCATATTTATGGCTCAGACAGTAAAGATTTGGCACGATTTGCTTGCTACATGCATGGCGTTCATCACAGGGTACGCACAGCGCCTTCGGTTGAGAATATTGTTTGTTTGTTCGTTTGTTTATTCACCGAAAACAAACAAACAAGCAGTGACAAAATATTAAATGAGCATAACGGCGGGAATAAAGTCCAGTGGACTTGATCTATCTCGTTACTTGAAATACGTAAGTAAACATGTGATCATGGAAGGTAATAAACAAATTTCACACCATCTTTATAGGTAAAGTCATCGCTATTGTAACAACCAAACGGCGCTTACCAAGAATCAGTATTTAGTAAAACATTGCTATAAGTATTGCAACAATCCTGTATAAACAGATTCATCGAGGCAGAAATTTGATAATGTTATATTATACTGGCTATTTTCTGAATGTAACTTACGTGATTTGTACAGGATAAACATATAACGTTGCCTGACTTATGTTGAACTGAACCGTTCAAATCGCACAGTAGCTGACATGAGATATTATGAAATACAGTTTAAAGTGTTACAGATTGAGACAGTTAGCTCATATCTGTTGTACTATTATTGTTGACCTAAAGGAGATTCGCCTAACTTTGACTTGAAAAGGGACAGAGCGTTTAAGACCCATATTTAGCTTATTCCGCTCTTGCGGGCCAGCATTTCGAATATAGTAGAAGGAATGATTGGAACGGAAGAAAGGTCGATATAAGTTAAGCCTATGAGTTCTAACTGGGATGTTATGAACGGCAGGTTGTCTAATGGAGGTTCCACGAAGGTTGCGCGGTAGAAGTTCTGGATTGTAGATATATTTGTGACATAGAAAGTTATAGAAAAGGAAAGTTTTTAGGATTTTTCTTTATGCAGAAAAACCTTTCATATCATGCAGTTTATGCGCTGTTTTACAAGGGATTTTATGCTTTTCCGTCGGAATGTTATGCTTAACATCTATGCCTCTGTTAACAAACAGGGAAATCGTGTCCCCTTTCTAATAAATGGGCAATGTGACTTTTCTTTATACACCAACCCCATCGCGATATGGAAGCCAGATGAGAACATCGCCTCCCAAGCCTCGTAGGACGAGGCCCGCGGCACGAGAACGGTACCATTGGTCTGCGATTTGCACTGTCCTCCTGTTGTTGGTCGTGACCCGTAAAGGGCGGTAGGAGCGGACGAGGCCGGTCACCGTACGCGCGCAAACGGTAACGCCCTCGACCACTTGTGCCGCGTCTGGGTGTTGAAACCAGTGACAAGAGGACAGTAGCATTCGAGGCAGATTTTCACCGTCCTCGTGGGGCGGACCTCGACCCACGCTCAGCTGCAGGAGTTCCATATCGCAACGCGTTAAAGTAATGCATAAATATTATATATTGGGTGTTTAAGGAGAGCCGCTAATGGTCGGAAGATCTGTAGGTTTGGCAGTTAGGTCGTTCTGCATTGTAAATATGTGGGCCACTTTTGGGTTGCGCTTTCGAGCTATTTACACGTATTCTTCATTCACGTGATAAAAGATAATTTTCTCTAAGAATATCAAAAGATTCTCAACTCTATAAACAGTGGCATTTCCAGAAGAACTCTGGAATACAAGTCTTATACACTTCAAAATGCTTTCCAGCCAGAACAAGGCCTGGAGTCTCCTTCTCTGTGGTGGAATAATTCTTTGGATGTTTTTTTTTCTTTTGGTTTTACATCATACGCAAGAATTTGTCAATCATATGACGATAACGAGTCGTTAAAATGTATATATTTTGTGTCTTCTTGTGGCAGGGCAAATCCATGCCTCCCCTCTGTCATAATGCGGTAGACACCAAACACCAAATACTGGCAAGGAGCCTACCTGTCCTGTTTCCCAGCTCTAACCTGACAGTGCTGAACGCCAAGCGCCTCAGCATTAAGTGTCTTCTCTAATGCATTTTTATTATCGGTAAATGTCATCATTTCGTCAATAGCAAGATTAGGAAACAAACAGTACAGTAAACAAGTGGAATAAATCCATCTGCTCGAGAAAGTAAACGCCGGCATACAACAACATTATATATTATAACGTGGTACATTAGCTGGAGACAGAATGTATTTAAATGTCTCCCTACTCACCTCAATTGTATTTGTAACTCTGTTCTCTCCTGAAGAAAAGAAAAAAGATGCGATAGTGCTTTAATCAACACTGATGGAATTGTTTTCTAACGCTTTTTGTTTGCTTACAAGTCAAATTATAAAGGTCCTTATTCATTATTGCGGCTTATAAACTATAATAGCTCTTCTATAAAGAAAGACAAACAAATGCTTGTCTTTGACAGAAACAGAAAAGTAGACATTATTATTTACATCTGGCTTATGTGTAACGTGATTAGATTTCGCTTACTTTCCAAACAGCTAATGAAGCATTGGGTGCTCACCGGATGGTAGTCAAGTGTTCTTGGGAATTTTTACAGGTACACGGTTTTAAAAAGCGGGTATACGTCTGTAAAAGTCAAGTGATTCGCAGGCATGATGGCACGTCTGTAGTGTAATATAGATAGCATGCATATGTTTAGTACACAAGCAAATTTTACTGGGTTTTACTGTGTCCCGCACCAGCAGTTAGATATTTAGGTTAGGGGAAAACCCAAGGTTATTGAATTACGACTTGCATGTCCCCCATAATGTTGACACACTTCGTCCTCGTGGTTTACTCTGCACCACAAGTGTCTGTGTATCAGCCCTGCTCACACTACATGTCCCCAGTCGGCGTTACAGGTAGGCTCCTGTCTGTGGGCACACTGTATACAGCTCGAAAATGTCTACAATGCATAAGTTGCACACGTATCACCCTACATACAAGTAGTAAACCCACAACAAAAGCAAAAATCATCTGTTTTTCTTGGTAACATTTATTCCCATATGTTGCTTAAAGATCTATATGGAAACCAAATTAGTATGTAATAAATATATTTATGTTTTAAGCTCACAGATGGAAAGCAGTTTTAACACTAGCTCACCAGAATTTATCGGTAAGAAAGTGTATATGTGGTGGAGATGATGACGACGAGGATATATAAATCTTTTCACAGGAATTCACATATATTTATCCACCAACACCAAATGGTAGTAATATTTGGAACTATGAAAATACACTATAAACAAACGGTTATAAGCTTACCAATAGTTTCGGCTCATTCTGAGGAACACGTTTTCGTATATATATCAAGACAAATATGTAGAACCAAAAATCTAAAAACAAAACGGCATTCTTTGATTTTCTTTCAGTTGATTTGTTTTCGTAGGTGATGCAGTGTATAGACATGTCCAAAGCGGACCTTCTGCTAGCTTTTTACTATATCACCACAGTCATTTTTTCATAATTGTGTTTCTATACACTCATGTTCTTGTACCAGGTAATAATTTACTTTACAGTCTGAAACTTCAATTTGGATGTGCAATGTTTATAACCTTACATTTTTGCTGATATTTAAATTCATTTTAAGACAAGAACTTTACTTATTCTCCTAACACCAGGAAAACCGATTTTGATCATCGTGTCTGGAATTGTTACAAGGCATATCCTGATTTAATACTATATAGGTAAGGCTTATTGACCTACACTTAGGTACTTAAAGACAGTGCATATAGGATACCACCAGATTTTAAAGGAGACCTGACGAGATATACTCGGTGATCATGTTTGCCATCCGTGGTAATATAACATTTTATACCCCTGAGTAAGTCTACAGAAGGCAAGCGACTATACGTACCACTGCTCCTTTCTTGTGCTTCATTGGAGCACCTTCTACCGGACCATGACGTATACCGTAATGGACCTATGAATGTTTATATACTTAGGTTTTACTGCATACTAAACATTTTTCACGTCGTTATTAACCCCTTTTCTGGCATATGACGAGGAGTTCTCAGTATGTATATATACTGTCTTCTTGTGTCAGGGTGAGTCCATACAACAAAAGTGCTGGCGCCACTGGAACGTCGTGCCGAAGACATCAGACGTGCATTGTACTTTCACACTATACTAACGCCGACCGAGCCATCATGTTTCCTTGTTCTAACCTGCCAAGCGAAGGCAGCAAGAGGTGCATTATATGCTATTACACATCCCGTGATTGATCCCGGATGTCCCGACCTTAAGGCGGGCCCTCTATCCCTATCGGAGAACTGAACCTCCGAAAAGATCTGCTCGGCACATGCCCTTGATCTAACTGTAAACCGAAACTGACCCCGTCTGTACAATCAGACTAACATCAGTCTCGTTCACCAACCTTGGAACTCGTTTTGCAAGAGGTATAAGGAAGCTACTGACCTATATATTTTTGGTTACTTTTTCGTGGGTTTGCATGAATTTTTTTTCAACGCAATCCAAGGGGTTTGTGCCTTGAAACAGCTACATATATTTAAACAACAACCAGCAATAGCAGTCAAAAGTCATAAACATTCTTTATTGGACTCAGCGTTGGCTGAGAAAAATAGTGTACAACTAGGCGTCGATACCGATATTCGTATTTCAGCCGTCAACGAAAAGGGGCGTTCAGGGTCAATAACCTCTTTCCAAAAATGACAAATCACACACCACCAAAGAACTAAGATAATATATGTAATATAAAAATTAGGAATGATTTAAGCCCATTTATTATGAAAAAAATGTACATGTCAGAAACTGTTTCACCGTCACTGTGCCGCTTTGGAGACGTTTCCACATTTAAACAGAGCAACTGGGTATGACCGAAGATATATGTTTACGCCTATGTTTCCAAAAGCTAGTATTCATAAACTTTTGTCGCTCCGTGCTTGGCTATTTCTCGATGCGCTGTTAGTCTATTTGTATCCTGATTACTTCCGAAATTTAACTTGTGGAAACGGCTGGCGTTTATCCTAAAGTTATCCGGTGCACAGCTAAAGGACCGATCTTCTGAGCTCCTGATTGCCAGTCGTTTAGTTGTCCATGGAGAATTGTGTTTTAGTGCCCGTGTAAAACGTAATGTGATTTTAAATCGACGCACGTTAAGGCACCTTTATGAATTCGACCCTATGTGCTTTCCTGTGTCGTCAACCGTGGTCGCCGTCTGCGACTGTCCCGCACCAATGTCTACGTTTTACTACCCGCCCTACTTACATGTATTTTATAGGCTCAATTGGCACAATCAATCGTATCCTGAACATCACGACTATCTTTAGGAACAAGTTAACTTATATGCATACATGGTGTAAAACTGCAGCGACCAGAGAACTGTGACACGTTTAGGCGATAATATTTATCTGTTTTTGGCTCAACTTACTGCGCAAAAACTTAATTACAATAAATATTTCCTTTTACACTTCATTAGAGCTATCTGTACAGAAGAACGGGTATCTCGATAACATAAGCAAATCAGACGATATGCAATTAGCATGGGCAGTTTTGAGCTCTGAATGTATAGTACACAAACAGGACAACGGCTTTGATTTTAAAAATGCGGCCCCAAACCGACATATAATACTTGACACTCAAGCTGTACACTTATGACCTCAAACCTGTGACTCACATAGTAAATGTAACAGTTTTTTTTATACATGACAACAAATTATACTATTATTGTGCTATTATTTTGCTAGCGTCGAAAGTTATATGCCCTGGTAATCAAGATATTTTGTGATCTGCTACACTATTAGAAAATTTTCATAAAATTACGGGCAAAATTAAGGCCAGGCAACAGGCTGACACGTGTTTTCACTGTACAATAACGGTCATACTGGCCGTAATGTCATCGTGTGAAATAATATGTGAACCCTACACAGATCACGAGTATATCCTATTAAGGGCGTTTTACCACTAAACCGACTGTACCAGTGAAAACCGGGTGGAAATGCCGGAATTAGTGTAGTAAACACACGACTCCTACCAGTGTAAAGTCAGTTCAAGATGTACATTCTGTCTAATGCATAATGCAGAGCGAAAGTCGACACGCTGTCATCTCTAAGTTCATTGGGTTTCATTCGGCATAATGGAAACCACTGCTACACGATACAGAGTGATTTACCAGCATCGACAGCTGATGTATAACTGGTGCTGCTCGCTCACTGTAAATCAACTGTCTCCGACCGTCGAGTCACGATGCTGTGTGATACAAAGTCTGTACTTGATCACAAGACATCTGCTCAGTTTTAATGTCGAGGGTTTCAGGGGCTCTACTGACTGTATATTCTCCTCAAACACTCAACCCGTATTTGGAATGTTTTGTGCCAGAACGATGTAGGCCTCGTCTGCGATCCTTTGTGGTTGTAATGGATACATTGTGCCGCTTGTACGAAGTAATCGATTTACACCTTATTTATACACTAATCCGCTATTGCCTTGAGTATTCCTTAAGGCGGAATGTTTGGGTATTCTACACTACAAATATTTTTTTTTCACATCACTATGCATTGCTTATGCCAAGAACATCAGAAGATTCCCCCTTTACCTGCCAAAGGTCAAATGGTTTAGTCACTCCGAGAACTCCAAGTCATTGGTCAAAGACAAGGGGTTCGCCATGGCCAACTGATTCTCAAAAGACCAAATTTTAGACCATTGCTAAGTGATGTCCTTAAAGACAAATGATTGGTCAAGCAATGGTATCAATATATGTGTAAATAAAAGGACACAAATCCAGAAATATGACATTTAAGCAACTGAAATTCTCATGATTTGATTGTTGTTTGAGGTTCAATACACATCATACTGACAGGCGCGACCATGGGTACGAAATTTGTTATCATTGGAAGTTTGTCAGTGTGTAAGGCTATGTAGTTCAGGATACATGTATGTCAACATTCTTATCGACTGACCCATTTCACTAGCAGGGTATGTTGCTGTCACACCGACCTTATCGCTGTTGTGTGTCAGTGTCATGTACATACTTGTTTTTCTGTGTGAGAGTGCTTGTGTCTATACATATATACATGAGAATGATATCGGCGGTATATTTGTACACGGTAAATATTCCGTCTCTGAACTCAGGCATTTACTGCATAAATGTAATGGTCAGTGGATTGGAGAGCTTACGCAGAATAACTAATCCGGTCGCTGTTAGCCCAAATCCAGCCCAGTTATTATATTGTATGGACTCACAACACACCTTTCGCCTCTCCCTGCACAGTTAACCAAGATTGAGCATTATGAAGCTAAAACAGTAATTTTAGGCACTCATGTCACAGTTGTCCATCTATAATTCGGCTACAGTATTTGCGCCGTCATCATGAAAGTATGTACAATAAGGAGTAACAAACTCACATGTAGGCTACAAGTACATATATACTAGAACAGCTTGTCGACTATATGCATTACCAGTCCATTACTGTTGACATGGTTGAGTAGATACACGCACGCTGGTCCTGACATGATTAAGTAATGCCGTTGTCTTACCATAACATCCAGTGATAGAGCTAAACAGATGCCGGTACCCAGATAACAGAGTCACCTGTGAGTTATATGACATTGGCCGACAACTTTGTAAATTGTATGTATATTGATACGACATACAGTAATACATGTGGCAACTGCCAGCAAATATACGGCACTCTACATTTTTTCGTTCAAGTTGTATATCGCTGTTGTAGAACACATTTATGGTACGTGTAATCATTTCATCAAAAGCATGACAAAAAAGCAAATAGTATGGTAAACAAATGGAATAAATACATCTGCTCCAAAGAGTATAAACAGATGGAAAACTATGTTATACTTTACCTCTATGACCTGTGACTAACATGGTAAGATACCTGGGGACAAAATATATTAAAATTTTTCATTCCTCCCCTGAACTGACTGTGTGTCTTTGTTCATTCCTGACAAAAGATAAAGAAAATGTAAGAGTGTTTATGTCAAGAAATGAAAATGAGCACCAAAAATGTTTGTTAACGCTTGTTTAAAAGACGACTTCACAACTTATCCGTCATTACGTTAATTTCATAACTTTTATCCACTATACGATAAATAAACAAAGAAAAGTGAAGAATCCTATCTTCAGCAGATACAAAAGGAAAACACGATCATTTAGATATTGCATTATGTGTATCTTAGTTACCTTACATTTCAGTGGCCTGATTAACCAGCATAGTGATCACAAGGTGATAGTCATATTGTGCCTGAAAATCTTACATCGCTATGGGCTTTATATGGTGAGAGTATGTCTCCCTGAAGGTACGTGATAGGCAGGTGTAGGACAAATCGCACTCGTAACGTTTGGGTTACATATTATAATCGGTGCCTGCGGAAATTATTCGAATAACGACTCCGGTCGCTGTAAGTCCAGCTCAGTCATTATAAATCCCCGTCATACCTTGAATAGAGACACACAACGCCCCCTATTGCCTATCCCTGCATAGCTAAACAAGTTCGCGCATCATAATCCAAACTAGAAAAGTAAATTTAGGCACTCATGCCAGAGCTGTCCGGCTATAGTATTCTAATTCGGCTATAGTATTTGTCCCGTCTTCAGGAAAGTGTGTACAATAAGGAATGGCGAACTCACATGTAGGCTACAAGTATTTATACACTGGAACATCTTGTCGACTGAATGTATTCTCAATCCATCACGGTTGACATGGTTTAATAGATACAGCACGCTGGATCTGACGTAATTCGGCAATGCCACTGTCTCGGCATGACATTTGATAGTGCGAATAGTGGAACGGCATAAGAAATTAGTGTTTGTTCCTGTCAGAGGAGATGCAGTTTCTATCGGGCTAGATAGGTGCCGGTGCCAAGATAGCAGAGCCAGATGCAGGTTAAATTGAATTAATGGACAATTTGAAATTGTTTATGTATTCTTTGGACAGACAGTAACAAATTTGACTTTAAAATGTTTGCAAAAATCGGCACTTTCATGTTTGACATTCAAGCTTTATATCGCTGTTATTGAACTCATTTATTGTAAATGTAAAAAATTCATCAAAAGCAAGACAAGAAAACAAACACTACGGCTAACAAATAACCGTAGGTCTAGTCAAGAAAAGTAAAAACAGATTCAAACCTATGTTATACGTCCATGATTTACATCTACCATGGTAAGCTAACTGGGGTCAAAATATATTTAAGTTTCTTATTACTCACCTAAATTGTCTTTGTAACATTGTTTCCTCCTGAAGAAAATGAAGAAGATGGAGAATGGGTCAGCAATTCAAACTGAACGACAAAAATATTTGTTAACGTATGCCTACATGATGGAGATTTTATAAATTTATCAACTTCTCGATAAACAAACAAAGAAACAAACACAGTAAAGAAACAAGAGGGGAATATAAGAATGTAAAGAGAGACATAATCATTTAGATTTCAATTTTGTGGATCGTAATGTTAACTTACTTTTCAGTCACCAGATCAATCACTATAGTGATCACAAGATGACAGCTCTGCTATGTTTGTGAATGTTACACCGTGACATATTTCTGCTGGGAGGAGTTTGTGTGTATTGCCTGACCCACTTTTACACAGTATATACGTGTTGATCTGAGCCTGGACATTGCACAGTCGTCGTTCTGACCATACACTTCGTAACACATACATTTTTTGTCCATGGAAACAAAAATTTATAAATGCATCAAAGCACATTTTCCTCCATAGCGATGTTTTGGTATTTTCGTTCAATTTGTTTTGAGGTTAAATTCCGATAAAATATACTCACTGGACTTAAAGGTAGACAGTGAATAGTTCCCTGTTTATTGAACGTTGCCTTCACTTAACGTCGCAACATACTGAATTGCCAACTCATTGCAGCCTGTCATGAAATTTTAATGTGTTGGCTCTCACATTTGAAGGCAGGGAAATGTCAAAGGGTTTGAACACTTTTTAAGAGTGCATTGCTTCATTACCAAGTCAAGCTAACCACACTGAACAAACATTGCATATATAGAAGACCGTGTATAATAATACTTCATTGCTTATCGAAGTAAACAGCTCACACTTCCAAGTCAGTCATTTCGCAATTGCTGCTCTGCAACTTTGGCTTGGGACATGCAGAGGATTTATCACAACACAGGTCTGACGGCTTCGTTTCAACACAGTTTTTGCTCTGCACAATCATATGCTTTTAAGCTTCGCACGTATGCCGTAGATAACGGACAGGGCAGTGGTGTAATACATCCGCATGTTATTTATATACCAACCCCGTCGTCACATAAGTAATACATGACTATCGTGTATCTTTTCAGCACGATTATTAATGCTCACAAGGCCTGGACGTTTGTCATGCAGCTCGTCCAGCACTGTATATATGTCAGACACCTGTGGGTCGTGAAATGAAACCTTAGAGTTTTAATTTAAAACTGTTTCCAAAAAATGCAGGGAAAAAGGGTATAAATCGGCTGTAAACACTTTGTGTTTAACCCACTAGACCTTATTTACTCCAAGTTCCAGTCACTTAAAAAAGGTGTGTTTTACTTGAGTGAAAGTTTTTCACAACACCGGAGTGTTGCACATCCCCAGGTCTTAGAACCACAATGTTTATGGATGGGACGATTTATGTGCTTACTCACACCTTGATTGGTTTACTAAATTCATGTATTAGTATGACAATGGTGGTGGAATTCAATATCATTCGTTCTGGTTGGAGGTTGTGGTTTTAGTAGAAGCGTAGGGGGTGAGGGGTCTTTAGAGGAAATTTCATGCGAGGTTGCCAGAACCGCCTATAGGAACGGGAAGTTGTGGCATTTTAAGGGGGCGGGACACGCATTGTAGGCGATATTTGCCAACTAAGATCATGTTAGAGAGCCTGGATAAACTGTCCCTTCGGTAGTACATCACACATGTCTATTTATTGTTCAAGGGTTTTAAGGCAGCGAAACTAATATTCTAACTAACTAAAATTCTTATGTATAATTATGTATAGTTACCACGTGACGACCAGCTACCTGCGGAAAGTCGTGGGTTTCCTTTTTACTTTGCCCGCTTTTCTCCCACCATAATGCTGGCCGCCGTCATATAAGTGAAATATTCTTCAAACTCCAATAAAATGAATAAATAAATAAAATGTTGTTCTCTTTTTTGCCGTGTGGAGAGGAGATGTAAGAGAAAAACAAATTCTCACACTCTACATTGTTGTATTCCTTTAATACATACATTAATATAAAAAAATAAAAATAAATAGTGAAACATAACCATGCACAAAGTGAGAAGAATGGTCGAGACTTGTTTTCAGTGCGATCGCTAGAACACTGGGGTCTCGGGTACAAATCCGATCTTAATTCGACAGGAAGTTTGTGGCTTTTTCTCTTCATGTGGCCTCTGTGACAATAAACGCAATAGTTATGTGAACACTTTATACCGGCATTGAAGCTTTAAACGACAAACGCACATTTCTTTTAGAAAAATGAAAATTTGTCAACTTCATATCAGCACAGTGATGGATTGCAATGGCAGTTATCGTATTCAGTTAGGAGAGAAACATGGAACTAGAGCACGGCATGGAGTTGAGCATAATATTACGTAACCTAATTACAAAATTTATACCTCAATCATCCATGTAAAATAGTGGAAACAATATCATGAAAATACTAAACAATGTGCTAGCTTGCTTAAATCTCACTGCTTTTCAATTCAGAGGGCCTTCTACAGTATATGACGCTATTCATGTTGGGGCAAATCGCCGTGTACCTGGTATGTAAAGAAAACCAAACTTTTGAAGAATTTTAATCCGTGACAAATTTAGAGGCTTGAACGATACATATATCATTTATGTATCATGAAATTTTTCCTCGCATCGGTTAAATAGCTAACTATGTGGTGTAATCATGAACACTCGCAGCCTTTATGCATAAATCGATGGTCATTCCACAACCTTTATTATTGTTCTAAAAATAGTCCTAATATTTGTAATTCCACTGAACCATCGGATGGTGAACATTCTTATGTGCGTTTTAAGATTCTCTGTTCCCCTGAATTCGTATTCGAGAACGTAATGCTATATGGCGGTCGTCGTGAATTAAAGTAAAATATTGTTGAGAACGGCGTAAAACACAAACGTAAATCAATGAATTCCATGTGGTCTCATGTGTTTTGATAAACTTAATTCAGAAATCCTGTAGTTGCACTGATGAGTTTTACGTAATACACGGGTAGTGTAACTCCAAAAAAACCAAGACTTCATTGTGACTAATTATTTCGGCATTTTATTCTGCCGTCACCAGGAGAGTGATCAGAATGGACAAGCAGCGACACATATACATTGTAACTGGATGTGAGTTGTTACAGTAAATATTAAAATCAAAACCAGTGATTTATGGTATATTGTCAAGCACATATAAACAGGAATAACAGAAATAACGGAGAGTCATAAAGTCATAAAGAACAAGTTAGATAAGCTACTGACTAATAAGGGTTTAAGAAAACAAAGTAACAGTAACATGCCATAGACTGGTGATTATCCCGGTCACATTCATCTCCACTATACTGACCGATATCATGTAGAGTGAAGGAGCTGGTTAGCGCGCTAGCGCAGCGTAATGAATCAGATGCCTTTCACCAATGCGGTCGTTGTGAATTCAAGTCCAGCTCATGCTGGCTTCCTCCCCGACCGTACATCTGCCAGCCACCTGCGGATGGTCGTGGATTTTCCCAGGGCTCTGACCGGTTAACTCCGACTATAATTCTGACCGGCCTCGTATAAATGAAATATTCTTGAAACGACGTAAAATACCAATAAAATGAATAAATAAATAAAGTGAAGGATTCTTCAGTATGGCATCAAACCACAATTAATAAATTCATGACTGAATTACCCTTTGATTTCAAATTTAAGATTCGCCCAGTTTCAGGTACTGATTGATGTAAGGTTTGTTTATGAGACAAACAGAAGATGGCAACATTCAGTTTGATAAAATCTATTCCCAGTCACGTCCAAATCGCTCGCTTTTCACCGATTCAAGACATAGTGGCACAGAAATGATCTTCTTACATTTCCCTTAGAGTTTTATTCATTTTTCTTTTTACAAACAAGTTGAATTATTCTATGTCGGTGTGTCTGGTAAAATGAGACGTTACTTTCCCGGAATTTTGAAAATTTCATTTACACAGATCCAATGTTTATTTCACATTTAATCACTTCCATATTTAATTTCAGTCAACGGAATTTGTAATACCCGATTCATTAAACAGCAAATTCTTTTAAATCAAACTCGAGGAAAGTTGACCACATACTACTTATTATGGTGCGATGATTTTGACGTTTTCTCGTTTTCTGTCTTAAGTCTGTAGGAAAGTAAGAGAAAAATCTAGAGATTTAATAATAAAGAAAACATTTTTGTTGCGCAAAAAGATACTGAGTATTTCCTTCAGCGATGCTGTGCTTAACTCACAAGCGTGACATCTTTGACAATAACTTTGGAGAAAGTGGTATGATGCATATTGGCCATGCTATATAATGCTGGATCAGTGTGTCTTGGCCCATTTGCATGTAATACTGGTTTAGCTTTATGCCACACGGCAACATGTATGGATTTTGAGAGTGTAAGGCATCTATTTAATAGGCTCTCGTTGTCCATGTCTAGTCAGACATTCTGACAAATACACACCGTTTTGCTCAGTGAGTGAGTGAGTCCCTAAGATTTAAAGTCGTACTTAGCAATGTTTCAGTCGTATGACGACGAGGAGTTTTGTGGCTAAACATTAGCTAAACATGACACTTCACCCAGTCACATTACACTGACACTGGGCCTAGCACTCCTGTTTTCACTGGGTCTAGCAGTCCTGCTTCCTTGTTCTAACCTGTCAATGCTGGGAGCCAAGCGAGGCCGCAACAAGCACCATTTTTTAAGGTCTTTGGTATGACCTGACCCGGGATTGAACTCGGACCTCGACTACCTCGAGGCGGAAGCTCTAACCACTAGACCGCCGAGGCCGCCCATCTGTTTTAATAGATGTAAGCTTATGTATAAAGTATCATACCATGTGTACAGCAATTTGTCAAAGTGTACGGAGCTGACACCCTCTGTAACAGGTTTGCGCTTTCAGTACATTGATCAGTAAGTCCGTCTATTAATAATTTCCCCTCGATACGGCTGATATTTTGTATCCAAAAATTTTGTGTACACGTGTATAGAAAGAGCATTACACTCAAAATTAAAAAATAAACAAGAACATGTCTTTTTTACTTTTCTGATGTTGTTTAACCGAGATATCACAAAAGTAAATCAATCAGGCATGAGTATGGCACATGTAATACCCCGATGATTCACGGGAATTGGGAAGTAAAAACAAACTGATAGGTTTTCCAAGAGTGTCAGATGGAAATAACAACGATTCCTACCTGTTTTCATCCCAGTTGTGAAATTTGTTTGAAGCAAAGGCTGATTGGGTTACCTGCGTATTTTTGGCTGTGACTCCCGTTAATAACAGTTACCAGAGAAGCCATGATTTGGTATGTATAAATCCACATGAAAAACATTTATTCGCTAGGTGATATATATGTGATTAACCCTAGGACAGGAAATTTGTAAGGATATTTGTTGGACCTAGGCGACAGTTGTCGTCCACCAAATTGGTGTGCATATCTGTACAACATCTGTGGTAAAGTTCATCAGTAATTTCTCAATGGTCAGCGGTTTACAACGGGCAATCCAGCTTCCTCTATCCATAAAATTTACTGCTATCGGATAAATAAATTGTTTTGGTAAAACAACAATGAATTGTTAATTTGTCTAGTTCATTGGAGTTTTACGCCACACTCAGAATGGGGAAACCATGACCTTTCGCAGATTGCTATCAGACTTTCCCGTGTATGACAGGACGGGAAACCAGCGTAAACTAACTACAGAAATAATTAAATGCATGTACACATTAAAATTCCCGGACATTTTTTTCCTAACCCACGATAAATAAATATTGTCTTTCAATATGGAAAATGTTGTTTTGATTGGTCTTTTCCATGACATTCTGAAAAATTGGTCTGATATTTACTTTGTTACAGATGCCAGAAATCCCTACTCCAGTGATCAGTCTATGGAACTACCAAGAAGGGAACCCGCTCCTTCCAGCAAGAGTCTTAATTCAGGTGGACGAAATTGCCGTGATAACGGATTATTCCAGTGTAGACATTTCATATGCGCCGGGATAGTCTTTTCACTGTATGATATATACGGGATAGTTTATACGAAAAGGCTCTCCAAAACTTTCTTCTTCTTGGAGCGATTTGTTTTCAAACTGAACCCAGTTGAAAATGTACCAATAAATGTTTTCAGGGTGTATAATTCAATGATGGGCTAGTTGTAGCCAACTCAACGAAGACCCGGGGGGTGGGGGGTGGGTTGTGATTATATCGGAATCACCCTGTTTGTCTGTCCGTCTGTAGGCACGATTTTGGCCAGGCATCTCTTTCCAAACTAATGTTCCAGTATTGATGAAACTTACCATGCATGTCGCCTATTATTTGATTTTGTGCATGCTCAAGTTTAATGGCAATCAGGCACGTACATGTATTTGCATGATTACTGCCGTTCACGTACTTGGATTTTCATGTACGCAGATTTTGCCTATGCTTAAGTATTGCACTAATTTTCGTGAAACTTTGTGTACATCTTTTACATGATCTAAGCATCTACATGCTTAGTAATAATGACAGGCTGGGTATTATTTTTATTTTAATTGTTACCACCATTTAGGTACATGGTGTAATAATGCTTTTCATGAATACAACTGAAAGGGCAAGCTGAAGACACATTTCATTATCGTGATGTTCCAGCATGGATGATCTTTATCTTTATTGTTTATTAAGTTTAGTCAGTTGTTTTGTATGTGTAGACATAAATGTATTCACAGAACTTAAAATAAGTGACAGCACTTATATGATGTTAAATAAGTAAGTAATTTTATGTAAAAATGTACCCTGTACTATGCTCTTATACTTACCAAACAATTTGGCTCCTTGATGTGGCTAATGAAAAAAAAAATCTCGCATGTGTTACATGTTATAATGTTATACATCGATTGTTTGTTTGAACTGATACCTGTGCCATGGTCTTTGATATATTTAAACAACTATATCAAACAACTGTATCAAATATTTGGTTCTTTGTTGTTATTTTGCATGTATTGTTTTTACAGCTATGTATGTAGAAGAAAATTCCACGAAGACAGTGACTGTATGTTCTCAGAATTATACTTCATCAAGATGTCACATCCTGTACAAATTGCGATGATTAGCATATGCTTGTTTCCTTTTACACCACCCTGTCGTTTGGGTCGGTGTCAGTCGGTGTTTCCTTAAGTGGTTAACTTCCTTCATGTTTTCCCTGGCCGGCAACAAGTCTTTTGTTGGATAACGTAAGAGTTCCTTGTATAAGACTTTTTTTAGCAACAAATTTTGTTCTTAAATAAGCTCTACATAGAACCAGTGGGAACAGGCTCTTCAAAGAACCATAAATGGTTCTACATAAAGGTTCTAGAAATAACCATAAAACTACTAAGGGTTCTTCCGCAGGTTCTACGTAGAGCCCTTTTTCAAGGGTTTTACCTAGAACCTTAATGGGTTCTGCATAAAAGGTTCTAGGTGTAACCTTAGAAAAAGGGCTCTCCCTTGGAACCAATAATGGTTCTGCCACAGCGCCACCTCGAAAAATTCTTAATGGTTCTACTGAGAACCTTTTTTTGGAAGAGTGTGTTCGTCACTACGGGACTGTCATCCTCGAATTCGAGAATTCCCAACCATTGAGGATTCTGTATTTACGTGGACAGACTTGCCTTTGGAAATAATATTCCAACCGGAATTGGACGCTATCATCAGTAAGAAGCTATATATATATATATATATATATATATATATATATATATATATCTGTGTGTGTGTGTGTTTGTGTGTGTGTGTGTGTATGTATTGTAATTATCTGTATTGTTTGATGTATCTTTTTGGGGGTCGCGGTCTCTCGGTCGGTTAGCGCGTTATCGTAGGGCAGTGACCCGAAGTCTCCCACCAATGCGGTCGCTGTGAGTTCAAGCCCAGCGGACATAACAGAACCCCGAGGCAACCCAGAGGAAATAACTTCCTCAGCTGAATCAGTACCATTGATACAAACTTTTATTTTTTCTGTCAGCCAGATAGTCATTCAGCCAAGAAAGTAATGTATCTCCAATACTAAACTGCTCTTGTCGAGAAAATCGTGCCATTTGGTACATTTATCAATGAAGTCTTTCAAAATTAATAACACATCTGGATTTTCTGTTAAAACAGATGTGATAGAATCATCTAGATTATTATTGGAGAGCTCCCGTTCATTAGCAGATTGACTGCCTGGGCAAGAGCAGGGAGCAATGAACACATGTTTTTTTTTTATTACATTTCACTTTGATCTACTTACATTTCATATTCATTTTCCACATCTTTTCGTGGAGTGATATTAAGACATGTCCTTCAGTAATTAGCTACTCCTCCTCCAAGCCTATTCATATTTCTTTCCATAAAATACCCATCAATATTTATACGGATGAAGTCATAGTCATATTATCATAATAGAACTGTTAATATCTCATTTGCATGGATTTATTTGATTTGATTGGTGTTTTAGTGGAGCATGAACATGGGCTTGAACTCACAGCGAGAGCATCTACTTCGAAGTACGAGAAAAGCTGATCATCGCCTTGAACAAGTAAACTCCTTGCGTTAGTGTGACAACATGACAAGTCATTTCGATGGGGAGGTCATGAGCGACTGTGTACGTCACCACAATTCAGCAAAAGATCACATATACATCACCACAATTCAGCAAAAGGATCACATATACACCACCACATTTCAGCAAAAGGATCACATATACATCACCACATTTCAGCAAAAGGATCACATATACATTCAGCGAGTAACTACAATTAGACAGGACACTTAAAGCACATAGTGCCAAAATACCACAGAACGAAGCTACTACAATGAAGAGAGATTTCATATCAGCAAATAATCCTTAAGAAGGTATTTATATAGCTTAAAACTGAACTACTAAATAGAACTACGCCCCGGTAGCCACCCTATGCTGGCTTAAGTAATCATACGACCGTTACCCATATGATATAGAACATGATTAAACACATTTTTTACCTTCAGTTTTAGACGAAATGAAACGACTAATCCTAATAATGCACCTATCAAGAGCAAAACTGCCCACAGTTCGATCGCGGTTATCAACTGATTGGGCTTCAGTCAAATCTAGGGCTGATATAACTTGTGTTGAGCACACGCGTCCGTCGCTGCTGTGAGAAAAGTCTGCCGGCAAATATGACTGACCTTATTGACCTAAACCCTTAACGTTTTATCCCAATTGATCTCTACATACGGCTACTTAACTGGGATAAATGTTGAATCACAGGACATCCCGATAAACCCAGCTTCGATATGGGTTGATGCGACGGGCTGACCTCAGGCAGCTCGAGCTCTTACATCATTGTGGAACACACATTCTTCTGATAATCTCACACTCAAACTCCACACACTGAACTTCATGTCTCAAGTGTTGATCACAGAGAGTGGTCAGATAGCGGCTGACGCAAATCTCATAAATCAAAAATAACTTGGTGTTAACAACTTTTTGTCCCTTTGCAGTGCCTGCCGTTTATAATCTCTGTGCCGCGTAGCTATGAAGATTATATATATATATATATATACATTGTGGTTCTTTCTGAATTCATGACATCGTTTTCCTCATGTCAAGAAGGTAAGAGAGATCTGACAAATCATGCAGGTGTGGTGTACTATAAACCATACAATCGGAAAGATGGTGCAAATACCTCGTAACATACCTGCAGTATACTCATTTTAAACTTCTTGTCATGTTTTTAATTAACATTTACACAGGTACCGATTGCATGTTTCTTCAGGGATTAATGCAAAATATTTTAATATTGAACTTACTCAATGGCAGTAAATATCTGATAAATACATTTCTATGTTTATGCCTGGTACAGCTGTTTGTACAAATATGCTTCACATCATGGGCGCTCGTGAGTATGCGTGCGTGTATACTTGTGCTTGTTTTAACTGTTTGGGAAATCACACACGATACCAACAGACCTGATTTCGGAAAAAAATCCTGATGGTTTTAAGTTATTGGATCTATGTAAAACAACTGGTCTTAAAATCATGAACGGTAGATGCTACAGTCATATTAATGACAAAATACTGTGTATGTACTATGGTGCCCGTGGATGTGGTATACTGTTTGATTACTGCAACCTATAAAAGTTTTTAGTATTAGATAGCCGCATGAAGGGATAGATAGATCTGACAGAGACAATAGACAGATTAACTGGAATCATGAGGACAATACAGGTTATCTTACTCATGTAAATGCTGCTGTCAATGAAATCATAATTATCAGTGATCAGATCCACTGTGGTGATGTTGATACTGATTGAATGATCAATATAACTAATAACAAGGTGAAGCAGTTTCTATAGTTTTATCAGAAAATGTAAGAAAGCAAGAGCACGATTTAGAATCACACAGAAGCAGTACAGAAAAAAAAAACCCTCGATAAAAATATTTACTAGAACCAAGAGCATAATACAACAAAGAAAGCATACAGTAAAGGGGCAATATAAACACCGTAAAATGTTGAGATACAGTAGAATTCCAAACGAAATACTGGCTGGTTTGACATTATTTAAACAGAACCCAACTGACCCGGACATTAATCTTGTGAATTTAAGATTTTACAGAGCTATTGAAAATGAGCGAATCTACGTCTGCTATTTCAGGAAAAAGTGATTCATTGTACTGACGAAACTGATAAACTTTATTCTAAAAATCCCGCTATAAATGTATCCAACGAAATGGAACGGAATAAATTCAGCAGGCTCGGTGGTCTGTGCACTTGTAAAGGATGCGATTGAAGGTGTGTACCCGGAAGAAGACAAACTTGGACTGCAAACTACAATTGTGTCTGAAAATGGATGTTTTTGCATAAATTGTTCTTGTTTTTATCGGAGAGGCTCTCCGTCAAAATGTACATGTATACTTTTATTTATATCTGTACAGTTTACAACTGAATACGTATTTGTTTAATGTATGATGATCTGATTTCTACAAATAAAAAACATTATAAAAAAAGCTCAAACTCAAAATATCACAGTCACATATTCACGACATAATTTCTAAAAAAGATAAAACTTCTTGTAAATCCAAGTTCTTAAAAATATTACTTGAGGAGATATTAGCGGACAAATTATTCAGTAAAACGACACTGAGGACGCTCATGGTTAGCAACGAATATTTTTTTATTGCTGACCTATTCAACGACAAGACGTGTTATGTAACAGATTCAACCGCATGCCGGGGATGCCCTTGTGTTATTCTGCACTAGATCTGTCACTGTGACCAGGTTGGCAATACAGTACTGCACGTTTAGCGGACCACAGGCATCTCATTTTTGTCGCCACTGAAAGCACAGTGGAGGTTGTGGTAAGACAAATCATTATGCTAATACTGAGAGAAGATATCCAAATGGCGCCTTGAACATAACACACATCACTCGTCCTGTACATACCGCGAAAAGGCGAGGCACAAAGAACTCATTCTGTGTAAATGTTGATCAAACAGAAACAAAATACGCGGTGAGCAAATGGCGAGGTAGAAGAACAGTCAACTCTTCTTTTGATACTGAGATAAAAGAAGCCGATGCCGTGGCAAGTAACGCAATGCCAGCTCGTTATCTGGCTAATAGAAGCAAAGGTAGTCGTTAGTAGAGCTCCTTGTGTTCAGGACACTGACGAAACATACGCAAATGAACTGGTGAACGTATCCACCGGTTACAGTGACTGTACCAAGAAACCAGCAAACCTGTTGGCAGTGTTGCAGACAACAGTAACTATCTGCAGTACAACATTAGTGGTCAAAGGAGCAGGGGAATCCCCTGGTTTACAGCCGGCGTGTAATTTCAGGTAATCCTCCTCATAGGTAAAACAGTTATAAGGCAGGCTGTAGTGTACGAATTCCGAAATCCAACATACCTAACGTACTGAGTTTTCAGTGGACTGAACAGAGCCCTAAAATTGTTTAATATATAACACATAGTTTACCAGATTATAGGAGATAACCTGAGCGGATTGATGGAGA
The DNA here is from genome assembly GCA_016165875.1 of Acanthopleura granulata. Classification (NCBI taxonomy): domain Eukaryota; kingdom Metazoa; phylum Mollusca; class Polyplacophora; order Chitonida; family Chitonidae; genus Acanthopleura; species Acanthopleura granulata. The sequence goes on from JABBOT010000006.1 coordinate 13,744,177, forward strand.
ATACAGAGAAATGAGAGGACGGAAAAATGGACCAGAATTGTCAGCGTTTTTTATGAGAAGGTTACGCATAGTAACATGTCCGGAGGTTACGCATACTAACATGTCTGAAGGTTACGCATAGTAACATGTCCGAAGGTTACGCGTAGTAACATGTCCGAAAAAGACCATTCATTAATCCGCTGAATCTGTAATTTCAATTACACCGTCAGCCCTTGCCGCCCTCTGGCGATAAAACATGTACAATTAAACATCAGATATAACATTAAAGAATAGAAATCTTTCAGCTTATACAATACGACGTTGTGGTACATGTATTAGCGTGCCCATTTCGTGTCGCGGGAAATGTAATATCAAATGGTAAAAGTTGTAAGCGTAAAATTAGGATGTGTTGTTGCGGTCGATAGTGTAATAGCTTCCCTTGTTGTAGTAGGTAAACAATATGCCTTCATGTTTCGTTTTCCGTGGCTCAGTCGGTTAGCATACCTTCATTCACACCTTCTCATTTACATTTTACTCCATTTACATTTTAACTACTAATTAACTACTAATGTTTGGTATTACATGTTAACAGTTGGAGATATGAACCCTGAAACAAAGTGTCAAGCTAATAACCTCTGTGAATCGTACATGCACATATAGCGTTGGTGTATCACCGTCCATATCATTTTGACAAATGTAATATATGCAGAATCATTGTCCATGCAAATTTTTGAGGTCAAAAATGAACTGAATGCTAATGATATGAAAGGCTTTGTGTCTGAGAGAATTTAGTACTGCACCCACTGATGTGTATATTCCAGGGACCGCTTACACAAAGGGATCGTAAGCCTAAGTTGGTGGAAAAATCACTACTCTCTCAGTGGTAACCCTCAAGTACAATCGAGAGCCTCATGAACAAAGGGATTGTAAGCTACGGGTGCCATAACTTACTATCACAAATTACAATGGGTATGATCCACTTGTAAATATTTACAATCACCCTAAAATTTACTTCGAGTACAAATACTGGCCTTAGGTGGACTATAGTCGGTAATTTTCGACTCGGTTTGAAAGGTGTGCAATTTTTAATTTTCTCGGAAAGGTGCTACGAGACGATTTTCAAAAGTTGTTGTTAGCTGCTGAATGATGATGCTGCAGAACTCTTTTGGAAAGGAGGGTGAGAAAAAGCTATTGACTGGTGCATTTCCCATTTACGCAGACCATCGTTACGTACGACTTCGATCGCGATCGTAACTTTGAAAGGCTACAATCACTTTACAAATCATGTATGCAAGCGGCGTAACTTAATTTTGCACTTGATTGTAAAGTCCATTGTAGGGTTTACAATCTACGATCCCTTCGCGCTAGCAGGCCGTGATTTATAGATAAGATCGTTTTCCAATGCCATAATCAAGATTTGCTCACTGAACTATGACGCTGGTCAAGTTCATGAGATATGGAAGAAACAGAACTTGTCGAACAAACCGCCGACCTTCACCTGCTGCCTGACTAACCCTCCAAGTTAAGATTGCAGTCATAACAACGACGGGGGCCTCCGTGGCTCAGTCGGTTAGCCCGTTATCGCAGCGCAATGACCTGAGCCTCCCACCAATGCGGTCGCTGTGAGTTCAAGCCCAGCCCATACTGGCTTCCTCTCCGGCCGTACGTGAGAATGTCTACCAGCAACCTGCGGATGGTCGTGGGTTTTCATCGGGGGCTGCCCAGTTCCCTCCCACCATAATTCTGGCCGCCGTCGTATAAGTGAAATATTCTTGAGTACGGCGTAAAACATCAATCAAATAAATAAAATAACAACGACGCACTGATGTGATGAGACATGGCCCCGTATTTACATAAAGGGTGAATCCTGATGATCATATCCTAAATTAAAGTGATGTGAATTGATGTGTCATAAATGAGTCAGGATCTTTTACATTTACATGTATACCTTCATTCTTCTAATATCATTTTCAAGGCGTATTTAGATATGTTTATACAATATTATGTTTGCTTTAAAGGAGCTGTGTGTACGAAAGTACGAAAGTGGGTTAATGATGCCAAGCTTAGGGGTGGCCTGCCTGATGGTAGTGATGGTTGCCTACCTTTGTCATGAAAGTAAGTTTGTGTAAAGATTAAATTTGTTTACCTGTCCGATTTTATTTTACACAGGAGCGACTTTGAAAATACAGATAATATATGTACATAGTGAGGTGATACTGTTAAAATCTTCCTTCAGGCAAGTTAATGTTCCACGAAAAAAAATTACAAAGCAATTCAATAAAGATTTCTTCTTGAGATAAAGAACGTAATTTAGAACATTGAATGACAATCAACCTTGCAAGAACAACAGGCTTATGCTTTTAAAAATGCATGGAAGCTTCTAACCTGAATATCAGAGTGCCTTGCATGCAGTCCGTCTTTATGACAGGAGGGAATACCGCCACCGTTAAAGTCAACCCCACAGTAGTCACATATGCAGGCATGTCAAAAGTAACTCTGCCGTGTGAGTACATCCTGGAGAGCCAAAATCGGAGGTGCAATCTCAGATGGGACATAGGCAGAGATCCTGTCATTGTGAAAGACACTTTGGGTCAAACTTTTGTTGGCCATAAGTACACGAAAAGAGTATCATGGGGTGAAGGATGCTCCCTGATTCTGCTCAACCCGGGTGTGAACGACAATGGAAGGTACACATTCAGGATTTTTGCACCTCACGACTCTAAAGACACCGAATCAGCCCACACGAAGTTGATATTCACAGATGCCACTACAAGGGAGACAACTACCGGTGGTATGTCAACTCTAAAAATATGTGAAAGATTGCTTTGTGGATGGAATTGCAGAGCAGTAAATGTTGTGTGTCGATACAATAGTGCAGAAAACTTTCAACTTGACGAAGATACCAACTTAGAGCTTAATGGTTACTTACGGTATGTGTTTTCTTCCTATTACATTTTGATAAGACGATTTATCACACCTTACGCAGATATACCGTCTTCTTCACCGTGAAACGCTAAATGAAGGAGAATTTCTCGTATGAATGAAATGCAAAATGAATTAAAAATGCATATAATGTTCAACTAGTGACCAGTATCTCACAGTCGAGTGAGCCAAATACAGTCTCCCCTGAGGATGGACGTAGTTCACCATTTTGGGCCTATGTGCTGGCAGTGCCTGTGATAATCATTGGCGTGATAACCTTTGTTTCTAACGTTTTATTCTGGCATCTTCATCGACACGGACACACGGGTATGTAACAGAAACTGAAATTATGAGAAATGAAGAAAAGAAAAACCAAACTTTGAGTTGACAAGGTGTCAGTAGACAGCTGACAATAAACAAAAAATGAAGAAATATGCCTTGACATAAAACGTGTCCTTGCTGTATTGTTCACTATATCGTATTTGAGGCAAGTAAATGTGACAGAGCACAAATCCCCACAAACGCCTTGTCCGTGTGTGTTATACTAACATGTCCGTATTAACCTACATGGATCTGGAAGTTGTACTTCTACTCGAAACTTGAGATATCCTTCTACAATGACACTTTTAACACACCCAATAAAAGACTACATCTGGAGTTTATCCGAGTGAAAACGGAATTCTCTTTAACATTTTGGGCTTTTTTCAACCATTTTCAAGCATTATGCGCTGTATATGCTTTGTTGCAGATACCAGGAAAGGACTGGTGCTGGAAAGCTCTATTCTGTTGTCCATCATCGGATAACTGCAACGGTGGTCGATATGGCCTTACAACACATGATCATTTATACTATTAGTATGTGTAAATTTTAGCTCTGTACCATAATGATTTCTTTACCAAATATGTATCAGTGCAAGCTATAACACATGTATCAGTCAAATAAACAGAAAGGGTATACACCACTGAGTGCAGCAGTGATCAATTAAATATACTGTTTGCTAATGGCTAAACATATATGTTATATTGCATATGGGTTCTTTGCATGCTAACGGATAATCTGCATCATTTCAGTCAGCGTGTACCCTGTGTGCCTGGGAGTTGCAATTCATATAATTTACTTAACTCGGATTGCACTACAATATGTAAGTATCACGAACAGCATACTCTATGATGTAGAGGCGAGATTCAGCATAGAAGAAATTAAACAAGGGTGTATCATCTCTCCGAATTCGTCACTCAAGAAGGTCTGACCGAACACAACATTTAAACTCAAGAGCATTATTTAGTAAAACACAACGCCAGCAGTAGTCACTCACACATGCACTAGTCCCCCAAAGGGCACGTTCAGTAATACAATCAAAGACATTTCATTGTGCCGAAAATAAAAACAATTCTACTTTAATCCCTAAGGCACGTTTACATTCCTACAGCGTGTAACTGTGCACAAAGATGTCTTTTTGTATTTTACCAACACTAAATTTAGCGGTCTCAGTGATGCTAACGTTTTGCCCAGCTGTGTATGGGATTTCGATTTCATTTGACTGGTGTTTTACCCTCCACTCAGAATATTACGCTTACACGACGGCTGCCAGTAGAGCCAGGAGGAAATCCACGACTATCTGTAGGTTGCTGGTGGACATTCCCACATAGGACCGGAAACGAAACCAACTTGAGTTGGACTTGGTCTCACGGCGTTCGCGTTTGTGAAAGTGCACTGGTGCACCAACGTCAACGGCCACGGAGACGACCTATAAGATTTTGTGTCTGTTGACAAGAATGTAGATAAATTCTGTAAGTCTGTCTATCAAATTTTAAGATTTCTGGGTTATTCTTTCAAAGTTCTGTTTCATAAAAGTTCTTCCATTCTTCTTTTGATACAGTGGACATAACAAACGGAGTGCTGTGGTAAAAATAGGCTTTTACTCCAGAAAAGCAGGGGATGTAATTCATACTGAGAGATCAGAGAGAAATATAGGACATTTCACAGTGAAGGTTGAATACCATAAATTTTCAGTCTTCACTGTGCAATATCCTCTATGTAATAAGTGATATCTAACTAGTGAAGATATCACTTTTATCAGTGGAGGGAATACTGGGATTTCACTGATGTGTAAAATAATAAAGAATCTTTACATTTATATTCATCTCTACACAGAACAAGGAGCCTTCACCGCCTGATACAGACAAGGGTACAAGTGACGACGATGTCGAAAAGCTGCTGGAGACATCCATGAGACAGAAAGGTCACAGAAGGGTATACTCAACCTAGTTGCACATAATGCCCTAAGCTTTTCTGATGAGGTGCCATAGGCGTAGGTATCCGTCTTGGACTGCATTCCGTTCTATCTCTGTAGTACACATATGATAGAAAAGTGGTCATTTTGTTTGGAGCCCCAGTGACTGCTACAGTAGAGTATATTTTAATTTTGTACTCCAATGTTTTGAGCTTACGTCAATTACATGTATGCTGTTATGATGTGTCTATCAGATATCAATTTTATCTTACGCGTAGATTTTATTTTCGACCGCTATTAGTTAATTCCATGGCCCGGGACTCCTGATTAGTGACGTCATTACAACAGTCTTTAGCTGGTTGCCCGGAACTTGTTGCTCTCTATGCTACTTGTTTTTTACATGTTATCTATACTGTAAATATTTGCTCGCCAGCATTCACACGCGTGACACGAGCCGTGTGTCACGTGGCCGGGTTTATAACATGATGTTAGACGTTACAATGATATTATAATGAATAATACTAGGTGCAATAACAGTGCGATGTTTTGTAGCTATAACATCTGTAATTCACATTACAAATCTACCAATGTACTTGTTGAACCCGAACATTTCACGTGTGGGACTGTGACAAAATATTCAGCTTGTCTTTGCCTAATTTATTCCACAGCGCATTGATGGACAATATTCTAAGGCTTCCCCAGAACTAAAGTGACATGTTACCTCTTCTAGAGGACTTGATATTTTGTGTATCCTGTATAAAAACTTAAAGTCAGTGTGGGCTTCACTCTGTCCTCACCCCTTGCGCCATTTTGTTTGTTGACAACGAGCGAGGATATGTTAATATACGGTTCTGTACTCAGCACAATGTTCAGGTTTCTAGTTGTTTTAGCATGTTCTGAATTGTTGTAAAATGTTCCACTTGAATTACTGGGTATAATTTTTTACTTCGTTAAAAGCAATTGATGCATGCAAGGAATATTTTGCGGATTATTTTCCCGTGATATTTCCCTACGTTCCCTGCGCAGTGCTTGGAACCGGGAGAAGCGGGACATTCAACTGTGTTTATGTTTCTTTCCCAAGGAAAATATGAGGTGTTTGTATGGAATTTTATTAGTTTGGTAATAATGTTTCTCAGAATATATTTCTCACAAAATCGCTTTGGTCATGCTGGAAATAATGGAAATGGAAATAATTTTTACTACGGTCTTCTCTTGACACTGCGTGATGTGGAAGTGGGGGTAGCCATACCCCAAACTGTTCGATCCTATGAGAGCTCGTCAGTTTTCCTTATTAAATGTAAATATTTGGGGCTTTGTTGCATAAGCACAAGAACACTTGTTATATGTAGTTCTATAGTTACAATTTCCTCCATTTTTGTCTAAATCTGGCCCATCGGTAAAGCTATGTCATGATTGGTTAACTTAGGTCACGACACCATGGGACTGTGCTGTATAAATAGAGGAGCCTTCCCAGTATTTGCAGATGACGCACAGCATCTCAAACGGTAAACATCTAACTATATAATACATCCTTTAGTGAGTACCACTATATTTAGTGGTAAATAAATGGATGATTGGATATTATGTGTAGATAAAATTCCGTGATTTAATATGAGAAGTTGGGTTTCTGAAAGTTGTATCATCTCCCACCAAACTCAATACCAAGCCTAATACATCAGAACATATGTTATGTATGGGTGATACATCAGCAAAAGTGAAGTATATGACAAATCCACTTTCACTGCCAATGTCTTTGTGCCAGAATAAATAAATATCTGTTACAGCCACTGCTGACTTATGAAAATTAATCTTGTGCTTGGTCAATGTGTTGGTTTGGGATATAACTATCGACACTCCAGCTTATAACTGATTGATGACCTGTATAACTGTGTGATTGGTGGTTTGAAATATGTATGTACATTTATGGATATCTTACATGTGACAAATCCACGTTATTGATGATACATTCCTCTTAGAGTACAAGGTCTATAGTATCGAAAGGGCTGGTTAGCCGATGGCAATACACTCTATCGCCATACACGCATTTCAGTCCTCTTGTAGAATCATTGTTTCCAGGACTTAGTGTACGGGTTACATTGCATATACAACATTATCCTTCATTGAATGCATCATATCGGCTCTTCAGCTGTTCAATCTTTGCATGGCTCACTTTGCATTATATCGGCTCGTCAGACGTCCAGCATGGCTCACTTTCCATTATATCGGCTCGTCAGCCGTCCAACATTTGTATGGCTCACAATGTATTACATCGACTGTTCATGCGCCATATGCCACATGTATTGCTACGCTATCAACTGGCTGTAACCACTGGTATTGCAATTCTGAGAGTTATTATTTACACTTTACAGCTCTTTCACAATACATTCATTACCAAAATGTATTCTCAGTTAGACACACCCACACATAAAATAATATACACAAAAGAAAAATTGGTACACAAAAAACGTTACACCCGGCGGCTCGGATCACGGACGAGATTGAGCTCGCTCACTCACTGCTTTTGTACAAGCTTCGAGGCCCAAAACCCGGTCCCAGCACCTCCAACCAAGCTCTCCCCACCCCACAAGCTCACACATCTCCGATCACGATAACTACGTGTCGTGGAGAAATTAAATTGCCTTTTTCTTCGCCCTGCTCAAACAAAGGAAATTCCACTTTTTTGGTCGAATACAGCGATAAGACCAGAATCGGAAGTTTGTGATGTACACGTGGCCTGTGTTATTACGCCGATTTTTCTTATCCCCATAGAATTGATTTTCTGTGCTGTACACGAGCAGTTTTAAGAAAATAAACTTCCGTCAGGTTAGCGTGCTACCATACGCAGTTTCCGAGCAACCTTTCACCAATGCAGTCGCTAGGAGTTCAAATCCAGCTCACTCTGGCTTTATATCCGCCCGTGCTTGGGATGAACTGCCAGTAACCTGTGGAATGCGAATGGTCGTGAGCTCTTCCCGGTTTCCTCTCATTATAATGCTGGTCTATGTCGTATAAGGGAAGTATTATTGAGTACGGCGTAAAACACCAATGGAGTAGCTGCCTTAAAGGAAAGGAATTATTGAGGCAAATCCAACTGAGTGTCCGTTCTTCTCGCCGGCTGTCAGTTAGGGGCTGCTTATGTGTGCTACATCGCTTGAAAACATGAGTCGCGGGCTCAAATGCTACCAGGAACAGGGATTTTGTACATTTCTCCTCTTCGCGGCTTGTGAACGTTCGACAGCGTTTGACAACTGCTATGTGTTGTCGAACGTTCGGCCTGGCACCAAAAAGGCGTGCATACATGTAATATATGGACGTCTTATTTGGAAAGGTTTTTCACGCGCTGTTTACAGTGGGTATTTCTCTGCAGGTCCTGGGAGGGTTTGTGGCTTGAGTTGGGGGCGGAAATGATGGTTGTGTCATGTATCTTACTTTATGTAGCACAAAGAAGGCCATGTTGAAGCTGACATCTTTTCTCATCTCGCCCTTGACGTTGTTGTGGTCAAGATCGTGGTGATAAATACTACATATATATCCACATAATATATACTATCAGCTTAGGTAGACACCAATCATCCTGCTTCCTCACTGGGAAGGTCTGCCAGCAATTTGCGCATTGTCCCAGGGCTATGTCCGGTTTTCTCTCACCATAATGCTAGCCGCTGTCCTATAAGTGAAATATCCTTGAGTTCTTTTAAAATGGTGGTATGTTGGAAAATTCCCGGTAGAAGAGAAATGACTTCTGTCCCCGAAGTTTTTTTTTGGTACTATCTGGACTACGCCGTTCTGTTCGTAATGTAAGTTTGTCGTTTGTGTTCAGTGCCACAAGGCTTTACATTCATTTCGCTTTCATGCTGGGTGAGCACAAAACTGCCGCACTGTGATTACGACTGTAAAATGTCTTCACATTGTAGGCATTTCATTAGTTATACTTGAATCACAGGGTGTGAGAATGCACGATGCTTACAAAGGTAACTTTTTGTCTTCTTTGATTAGTTACCCCACTTCTGGCTAAGTTTGACATATACACACATCTGCAGAAAGATGCAACTTCCTAGAGATGTCATTCACAGTTCCTAAACATTAGAAATCGTAAATGCTAATTACAAGTCTCAGACTGCACCAGTCAAATGCTTCATAAATGGGCAGAGTATGCTTACCTTCCAGGAGACAATTTTCCCAAGAAACTAACCGTCTCAAAACAGAGTTCTTTGTTGACGTTCCTTCATTTACATGTAAGTGATGATTATACTTACGAAGTAAGGCGTTGTGTTTATACTTTCAGCTGAAATGACAAAAAGAAAACCCGCAGGTCATATTATTTGTGTTAAATTTGAGACAGTGTGACTTTTAAATAAAGTATGTAAAATCGTCTGTTTCAATCCTGTTTTGGCAACATTTATAATATATCGCCATCGTTACGAAGTGGGTTGCAGTCTTCAGTATTTTGTAAATATTGTATATGTTTATTGAAGGCATCAAATTACTGACAGTCAGAAGATGGTGTGGTTATTTTATATCTTCCATTGATATAAAAATTGTGTGCAAAAAAATCTTTTGTTCGGATTCGTCCCATACATAGAATGGTCAAGCAAGTCCATAGAGGAATCACCCAACTATCCACACTTGCTTTAGTTATTTATTAATTTGATTGGCTGTATATGACGGTGACCATTTGTTTTATGTCAGAAATTGTAGTATTAATCTCCCATGTAAATCATTTAAACCCATAATAACCATCACGTCATACGTATTACCATATCGCTGACTCAATATTCCAGAACAAAGCCTTCATGAATAGCACAGACCAGCAAAATATAAGGTCAGCCGGTATATTTCCTTATTAGCCCAAATTAGAAAATCGATATTTTTTCACACAGTACACATATAGCCACATGCATTCATACATGCAGGATAAAAAAGCGGGAGAAAGAGTGGGATTAGATCACCAAATCTTAAAAATCTTAAAGAAGTTAAGAAATTTGGACAATCTTCCAACATATAATTAACACCAAGATCTGGACAGTGGAGAAGATGCTAACCCACAGTATGATGTCCGTACAAGACGAACTCACAATGTGAAGTCTGGACAACTGACTAACCCACAGTGCAAATGTTGGACAAGAGGCTGACCCATAGTGTCCATTCTGGGCAACACACTAACCCACAGGGTGAAGCCTGCATGAGTGACTAACCCACAGTGTGAAGCTTGGACAACTGACTAAACCATTGTGTAAATGCTGAACAAGAGGCCAACTCACAGTGTAGAGTGCGGACAAGGGAGTAACCCACATTGTGAATCCTGGGCGAGAGTAATTTACAGTGTGAAGGCTGGGTGAAAGATTAATTCACAGTGCGAAGTTTGTACAAGAGACAAACTCACACCAGGGAGTGCAGACAGGAGACTAATCTACAGTGTGAAGTATTCAAAAGAGACTAATGCACAGTCTGAAGGCTGGGCAATAGACTATCAAAGGTTTAATCAAACAGTTATCAGTGAAAATGTTTCCCCACTCTTCACTATTAGGTAAGTGTTTTCTTGAATTAACCTCTCTTAGTTCTTATACTAGACTCATTTGCAATAAAATATAATTTACGTAATTATCGATGATTTATATATTAGATATACAATTTATAAGATACACGCTGTTATGTCATATTACGTTGATGTGATGGAACTTTTTTGTGGAAAAGAAAACAGCAGTTGCACCAAATGTATGTCTGTATCGGAAGTATATGTTCTAATGTACTCACATAGTATAGTGAATACTGTTGCAACAATAAACACTATTGGGATGTTATGGGATGAGGAATACAGTTTAGTAGTATACAATCAATTGGTGGAAGCTCATTTATGCTTAAGATATCCTAAGGTACGAAGCAGCAGTATTCGGACTTCGTTTGGCAAGATTGATAAAAGAAGGCTAGCAATTTCTCGGAAAAGAGACGCGTTCACATATGGCGGCCTACATACCGTTAAAGAACATGGATGAAAAAAGCAATGTAACTTTATAAAACAGACAAAATTGTGAAGTTACTTTTTAGTTTGAGGTCCCAAACTGAACACCTCGTTCTACATGGAAAAGCATTAATTCGAACCTATGGGACGAGAAGTAAATTTTGCGTGTTATTGCTGGCGGCAAGCATTATGGTCAGAGAAAAACCCAAGACCATCTCGGGGTTGCTGAAGTGCATATATATATATGATATTTTCAGACATTTTCTGCTATTATGTGAAATATACATCCGATTTACCGGAAGTTGTCGCTTCGCAGAATTAGATCTACGTCACCCGTTTCTATGGAGATGCAGCAACCAGCAGCGTCTATACAGGAAGTTTTGGATGGTTGTCAAACTTTAAAGCGTTCGATTTCTTTACATGTGCAGTGAGTTTCTGTCCGCATCACAACCCACCTCAGTCTTTTCCACGGCTGTAGAAAATGAATTGTAACACTGCATCAGGCCTGCATTTGGCAAGCTGAATTATCGCACTTGGGAAATATACATTACTTATATAACCTACTTCACTGCCCCGTGTTGGGGAACTGAATGTATGGATATGGTGTCATGGTGCGCACAATTTAGTCAACACGCCTTTTCTGGAACATAATTAAACAGTAGAACGAATATGATTGAAATTCATTCAGAATGAAGAATCTGTATTTTATGCTGATGTGAATGAAGCTAAACCAATGTTTTTGATGTAAAAAGAAGAATTGATTGTTCACAAATAACGGGCAACCTATGACCAGGCGAGATTTTATCCCCTGTTCAAAATAACTGATGCGCATTTCCCGCCCAAAACAAGCGGATGCAAGTAGCATGCTGCTTTGTTCGTAATTAACAACTGGAAATGATGTGTTTTGCACAGTTTGGAACGGGCTGATGCGGGCGGGAAATGACCCTTGATGGGTAATGGTGAAAGTGTGTCACTTTAATTCTTAGGGAGTTATTTCTCCGACAGGATTTTAGCTTGAAATCTAGTGTCGTAGTGTTTCTCTGACCACGCATAGCTGCATTGTGGATCAAAATATTCTTTGCACAGGAGTATAGGTGATGTTGTCATTCCAAGAATCTAAACGTTCCTTTAGGCTTCAACTAATATGAACGCAAAACCAAGCAGCTTCGTTTGAAGAAATCGGCGATAGGACATCTGATACGGTGTGTATCAAAGAGTGTCGATAAATGAACTCTCACCAATAAAGAGAGTACCACTTCCCTGGACTGAAATCTTTTGGAGCCTTGAAATATCTTAAAGCAATAAATTTTCTTCTCCAACAAGCGATAATTACCTGTTGGTGCCAGGTGATACAGTGACATTTTCATTTCATGAAATTTAGATATTTTTCAGATTATGCGAAGTAGATCGTCACACCTTCAATGACACTTAATAGTATTCTACAATAATTTTAGTAACCACAGGTTGCCCATATAATTTTTTTACAAATAAACACCGGCATGATCCAAGGTAGAAACTGGGTGTGTGGATATACATGTGTTGCTTTCGTTTAAACAAAGTTACATGTAACATGCTTGGCAGTCATAGATGCCTCTGCAGATGTACACTGGTGTTTACGTACATGAAAACAACAAGTGTTCAGGATAAAAGAAAAAGAATATTTCTCATCTGCCAAAAAGGTAATCTATTGTACAAACCAGCAAATGTATCTTCTTTCAGCTGTGACACTGCTGATTTTCCACATGACCCGGGGGATAGAGGTGTGGGAAGGAGAAAGTGCTATCCTACCCTGCCCTGCCGTCAAAGGTCCCACGGATATACAGTGGTGCAAAGAAATCGGTGAAGAATGCAAGACTGTGGCATCAAAATCTGCCCAGGGCACATTTTCAAACAACAGCATTGTGATGAAAGATGAGTTCCAAATTTTACCAAATGATTCTTTGGCCATTTCGGCAGTTAACTACTCGAAACACAACGGCACATATCGGTGTATGTCAAACGTCACAAGTTTGGTTCCCATGCTTGTTTTACGTAAGTAAATGAAATATGAATGGCTTTGCAGATATACAAATGTGGCATTCTAGATTTTGCATGGTGAGAGGAAAGTGGCCACATTAGGATATCCGTTAACAACACGTATCAATTCAGAATTCCTACACTGAACTAAGTCGAATGAAAAATTTTAAATCGCACGGTAAACTTGTTCCCATTGCCCTCAGCGCAAGATGACACTGGAGTTAGTGATCGGGGATATAGCTGTAGGCCGGCACATATGTCTTTTGATGTTTATATGATAGCAACACAACATGTTGAATTAATCGGGATCAGTTACATGTAATAAGGTTCAGTTAATACAGGTGCTTTATTATCTAATTCTACTACGATCATGTGTGAGTTGATAGTTTCTAAACATTTAAATCAATACTTAGAATAAAGGTGTGACTGAGGCAAGATGACAAGAGACCGGCTTTCCCCGGTTATGAGTGACCATTTCCCAAATGAAACACGATCGTCGAGCTGGTTTTAACCTCCATGGTGTAGGCTAATCATCTGTATTGCATACTTGCCTAAACCAGGATTCCATTAGTGGAGTAAGTGTCCAAGAGACTTGGTCCTTTATTTCATTTTATTTTTTATTTTGATATAATTTTTTTAAAATTTGATGAAAACACAGTGTTTAAATAGTCTGGAACAGTGATATGTAACACATTGCAATTGGCATGAATGCATCTTTTATATTCTAATCCTGCTTAGGTCGTGGTGCTGGAGAATGAGTAACCTGCTGACCTTTATACTCTTATATGTACACGAGCAGTTAGAGTTAAACCCCGCTTGAGGTAAATTGGCACGAGGCCGGAAGTCACTGGTTACGTGTGAACAATTGCCACTGTCATCACTGATCTGGCTATACTCTTCGAGCTGCAGTGGTTTCTATCATGGTTTTTGACTTTAGTGTAGCATTTTGGTGAAGTCTCTCGATGACAGCATATAGAATTTTGTTCTTCAGCGTAACAGATGGCGATAGAATATCCCTGACATTCTTCTGAAAATCACATTAAATTGATACATTGATGCTTTGGGAATTTTATATCACTTCGAACGCATTTTTTTCCCACATCAAACTTCATGTTTCTAGTAATTTTAACATGATATTTCACGTTATATTTGGCATGTAATTACGTTTCGTTTAACGCCAAACGTCATTCTATTACCACAGTAGAGCTGCACATAACGTATACGATTATAGTGGATGTTTATATTGACACAGAACCTGTCAAAAGTGTCACCCTGAGCCCACCCAGCTCAGTCGTGTCGGCTAACTCACTGCTACGGCTGACCTGTGAGGTGGATGGAGGGAAGCCTGCACCAAACATCAGCTGTTACCTGGGTGATTCTAGGACACCGGTGATGACAGAGTTAGGCCACCAGGGGAAGATGAGGACTTACACGTGCCAAGTCCTTGTCACCAAGGAGATGAACGGACAGAAACTCGTGTGTGAAGCCTCTGTCAGAGGCCGATCATTGTCCGATGAAACAACAATCAATGTAACATGTACGTGTTAGCCATGGATAAATTTTACAGATTTGTCAATACAGTTACATATAAAACCTAACAGAAATGGCCTTGTCACCCAATCTACCCGTACTAGTTCAATATTATTCACGCAAAGGCTTCATTGCAGTGCTAAATATCCGTTTTAAGCCGAGCCAATGACAGGAAGATGTAAGTGAAGACGTGCACAGCTTTAGTCCCATTCTAGTCCATGTAATTTTGCAGCTTAGGGTCTAAGTGTTTCATGCTGATTCCTTGTGAGTGGTTTTCAATTTGGTATTGACATTTTTGTGTGCATTAATCGTATCCAAGGTCACACCCGGAACAGCCACATTATCTACCTTGTAAAATGTCGTGGATGGTACATTATTCTCTTATGATGTTGCACCCGGTTAAGCACGATTCTGTTTCTTTTCAGTCTCGACAGTCCCATTTCCTGAGGCGTAATAAATATTAAAACCTGACAAAAAGTAGAAAACTTTCTGATATTTAAGCAAAAAAGTGCACAGAAAGCAAAGTTCAGCACCAGAACATACTGTTAACATTGCATTAAATAGGAGCGCGACAATATGCCAAAACGGAATCAGCGATCACTCGTGGGGTTTTCAGATCCAGAAACGGTGAATGAAATGTTCCCTATGCAGTGAACGCCTGATGTTACGACTGAAATTGTTAGCACCCAAGTATCTTCTTCACAGGTTTGAATAAAAAAGGTCATTTATAAACTTTTGAAAAGAAACTAGTTCACCATTTTAAATAAATGTTTACCCTATGTGAGGCATAAAATAGAGAATTACAACGCACACACTATATTTTTTTCAATTATTTAAACAGCAATACAGCAAAATTAAAATGCAAGAAAAACACTTTTACTCCAACAGTATTTCGGATATACATGTTTATATTTCAATATATCCTTAATATCAGGGCGGTAGTCAAGATTTTTCTTGGGCAGTTTTGGATGACGGTGAGAATTTCTTACATGTTGATTATTGGCTTGTGGGCTGCCTTTGCAATGATTACCAGGGCACAGAATTATCTAATCTGATTGCGATCACGTTGTTAACGTAGAGAAAGCAAAGACATTTTCACCACAGGTAACATGGTTCACAATTCCCATTATAAAGCATTTGTTTCCGTTCCAGAATATGGGAGAAAAGAGGTCTTTTGGATACAGTTTTCAACAGTGTCATATGTCCCTCGCATTTTTTTTATGTCTTATGTTGTTTCATCCTTTGCGTTTTAATATATATGTGTCTTAGTGTTAAATAATTCATTGTACAGTCTTAACCTTTTCTGTTTGACTTAGTCAAACCCATGATTACCATTCGGAATCTCTCAGAGCAGTACACATTCGGTGATGATGTCATCCTAAAGTGTTCAGTGGAGGGTAATCCACGGCCAAGTGTAACCTGGCTTTTTATGGGAAAGAATGTGCGGTCTGGTGATCACGAAAACAACACCAGTGGGGAACCAGAAAAAGGCGTTATAACTGTAAAATACAGGATTAGCAACTTGAATGAGAAACAGACGGGGGAATACACATGTTCCGCCATGAACGCAGAAGGCGAGCATTCGGAAACGATCGAAGTAAATCCCAGAGGTAAAACATGCTCAAGATTTCAATGTAAAAGCCAGTTTTGTCAAAAGATACTTTATCGCGTCAAATTACTGCATCATAAACAGTGGTTTTTGTGAGACCGATGGGACTTTTTCTGGTGGTTTTGCTCTCTATATTTTCCTCTGGCAAGTTAGCTAATAAAGCTATCCATGTGTTTTGGCCAAGCTCATGAAGAACTGCTTAGCGTAAATATATAACTGATTCTGTAGTAGATACATAAAGACTGAGATTAGATGTTTATATACCTCCATTGACTAACAGAATTTAGATCTGCTATGTCCCTGGTAATACTGCTATTTTTTGTTCCTTTCGTTTTAAATTACAGAGGGCACCATCAGCCGGACGATAAATATCTGCAATAGGCTTCACACTTCTCATTAACCCAGTGTTTGTCCGTGTTTTCTGGTCAGTTGATTTTCTTGACCGATATGATATACATGACAAATGTTTGGTAACCAGTCAGCCTAGCATTCTATAAAATCAGTGAAATTGCTACACATATTTGGTCTTGTTTTCAAAGTCATTTTGCTTTTCATAGCACAAAAACCGAAGAGTGTACTGCCTTTATTCATTCCATGGTGTCTTTTGGGCGTGGTGCTAGCAGTAGCCATTGGCGTGTTTGTATACAGATCCTCAGCTAAGAAAGACACTCCTCAAGTTGGTGAGTTGTAACCCTGCCTTATTTGGGGTATCTCTCCAGTCCTTCCAGATGTGTGATGTTGTAATGAGCTTTGGTCACATATGTACGTGCAGTAGATAGAATGCAGTGCACACAATCTATTTGCAAAACTGACTTCTATAAAACTCCCCGAACAGGCACGAATTCGGTACATCTTTGATGCATTCTACAAAAGTGATGAACACCTATGAACTGAAGTTACAAAAAAAAACCCCCAAAACAACAACTTGGCTACTAGACGTGGCTTGGTAGTTGTCGCTGTAATCACTGCCTACAGCAAGGCGAGTTATGTCAAAGCTGCAAGAAGACGTTCATGCACTTGGTCATAACCCAGGTTTATTTATCAGTGTTATGTCAGTCACGGTTATGTTATAGAGGTTTGTGGTACCAACTTGTCTTTATCCTTGAGTACGTCATGTACATTTACAATACTTTTCCTTCCGTGAAGCTCCAATTGAAGAAGTCCCACGAGAGCCTCCGCCATGTCAACGTGTAAATCCGGTCAGTGAATTCCCGTCGTAGTACCCTTGTCCACTCCATTCTTCTTGCTTTTAATCGTGTTGTAAATCTGACACCATATGTTCTATTTCACTTATGTGATTGGATATATAGGTCTTTAAGCCAAAAACACCCGCAATACCTCAGCCATATCGTGGTTATTGTTGTAATGTTCATATGCCAGAGAGATTACATGATTTCATAAAAGTACTATTCACAGATGAAATGTTTGCCCTTGTTTTGTTTTTTTTCCAAGTTGTTCTTTGTACTTTATTTTCTCTTTCTTTTTTATCTCTCACACATTCTTCTGGCACTGGACCAAATAAAAATGTACTAGAAACTTGCACTTATAAATCTGTGCGTGATTTATGATGGGCATGTAGTCAACTTTAATTTTTGCTACCTCGTTCTGGAAGAAATTTGCAGATCAGGTGGATTATTATTTGCTAGTTTGATTTCTTGTAACTTGTCTTTCCTACTACTGAGGTGAAATAAGTAAACCAAAAGGACGAATGACATTGTTTTTGTGTGTACGTTAGGAGCTCCAGGGTCATTACGCCACCGTCCACTTTGTCGCTCGATCCCCTGAGGAAGTGACCCCCCAAGTGCCGAGGACATCGACCCAACAAGATGACCGCACCATCTACGCTTCCGTTGACTTCAAAGCCACCGCCAAGGTGGCCAAGCGCAACAAAAAGACAAAGAGTTAAATTTGTTTGAGATGACTGTATGAAGAGTCCAATAATAATCCTTCACCTCTCTGCTCCACGCACGCCTCAGCGTTCATTGGGTATATTTACTTCGAAAAAATCTGGTTATATATGGACTATTGTAACAGTGTATGTTACTTGATTTAATGGGTGTCTCATGATTTAATTGATCCCTATAATAGCTACAATGTGTATTTTCGTTGATACATGTATGTGGTTTTGGATGCACATAGTATGCTTTGACCATATAGAGATGTTTCATTTCTCAAAGGGAAACCCCTTCCTACTATATGGCCGATAAGGTGGGGTTGTTTTTGCGCATTTCTATACTTCCCTGTTATAATGATTTTATCATTATTTGTACATTTAATTGTTAGCAAAATGCGATTCTTATAGAATGATACATTTTTCTCATTTTTTTTCCCCTTTTCATGTTGTAATGTTTATATCCTCTTTCTTTACTTGTTTTCTACCCGTCTTGCTACACTGAGGCAAAAAAAACCCTTGATTTTGCTGAATGCTTGTCACCACAATGCGTTATTGTACTGTATATGTTTCTGATGTATGCCAATATTTTACCGTCTATATTTTAGTGAAGGATTTCTGTTTTCCATTTTAGATATGTGTCTATATAGATATATGATTTTTTTTCTTGTGTTTGTTGTTTATTGTTTACTTGTGTGTGTGTAAGCTGGTAGGTGTTTTAGTTCACTCATACCATCTTGACGTCGAGGATGATATTCCCCGAATTCACGTGGCTGTTATCGAGAATTAGTCACCAACATGTGTCTACATCGTGATCTGTATGAGCCAGAGAAATAAGGAAACTTTTAATCAAGCTGTACTGTTACGAGGTTTTAACTTCAGTGATTGCGGGGCCTACTTATATATGAACTCACTTATTAGGCTGGATGTGTGCTACTTTATATATATATATATATATATATATATATATATACACATATAATTGCCCGATTTGTTATGCTCTCTACACGGCCTTATATGTCTTACATGTAGGAACATCTCACAGGGTTTATTAACTTGATAAATTTCGCACCATCTGTTCTATTACATGTGAACGAATAATTGAACAAATGGGAGGAATGAAATGTCTTAGATATTAACTTGATCATTTGTATTGAAATTGGAATATTAGTCTTCCTCTATGTCGTGAAAAAATCTTATGATGTATTTTCAGAAATGAGTTAATTTTACTTTCACTGCAAAGTAATACAAGAGGAAATGTAGAGACTGAGTTAATAATGATTGACGTACCGAGGTTTCAATTTTAAATATATTACATAGAACTGCAAACCACTCAAACGGTTTTAAAATAATATTGGCACAGTATTTTTTCACTCGATGACAAAATATGTGCAAGCTAAAGATCTCCAACAGTGCATGAACTGAAACCAAAAGAAGATTTTTACTAAACAATAAATTCATTTGAGCATTTTGAATAAATTTAACTAGTGTAATGACTGGTGTCGTCCTGTGAGATATTCCTTCAGTTCTACTGAAGATTGGAAATATCCCAGTACTTTTTTCATTATGGCCTACAACTAAATGTATATTTATATGGACAAGTGATGTGATATATATATATATATATATATATATATATGTATATATATATATATATATATTGATTTATTGTCATATGTTTTTATCCTTTATTACGTTTATACAAATACATGTATGCTTAACGTGTTTGTCTTCGTTTTAGGTTGAAATAACAGCAAAGTGCATTTCTTAAGACCCAATGAGAATGACATTACCATGGCAAATTGTATAAAAATGGTAAGGAATGTGTGCAATCAGAAATCTGGCTTAATAAAGTAACCTGCAAACTGCAATTTTGATCTTGGATGTAACCTGTTCTCGGTTGGGGGGTTTTAAATGTGTGACACATTTTGTGGTCCGAGCTTTCTTTCAATTTTAAAACTTAACCGACATTTCCTTATTTGTGCATGTAATTGTTAAATTACCACATCACGGAGTGTTAACCTTCGCACCTCCGTATGCAGCATAATCAAGTGATAATGCTGGGCACGAGAAAATAGTGACCTTGACCGACCCCCTTAGTCACGCGGTATGCACGTGTTAAGCCGTTCTGCTGGAGCAATTATGACCAGACTGCTGTGGTGGAGAGATATAAGCTTTTCACTGAGAGACCCACATTCAACACTGAGTACTGAGTTAGACTTTCAAAAACGGCACATTTGGTACATTTGCCAAACATTACCTGACTATAAAGTCTCAACACAACTGAATTCTCCAAATGGACGTCAGCTGTGAACCTCCACCCCACTGATATGTTTTTCTAATAGTCCACTTAAGGAAGGAAAAATTTATGATAGATAAATTAGGTTATATTAAACTGGTTTCTTTCAGCTAGACGTTGTTATTCGTTTGACGAATGATGTTATTCGATACATCATTACTTCAACCTGCGAATTTCTGATGTTTAGTCACACCGTGCAGCAGGCGATTTTAAATCATTATTTCCAAATTTGTGTTTGTATAATTTACGCCCACGATTTGTCAATATACAGATGCATATATAGGCTATGCATCTGAAAATCAGGCTATTGATGTTGTGGTTGTTATATACAAACCAGCATAAATCAGACCTTGTCAATGATTGTTATAAAGGCTGTACGTCTATGCTAGATGAAGCAGAATAAGATACAGTTGCTCCGCCTTGGATTATGGGTCTTTCAGGATTTATATTTATATTTATTTGGTTGGTTTTTTATGTCGTACTTAAGAATATTTCACTTACACGACGGCGGCCAGCATTATGATGGGAGGAAACAGGGCAGAGCCCGGGGGAAACCCACGACCATCCGCAGGTTGCTGGCAGATCGTCAGTTTCCAACCGGGGTCCTATCGGGTACAGCTGAAGATAGGTCCACGTCAGTAACTAAAAACTTGATGCATGTGATATTTTCAGTAAATCATCTCATATCAGAAATAAAAACAAGTAGAATATTAACCTTAAACCCCACTTAGATTGTTTTACCTCCACTTTATTTGTCGTTTCTCAAGTGATACCGAGACAGCGTGTATATTGTCGCATAGGACTGGTGGTACATGCATTCTCTGAAAAGAAGGACTACTACCCAGAATTACACTCAAAGCGCCTTCTACTGGGGAAAGCCCTGAACTAACACCGGAATTTTGCCAGGGCTGGTGGTTCATCCTTGCTAAAGGTAAAGGAGACAGATTTTCCTGACAGAACATCTTACTTGCATAAGAATCTGTACAAGAATGACAGTGGTCTCCTCTAAGATCGTCCTTATGACAAGAGTCAACTTTAGTACTGAAACTTTAAAGGATCTGTACTTTGATGTTAATGTATCAAAGGGCCATTCATATGACCTATACACGTCTCAACTCGTGGCATATATTAGTTCCTGCGTAAGAATGTGTTGCTTTTCTAAATGTGTATCTACGTGGGGGGGGGGGGGGGGGGCTTCGCTGCCTCCGCTGTTTAAATCGCTGACCATCACGTTCGTGACCAATGAGATCGCGTGTTCAAATCCACATCTCGCTATTTCGGTCTTGATTTGAGACCAAGAGGTATGACCAGGTGGTTGACGAAAGTCGGTGTTTAACTTTGGGGTTTCCAATTTCCTCAACTCTTAAACCTGATCCCTTTCCCACAAGTCAAATATCCTTCAGCTCTCTGTTCAACACCAATCCATCAATCAATCAAGTCTAATCAACCAATCACTTTACTTCACATGTCATTGATTCAAGGATACTCCATCGAACGTGCTCATTCTGCTCCATATACTTTAAATAGGAACATCACTCCTGATTGTAAATGTGGACAGAGCGATGTGGATCTCTGGCGATCTGAGTCATAACTGTGTCTAATTCCACTGAACCATGTGCTACTCGCCATATACGCATTCATATTTATTCCATATATATCAGCATGCTGCTTTTATGTATAGTTGCAATCAAAGCGCGACCGAGATAAATATTTAAACTAAACATTTGACCTAGTAATTACGATAATGAGTTTTAAATTTCATATGGGTTGATTTATCTTTCATGCATCGTTGAAAACTTAAGGCTGCTTCTGTTTCACATATGAGCCATCATTTACTTTTTGCATAACTTTACCACTGAGAACACTAGTTTTTCGGTTGTTTTGGATATGAACCCTAAGATTATAGACGTGCCCTTCATGATCTACGTGGGTTATGCCAAAGTCGGATTGCGCTTAGATGAGAGAAATCTCAATAACTGTGGCTCCGTATGGAATGTAACTTTAATACGGAATATGTTGTATTATTAACCGTAGAAAAAAAGATTATTACAGAAACAATAGCACGAAAATCCTCAGTAATGTCAGTGCATCATATCTTGATAATGTGCTTGAATTAAACCGAAATATCGACCAAACTGGTACCTCACTATTGGTGTTCGTTAAGTTCCTCTGTGGATCGTTTGAAGTCGAATTTCGGTAACCCGTTGTCATAGATTTTGACATAGAAAAACCTGTGAGAACGTGTTAGACAGACTACGTTCTAAGGTTTAGGTCATATTTTGATGAAGACAATGAGCAGTCATTTCCTGACTGTATGGCCTTACGTCAGGACAGAAATATGTCAAGTCACGTCGTTGATGTTCGTGAAGTTAGTCATCATGTTTCGCACTTCATATTGGACGATTTATTACATTGAATTTACCGTTTGAGCGAAAACGGTTAGTGCTTAAAGCTGGTACTGAACACCCAACATGGCGCCTTCGTATATGTAAGGTACCGAGATCTAGACAGAGCTTGCTCGAGTTTAAATTATGAGTAAACAGCGGGTGTTAGGGGTCTGAAAGTGTATCGAGTGCAAGACTCCCATACGATGGAGAACATGTAACACATAAGTAGAGCCGAATTGGTCTGGTGATGGCCGGACAGTTTGTGGACTAGTTTGCGTCATGAGTGTTCAATTGTGTTTTCTTAGCTGGCGTGCGGGGTTTGAGGGGTGCGTGGTGTAGCCCTCGATCTGGTACAGAACGAACTGCCATAAGACGGTTAATATTAATGATATTACCAATGTGGATTTACTTTTATACGGAGAAAAGTAGAAGCGGACTAATTATTCCGTTCGTTAATCCACCCGTGGTGGTTATGTTTGTATAGAAAACACGTCTCATCAAACTGATCACAATATGTGACACATCCTGAACGCTTTCAACCGCAGGTGGTCATCTAATTAAGCTGGGGAGAGCTATTCCCATAAATTCTCCCCTATTTGATTATGTATTTGGTTGTTGTTCCACGTCGTGCTCCAGAATATTTGACTTACAATACGGCGGCTTTCATTATGGTGGGAGGAAACCGGGCAATGTCCGAATCTCGCCAAGGAAAGTAGGGTTCATTTCTATACTGATTATATGAATATGGTGATGTGTAGGCCAAAAAATATAATTCCCTCTTAAGTGCTAGAAATTAAGGAAATTTGTTTAGATATAATATTCGCCTGGAAAGGTGTATTCATTACAGTAAGTCAGATGACTGGGATATGACAATTAAGCTAAAAAACGTATTACGGTAATGATATATTCGTTCATCTAAATACAGTTTTTAAAGTGACATTATTTTGATAGCTGAATGCACTCAATGCCTTCTGGAAAACCATGCCTCCAGAACAAGGCAGACATGATGTATTGATCGAGATGAAAGTCTAATGGAGAAAAACCACGGCAATCCGCAGGTTGCTTATAAAAACAAAATAAAGAAGTTAACGAATAAAAGCTTTTCATAAAGGAGCGGCTCAATTGAGTTTATGCTGTAAAGCTGTCAATAATATTTGGTGCAAATTCCGTTGTACCCTCTTTAAAGTCACCTAAGATGATTTTAATCAAATCATTTCAGAACAAGTACTTTAAATCGAATCACATTCAAAAAGTGCTTTAATTTTAAGCGATTTCGTCAAAATACATTTTGCCACAAGCACATTTAACATAAAATGTTTAAAAGTAAATCACTCTGAAAGAGTGTTGATATCTTTTTTTCTAAAAACACAAAAAGGCAATCGTAGCTTCATTTATTAATATATTTATTCAAAACATGAAAAGGAGTTATATTATTTTCTCGAATATTATGTTGCAATAACAACTATCAACGTATACATCATTTGCAACTTTTCAACTTTTCAACAACTTTTGAAAAATAAAAAACACATTGAACATTTCGTTGCCAAGTCTTTTATGTTCTAGATAATATATTTTTTTGAAAAACAAAAAACAGTCAATTCCATGACACTTATTTACATCTAAACAATGTTAGCTTTCATCTCACTCTATAAATTCTGTATTGTCCATTACGGGTAAAAATTCAAAGTTTTATACTAATACACGAGCAACTGTTAGCTGCAAACATATATTTGAGATACAATCGTCATAAACAGGAAAAATTGTGGGAATTCAGAGAAGAGAGGTTTCGAAATTGTTTTGTAGATGTTTTGAAATTAACAAAGAAAGAATAATTTTCCCTAATTTTAAATCCATCCTCAATATTATAACAGCCAGTTTATACATACATGTGATACTCTCCCTGCCACACACATGGTATCGCAAATGGTTTAACCTTGAGTCACACCAGTGTACAAAATGTATAATAAACATATCATTATAAACCACTAAATTACACATTTCAGAGATTAATAGGTTGTTTTATAATCAAACATAATGCAATAAAATTACAAATAGTTTACATATAGCTAAGATTGGATTTGGGCAGTATAGAGTGAAAGCTAGTATATGACCTAAAACTACAGACAAATCTTTTATGTCAATTCGAATGTTTCACAACCTGTTGAGCACAAACACCCCTCTTCTCCATTTGAAGAAACGATAATTAACAAAAAAGGTTTTTAAGCATCTTGAAACGTAGACGAAATGACCTATGAAACAACCTTTTCAATAACTATTAAGATTTTTGCTCAGTAAAAGGCCTTAGTACCTCTGTTGGTCTCCTGGCAATTAACTTTTGGACAATATTGCTGATGGCCAATTTCACATCACTTCCTAGACAAGCTCAAATAATAAAATACTTAAATAGATTTCTTTACCCATAAAACCGACCGACAAATATAAAACCTTGTAATTATTATATATATTCCTTAACGGTTTAAATGCACATTTATACTTTAAAAATGACCTGGCAAACAATAATATTTAATACAGTACACTGAATTAAAAAACAGAATTAAGCAAAACTAAAGTTAGACATCCGTTTTATATGTTGTGAATACATATCACATATTTTGATTATATATACCATAACTTCTTGAAGCCTAAAAACCAATGGGCTTCGCTGGAAGCATAGGACATGTTGAGGACAAATTCAAAACGAACAAATCTCGGCTGACGTAGCTTTCCGTGAAAAAGTCTTCAGGTGAAACACCTTCTTTCCCCACACTGAGTTTTTGTGCAGTAACTAAGCAGTACATTTCTAACAGCAGATGCGTGTCACCTTGAAGAATTTTACTCCTTTCCTTTTCATTATGTGATGACAATTCGCAATCCGTCTTATTTATCCGGTTAGGGTTCTTCTTTAGGGATAGTTTCCTGAACTTCTCTCTCAGAGTTTCCTGACCTGGACGCCTAAATTAATTAGAAAATCAAGAGCATTAGTTCTCAGGTTTATTGCATAAACAACATGAATATGGCGTAACCCTCGACGACAGAACAATTGAACTATTTTTCATACTTCTGTGACAGAAGCATCAAAGCCGCTAGACCTGAACTTGTGCACTGTCAGGTTAATTCTTCTTATGTCGATCTATTTTAGGACTTATCTGCCCATTCTTCAAATTTGTGCAGAGCATATATCGGCAACTATTAGACATAGTATTTTCAAACTCACACAAAGTGTGCAAAGTGACCTGAACCTGTGAACTATGAAATATTGAAATGTTAGGTCCAGGACACACGGCTGACTCTAACATGTAACATTATTAAAGCAATTTATCAGTGTTTGATACCGTGCACTGTAAAAATTTACACTGTAATTTTACAGTGAAAAGTGCTGGCAATTTTGTGACCAGTGCTTTTTACTGTAGATTTACAAGACGTACTGTTTGTAAATCTACACACAAAACATCAGATATTTCCACACAGTACCAATGTAATAACTAGTTGAATCCATTGCAAATTAACAAACCCTTACTGTGCTTTTATTTCTGGCTTCTCAATGGACTTGCACTTGTCGTTACTGTAGTTTTACAGAGGGAACCATTGTAAATTGACAACGAAATTCATGGGAAATCAACAAAACCCTTCTGTAATTTTATTATCGACTTCACAAAAGATTTTGCACTTTTCGTTTCTGAAGTATTACAGAGGAAACCGTGCTGTAATAATGTTACATGTTAGAACCAGCCCTGTGGGCTGGACATAACATCTCAATTTTTAACTTTTGTTGTTTTCATATCATTCCTAAAGGGGTGAGCTGCCATGGCAAGGTAATATTGACAATATAAACGGTCACTAAATGTTTACATCACATACATTCCCATTCTGTGTATTTAAAATCAAATATAAGCCTTGGTCATGGCTAACTGAGCTGGGTACCTCCAACAGTAAAGTTTCTCCCAAATCCTGATGTATCATGTTCCCGTTTTCTTCCTGATGTTCTCTGTTTGCTGTTCCGATGAAGAGGGCCTATTTTAACGTAAAATTCAAATTAAGAAGTTACAAGAAGAAGAAAAACGCGAAAAACAAACTGAACGAGGTTTCATTCTCTCTTTTACATCCAGCTTGCTCACACACAAAAGTGCAACGATATTAAGCTAACAAAACTCAAGAATCATCAATATATATGATAGAAACAGATTCTTATGTGAAACTATAAAGGTGATTTTTTTTCAAGACAACCAGAAATCGAAACATGCAGTGCATGTCTACAATTTTGTTCCTTCAAGCCACATGTCATTATGCAGTTCTTGTATCTTCATTTAAAATGATGTCAAGAGTGTAGCAGAGTCACTCGTTAGCATCATCAGGAGCATTCGAAAGTACAACTGATAAAATCTCTATCCATACTGATAAAAGACATAGTTATTATCCTTTCCTCAGTGCAAGAATCAAAGTTCCGGATTGTCCTAGTAAACGTCATCACTCGGTGACTAGCATGAGTTCCCGTGGTTTTGTGTTTTGCTAACTATCAGTTTTGTGTTAAATAATCTTGCATTGTGTGCAAATTTTTTACTTGACGACTTTTTTCAGGTGGTATGCGTCTTTACTTGGTTTCTACCGTGTGTATATGTAAACCAGTCTCTTCAGTTTCTGATCCTTTTATTTTTCGAGTTCTGTTAATCATACTTACCTTTGGTTTTATAATGCAACATGTGCAAATCATATGAAGGACGACTCCCAGACAAACAAAGGATACGCTCACTGAAAGAATGCAAAATTGCGCGTAAACGAAGAGCCCCTGTACATCACAAATGAGTTAACGATTGGCAAAAAGTGTGTTAAAGTAATCGCAGCAGCTCTCAGACCAGCTCATTCTTTTTGTTTCAGGGCAGTCCGATTGGCATTGTACTTTTGCTTCAAGACAAGACTGAGATGAACATAGATCGTGGCGGTATACATTGCTCACCTATGCCAGTAAGAATGACAGCGTGTCTCAAAATGATGCCGACAACCGCTGTTATGACTCCGACGATAAGGAGCGAAATTGAGCCGCCCTGCAACAGTCTTAATCAGAAGCCTGCAACAAAACATGTATGGCTCATAACAGCTGAAAAATACCGTAATGAATGATCAAGTGGAAAGTTGTAATAGCATTAGTCTGCACGGTGAGGCTCAACTGCTGGATATGCATGATTGACTCAAAACAGGTAATTCCGCTTTACGCATGTATTCACAGCTGTGGCCTTAGGCAGTTTCGAGTCAATCCTTAAAAAGAAATATGTGCAACACAGCAAACCAGACAAAGTTTAATGTCCGCCATTTTAACTTATATCACTCCTTCTGCAGTTAGATAGCTTTTTGTTATTCCTTTAACAATATCTTTGAAAACAGCCAAAAATGAAAAGGAAATTTTGTTTTGATTTATTACCATTTTTACTCAGGTACACATCATTATTGTCTTCCACATTAAATGACATGTACAACTGCAAAACGATGCCCCAAATTTTAGCTAAAAATAAAAATATCTGGTATTTTATAGGGACCTACAAGTAAAAACAGAAGTGAAAAAGGTGTTTTGGGGAATAGGTGCACTTACACCCTGCAAATGCGATTTTTTTAAACACAGTAACGGAAATTCCCATATCCAGTTTTATTTCTTTTCGTTTATGTGTGATATCATCACATTGGGGCGTTCTGAAACTAAACTCAGATATAGGTAATACTCAGTTCTAAAGATTCTAGTGTTTAATACATACCTGTGGCCCTGTGTCGCTTAAGATGGCTCAATACAACAACGCCAGAAGCAAGGGCGATCACACCGATGATTGCTGCAAGTATTAACAGCCCATATCCCCAAACTGGCGAAGTATATCCAATCTGAGGGGGAAATGTGTTTGGCTCAGCACACTGTGAGGCACTGGTCACAACTTCTGTCCCACGACATGACATAGAATTACAAAAAAAATTAAGAGCATAATAACTATTTCTTTCTTTCCATCATTTTACATTTGTGCCCAGACATGTGCCAGTAGATTTGAACATGTCAAGATGAAGAAGACGATATATGTGCGAAAGGTCATAAAAATCTCTTCATCAAAGTGTGACTTACCAGGAACAATCACTGAGCTCTCATCTGATTTCTTCTTTAAGTTATATACCATGCATTCTTCTCTGTACGAGCCTATACAGAGCCTATACAGACGACATATTTATATATATATATATATATATATGTCGTCTGTATAGGCTCGTACAGAGAAGAATGTATATGCCCATTTCATCCACAGCAAACTGCCCACTTTCATTAAGTTCATGCAGCATGTATAGTTTAGAGGAGAAATTTCGCGTACGGGAAAATTTAGTCAGCTTTTATTGGAAACTTCCTATCAGATTCATTTGGATGTATTTCCTCGTAAGAATCCGACATCTCCTGTGTTACTATAATCGATAGTAAATTGTGGCGTAAATTCACAAGATCTGGCGAATGTCTTGTTGTCGGGTCTTCTGTACAGTGAAGCTAAGTAAGACCACTAGATGTTTTGAATGACCGGAGAGTTGTGGTGAGATACCTTCAGACAGTCACTCCATGTCTATTTTGTAAGATGCTAATCCCTTAGCTCCAGTCATAGAGTGCTCAACCAACCGAAATCGCGCCATCCTCTAGCCACGCAAGTCCTTATATCGTTTAGATTATTTGTATCATTCCGATTAATTGAAGACACTAATGACGTGATCAAAATCACTCATCTGTGCGCTCGTACATTAATTAATTAACACTAAACTTACACCAAACGACCATATTATAATACTGGAAGAACATCGTCGGCCGTTGTGCGTGTATGTGCCGGTAAGAAAATGCAGACGTACGTAAATCAGCTGATACTTGTCACTGTAAATAAACCAACTGTGTTCGAATTTGTCGAATTACTGAATCGTTATAAATATTCAGCAGTTCGTTAAAACGAATTAATCACTCGTATTTGAAACTGTTCTCCGGACTACCAATATGATGATATCAGTATGTTAAAAGATATAACTAATTAATAAACCAGAAGAGTAAGCCTCTTCCTTTTTGAGACTTCACTGGTGTACACTTTAAAGCTGAACTTGGATAAGGTTTTTTTGCCATAAAATTGGCACATTATTTCCTAGATGATATAACTGATTTAAATAACAAAATTCGTTAGATGTCGTAAAGACATATATTTCTGGAAAACCAGTAGGCTTAGTTTCATGCAGCATGGCATTATCTGTTTATTTACACCTCTACACGCTTATCTGCTCCTGCGACGTGACCATTTCTAACCGAATAAGCACTCTGTATCATGCTTTTACCATTGTGAGTAAACGTGTTTTGATCCGCTATACAGACTTAAAACATAGCTCCGAAAAAAACGAAAATGCTACAGTTACGTTAAGTATATCTGGAACACTAGCGCCATTCAAGGGCAGAAATTTTTGTGTGAACAGCATCATTATTTTCTACAAGAAAAAAAGAAGAAACTCCCCAGATGCATTTCTGTTTGCATCATTTTTTCATATATCACCGGTATATTATTCAGTGGAGTAAAATAGAGCATAAATCAGGGGCAGTTCATCTTTAAATATCGAAGATATATCATTCAGTTCCTAAAATGTAACGCCCTGGCAAGGTGAGGATTTATATAACGTTATACGACTAGAAAGCCCATATCGGTACCTTTATTGTAAATCGCGATGCATGCTTCTTTAGTGACTCGAGAAAGAGTACGCGAAGGTTTAGACTGCAATATACCGAGCGTGTTATGAAATCGACTCTACCCGGAAAAGTAAACCAGCATACTGTAAATTATTCGTGGCGTAAATTTTTCATGTCAAACACATGTACATATAATTACATGGTGAACTTACCGGCAGTGGTTGTCTTCCTTCTACTGGTCTCTACCACTATCAACTTGATGTGACCTGAATCTGTTTTATTCCTGTCGTAAGGCGCAATAGCCCTGAGCATGTAACTGCCAGTGTCGTTCAAGCACGGATTCCGAAGAATCAGTGAGCACCCATCACCCCAATAAACTCTGTTTCTGTATCCTTTCCCATAAAAGATTTGATTCAATGAGTTGTTGAAGATGACAGTATCTGTTCTTCGGTACCATCTGAAGTTACATGCCTGGTTTGGATTTTCCAGCTGGTACTCACATGGCAAGGTTACGAGCTTCCTGTTTGGATCAGTGACTATTTTGGGGGTTGTTGTTACAACAACGGCGTACACGTCTGTAATCAAAACGATTCCAGGGATTGAGACTATTACGTGGAATTAATGAAGTGTTAGACATAGATCTGCTAGGCACTCGGATGTACAGGGTTATTAACAAATGATTAGTTATTAACATATTGTACTCTGGAAGGGTAAGTTTCATAATGTTCCCTCTAAAGTGGATATGTTAATAGGATATTGAACAAACGCTCAAATTACAAAGAGAGTGGTTGCAACCAATTTAACCAGACATCATTACGTTATAGATCTGTTTGGAAGAAACCCATTTTCTCATAACATTGCATTGATGTGTACGTTTCCTTCTACATCGGTGTTATGATCCCCGTCCTTTTGCTCATGTGACTTGGCGGCCATATTGTATTTTAATGAAAACCTTTAAAAATCTTCTTCTAAAAAACGTCCGAACACATTGTTCTAGAACATGTTATTTGGTATCTCGAAGACTGTCCACTTGAAAAGGAAAGTTTGATTGGGCGAAATTTCTAGAAGCTGGTTATTGGGTAATTATATCATGTGACCCAAAAACTGGTTTATTCAAAATATTTTCTAAACTGTTAAGAATTTTCATTCTGTACAGGGTTGTACAGGGCTTCAAAAGTTTACACAATGAATTCGTGTTTAAGATGAATGTACAAATATCGTGATTATGCTACCCAACGTAGTGTGACGTCTTGATCACGAATCTGGTCTTATTTTTTCCCCTTTTACATACTTTCCTCGCTAACTGCGATCAAAATAGGACATTTCCCCATATTTGGAGGTCATGTGACAGAAATACTTTACAACCGTAAACCTGAAAATCACCAAGTGCAAATCACTACATTTGTACGATATGTAGCCTAAATTCGTTGAGCTGCGTCAACAAAAATAGAGGACTTGCAAGGATTCAAGCATTGTTCACAGGTCGATTTACTAAATGTGGCATTTTCATCTGTATGCATGAAATGTAGTGTACATGCAGTGTATTAATAGCTCCAAAAATGTACGTTTTCTAATTAGGTCATCCACGAGCAGAGGCATGAAGACACCATTTAGTTAACACAAAGTGACGACATACAGACCGGGAATACCGGCTTTGAACATCGCCATTGCTGCTTTAGCAGCTGTATTTTTTGTTTGTTTTTGCGTTAACCGGGTCAATGTCTGACCCACATTTTCCCCTCTGTGTACGTTATAACCTGCACTGGCATTCAGTCACACGTTCTCGAGGCTTTTGTGTTTATGAGTTTCATGTCATTGTACATGGATCGTACATTCGGAAAAGATGTATTTGTGTTGTAAGCATGTTTTCAGAATTGTCTTTACATTAGTCTAGAATTATGACAGACGAAGTTGAAAACCTTGCCGTCATTTTCACTTACTTCAACTGAGGGATTTCTGAATTTATTGAAGATTCCTCTTTCAGGCCATTCGACATACGTCAATTTGTACTCTATTTTTCTGTACGTAGCACTTTGTGAGGTTGTGTTTTGGTTGAGACGTTACTTTGGAACTTGCCATTGTCTCTCTGTGCGACTACGTACATTTCATCCCAGTCTACCCTGCAAGTGACTGTGTACATTTCCGCAGACTGAAACATACATCGCCTGCTCGATGTCACGGACGCTATTGTCAACCCTCCTCCCTGGGAAGGCTACAAACCATAGCCGGCCTGACGAGCCCATCTGCCTTTTGTCACTTACAGGACTGTCGTCCTTCGTTTGGAGAATTCCAGTGAACTGTGGATTCCACATATACGTGGACCGACTCGCCTTTGAAAGCCGGAATATTCCATCCAGATTTGGAAACTATCATTAGGAAGAGACTACATATTTTGTAATTCTCTGCATTGTTTTCGTATATTATTGTCAGTTGTACTATTTGTCAGTTGTACAAATGTATGCATTGAACTGATTCAAGGGTCTTTGTGTTTCTTTGTTTCATCTTGCGAAAGGCCTATCGCTGTTTGAGAGTCTTGTAAGCCATTTTTTCATCATTGTTCCTCTGAAATAGTGGTACCCTTACAAACAGCTTACCTTGAGAACAAAGGTAAGCCGCCACTACTACTGTCCACGTCGGCAGTGCTGTTCTCAGCATCATTAGTGCTCTGCTTTACCTTCTTGCTGACAGCTCCCTGTAAGTAAGCATTGTACCTTATACTTGTATTCAAACTTAGCCAGGTATTTGAAATGTTATTAGAAGATTGAAAATGTAAATGCAGAACACTTATGTTTTACACTTTAATCCCTTTAATGTAGACAAAGGTCACCGGCTGTCCCATATTTATGGAAACACCCATCTACACTGACTCAGATAGTAAAGAATAGGCACGAGTACATGCATAGCGTTTATCACAGGGCACAGTCAGTGGCTTCGCTCGAGATTATTGTTTGTTTGTTCGTTTGTTTATTCACCGAAAAGAAAACAAACAGTGATAAAATATTAACTGAGCATAACGGCGGGAATAAAGTCCAGTGGACTTGATCTATCCCGTTATTGAAATACATAAGTAAACATATGATCATGGAAGGTAATAAACACATTTCACACAATTTTTATAGGTAAAGTCAGCGCTGTTGTAACAACCAAACGGCTCTCACCAAGAATCAGTATTCAGTAAAACATTGCTATAGGTATTGCAACAATTCTGTATCAACAGATTCATCGAGGCAGAAATTTGATAATGTTACATTACACTGGCTATTTTCTGGATGTAGCTTACGTGATTTGTACAGGATAAACATATAACGTTGCCTGACTTATACTGAACTGAATCGTTCAAATCGCTCAGTAGCTGATATCAATATTATGAAATACAGTTTAAAGTGTTACAGGCTGAGACAGTCAGCTCATATCTGTTGCACTATTATTGTTGACCTAAAGGAAATTCTCTCAACTTTGACTGGAAAAGGGACAGAGAGTTTAAGACCCATAATCGGCTTATTCCATTCTCGCGGGCCAGCAGTTCGAATACAGTACAAGAAATGATAGAAGTTAAGTCTGTAAGTTCTAGTTTGGATGTTATGAACGGCAGTTTGTCTGATGGAGATTCCGCGAACGCTGGGCGGTAAAAGTTCTGGATTGTAGATGTATTTGTGACATAGAAAGTTATAGAAAAAGAAAGTTTTTCCGATTTTTCTTGATGTAGACAGGCCTTCCATATCATGCATTTTATACCCTGTCGTGCAAGGGATTTTATGCTTTTCTGTCGGAATGTTATGGTCAACATATATGCCTTTGTTAACAAACAGGGAAATCGTGTCCCCTTTCTAATAAATCGGCTATGTGACCTTTATTTATACACCAACCCCATCGCGATATGGAAGCCGGATGAGGACATCTCCTCCCAAGCCTCGTGGGACGAGGCCCGCCGCACGAGAACAGTAACATTGGTCTGCGATTTACACTGTCCACCTGTTGTTGGTCTCGACCCGTAAGGCGCGGTAGGAGCCGATGAGGCCGGTCAAAGTACGCACGCGAACGGTAACGCCCTCGGCCACTTGTGCCGCGTCTGTGTGTCGAGACCCGATTTTCACCGTCCTCGTGGAGCGGATCTCCACACACGCGGTGCTGCTCGAGTTGCATATCGCAACGTGTTAAAGTAATGCATGAAGATTATATATTTTCACAGGAATTCACATATATTTATCCACCAACAGCAAACGTTTGCAATATTTGGAACTCTGAAAGTACACTACAAACAAACGGTTATAAGCTTACTAATAGTTTAGTAGAGGAACGCCTTTTTATATATATATATCAAGAGAAAAATGTAGACCCAAATATCTAAAAACAAAACTGCATTTTTTAATTTTCTTTCAGTTGGATTGGTTTCGTAGGTGATGCCGTGTATAGACATGTCCAAAGCGGACCTTCTGCTGGCTTTTTATATCTCACCACAGTCATTATTTTACAATTGTGTTTCTATACACCTATGTAATTGTACCAGGTAATAATTTACTTTACAGTGTGAGACTTCAGTTTTGATGCGCTATGTTTATATCCGTACATTCTTGCTGATATTTCCATTTATTTTTAGAGTAGAACACTACTTACTCTCCTAACACCAGGAAAACCAATTTTGATCACAGTGTCTGGAATTGTTACAAGGCACATCCTGATTTAATACTATATAGGTAAGACTTATTGACCTACACTTAGGTACTTGTAGCCAGACTTCTTTGGGTAACTGAGGCTCAGTGATCATGCTTACCTCCCGTGGTTATATGACATTTTATACCCTTGAGTCAGTCTACAGAAGGGCTATACGTACCACTGCTCTTTTCTTGTGCTTCAAATTAGCACATTTTACCGGACCATGACGTATACTTTAATGGACCTATGAATGTTTACATACTTAGGTTTTACGTCATAGTATACATCATGCCGGAGACATTACATTGTACTTCCACACTATACTAACGCCGACCGAGCAGTCACGTTTCCTTGTTTCCAAGCGGAGACAGCAAGAGGTACATTATATGCTATCACCCATCCCATGATTGATCCCTGATGTCCCGACCCCAAGGCGGGCCCTCCATTCACGGACTAAACCATCGAAAAGATCTGCTCTGCACGTGCCCTTGACCTACTTGTAAATCGAAACTGGCCGTGCCTGTACAATCAGACTAACATCTGCCTTGTTCACCAACCTTGGAACTCGTTTGACAAGAAGTATGAGGCAGCTACAGACCTATATGTATTTGCTTATATTTTCGTGGGTTTGCATGATTTTTTTTTCAACGCAACCCAAGAGGTTTGTGCCTTAAAACAGCTACATATATGTAAAAAACAATCAGTTACAGCAGTCAAAAGTCATAACCATTCTATATTGGGCTCAGCGTTGGCTGAGAAAAACAGTGTACAACTAGGCGTCGATACGGATATTCGTATTCCAGCCGTCAACGAAAAGGGGCGTTCCGGGTCAATAAGCTCTTTCCAAAAATGACAAATAACACACACCACTAAAGAACTAAGAAAATATATGTATAATATAAAAATTAGGAAGGATTTAAGCCCATTTATTATGAAAAACATATACATGTCAGAAACTGTTTCACCGTCACTGTGCCGCTTTGGAGACGTTTCCACATTTAAACAGAGCAACTGGGTATGACCGAACATATATGTTTACGCCTATGTTTCCAAAAGCTAGCATTCATAAACTGTTGTTGCTCCGTGCTTGGCTATGTCTCGCTGCAGTGTTAGTCTATTTGATTCCTGATTACTTTCAAATTTTAACTTCGTCGTGTGGTGCGGAACAATGAAACGGCTGGCGTTTATCCTAACGTTATCCGGTGCACAGCTAAAGGACCGATCTTCTGAGCTCCTGATTTGTCAGTCGTTTAGTTGTCCACGGAGAATAGTGTTTTCGTCCCCCTGTAAAACATAAACTGGTTTTAAACTGACGCATGTTAAAGCACCTTTATGAATTCGACCCTATGTGTTTTCGCGTGTCGTCAACCGTGGTCGCCGTCTACGACTGTCCCGCACCAATGTCTACTCTTTACTACCCGTCCTACTTACATGTATTTTATACCATCAGTTGGCACAATCAATCGGGTCCTGTACATCTCGACTATCTTTATGAACAAGTTAACATTTATATATACATGATATAAAACTGCACCGACCAAAGAACTGTGACCCGTATAGGTGATAATATTTATCTGTTTTTTGCTCAACTTACTATGCAAAAATTTAATAACAATAAATATTTCCATTTAAACGTCATTAAATTTATCTGTACAGACGAACGGCTTTGGTTTTAAACCATCTCCAAATGCGTCCCCAAACTGACAAATGATACTTGACACTCAAAACTGTACACCTATGACCTCAAACACATACATAGTAAATGTAACAGTTTTCTTATAAATGAAAACTTTCTCCTCGCCGGATAAAACCACGCTCGCATCAAAAGTTATGTGCCCTTGTAATCAAGATAGTTTGTGATCTTCTACACTATTATAAAATTTTCGTAAAATTACGGGCAAAATTAAGGCCAGGCAACAGGCTGCCACGTGTTTTCACTGTAAAATAACGGTCATAATGGCCGTAATGTCATCGTGTGAATAATATGTTAACCGTACAACGGTCAAGAGTTTATCCTATTACAGACGTTTTACCACTAAACCGGCTGTACCAGTAAAAGCCGAGAAGAAATGCCGGAATTAGTGCAGTAAACACACGGACTCTCCTACCGGTGTAAAGTCAGTTTAATATGTACACTGTCTAATGTATAAAACAGAGAGCAAACCGGCAGGCTGTCATCTCTAAGTTCATTATGTTTCATTCGGCATAATGAAAACAACTACTACACGATAGAGAGTGGAACATCTCGATTTACCAGCATCGACAGCTGATGTATAACTAGTGTTGCTCGCTCACTGTAAATCGAACTGTCTCGGACCGTCGAGTCACAATGCTGTGTGATACAAAGTCTGTACTTGGTCACAAGACATCTGCTCAGTTTTAATGTCGAGGGTTTCAGGGCCTCTACTGACTGTATATTCTCCTCAAACACTCAACCCGTGTTTGTAATGTTTTGTGTCAGAACGATATAGGCCTCGCCTGCGATCCTTTGTGACTGTAATGAATGTATTGTGCCACTTGTACGAAGTTATCGATCTACATCTTATTTATACACTAATCTGTCAATATCTTGAGTATTCCTCAAGATATGGAATGTTTGGGTATCCGCGCTACAAATATTTTTTTCACAGAACTATGCATTGCTTATGCCAAGGACATCAGAAGATTCCCCCTGTACCTGCCAAAGGGCAATGGTTTAGTCACTCCGAGGACTCCAAGTCATTGGTCAAAGACAAGGGGTTCGCCATGGCCAACTGATTCTCAAAAGACCAAATGGAGAGCTTACGCAGGATCACGATTCCGGTGGCTGTTAGTCCATGTTAAGCATAGTCATTGTATTGTATAGAGAGACAGAACACCCCCCCCCACTCCACCCCAGCACAGCTATCCAAGACTGACCATTAGGAAGCCAAACCAAAGCAGTAATTTTAGGCACCCATGTCACAGTTGTCCATCTATAATTCGGCTACAGTATTTGTGTCATCATCAGGTAAGTATGTACAATAAGGAGTAACAAACTCGCATGTAGGCTACAAGTACATATATACTAGAACAGCTTGTCGACTATACGCATTACCAGTCCATTACTGTTGACGTGGTTTAGTAGACAAATCCACGCCGGTCCTGACATAATTAAGCAATGCCGTTGTCTTACCATAATTGAACCGATATAGTGCAAATGGCAAAACTGCATAAGAAACTGATGTTTATTCCTATTAGAAGAAATGCAATGTCCACAAGGCTAAACAGATACCGGTACCAAGATAACAGATTCACCTGTGAGTTATACGGCATTAGCAGGCAACTTTAAACTTGGTATGTATGGAATATTGATAAGACATACAGTAACACAATGTGGCTTTAAACTGCCTGCCAATATTCGGCACTTTATGTCTCGGCGTTCAAGCTGTATATCGCTGTTCCTGAACATATTTATGGTAAATGTAAACTTTTCATCAAAAGCAAGACAAGGAAACAAACACTGTGGTTGACAAACGGAATAAGTGTAGTGAAGAAAAGTAAAATCAGGGATAGACCTATGTTATACGTCTATGACTTATGTCTACCATGGTAAGCTAACTGGGGTCAAAATATATTTAAATTTCTCACTACTCACCTAAATTGCCTTTGTAACTTTGTTTCCTCCTGAAGAAAATGAAGAAGATGGTAATTGGGTCAGCAAATTGACCTGAACGACAAAGATCTTTGTTAACGCTTGTTCACATGATGACGTCACAAAAGTTATCATTCATTATGATGAATTTATAAATTTATCCATTTCTCGATAAACAAACAAACAAATAAAAAAACCCCAAAGAAACAAGAGGGAAATATAAGAATAGAAAAAGAGACATAATCATTTAGATTTCAGTTTTGTGGATCGCAATGTTAACTTACTTTTCAGTCACCAGATCAACCACTATAGATGACAGCTCTGTTGTGTTTGTGAATGTTACACATCGGTAGACCTTATACAGCAACGCTATTTCTGCTGGGAGGAGTTTCTTGGTATTGCCTGACCCACTTTTGTACAGTTACACTGTAGATCTGAGCCTGAACATTGTGCAGTTATTGTTCTGAGCACACATTTCTTAATATATACATTTATGGTCCATGGAAAAAATTCCCACTGTTCATTTATAAATGCATCAAAGCACACTTTCTTCCTTAGCGAACCAAAATATTCATAAGTTGCAGTATAAATGTTTTGGTAGTTTTGTTCAATTTGTTTTGAGGTTAAATTCCGATGAAATATACTGACTCGACTTAAAGGTAGGCAGTGAATAGTTCCCTGTTTATTGAACATTGCCTTCACTTGACCTCTCAATGTACTGATATGCCAATTCATTGCAGCCTCTCATGAAATTTTAATGTGTTGGCTCTCCCATTTGACGGCAGGGAAATGTCAAAGGACTTTAACACTTTTTAAGAGTGCTATGCTTCATTACCGAGTCAAGCTAACCACACTGAACAAACATTGCATATATAGAAGACCGTGTTTAGTAATACTTCATTGCTTATCGAAGTCACTCATTTCGGAATTGTTGCCCTGCAACTTTGGCTTGGGACATGCAGAGGATTTATCACAGGGCAGGTCTGGCGGCTTCGGTTCAGTTTATACTAAAACGCAATCCACATTATGACATGTCACACAATGTCATAAAACGAACTCATGCGCTTTTACACTTTGTATGTATGCCGTAGATAACCGACTGGGAAGTAGTGTAATACACACGCATATTATTCATACACCAACCCCATTGTCACATAAGTAATGCATGACTATCGTGTATCTTTCAGGACGATTACGAATGCTCACAAGGCCTGGACGTTTGTCATGTAGCTCGTCCAGCACTGTATATATGTAAGACACCTCTGGGTCGTGAAATGAAACCTTAGAGTATTAATTTAAAACAGTTTCCAAAAATTGCAGGGAAAAGTGTATAAATCGACTGTAAACACTTTGTGTTTAACCCACTAGACCTTTTTGATTCTATGTTCCATTCACTGTAAACACTTTGTGTTTAACCCACTAGACCTTTTTGACGCTATGTTCCATTCACTGTAAATACTTTGTGTTTAACCCACTAGACCTTTTTGACTCTATGTTCCATTCACATAAAATAGGTGTGTTTTACTTGAGAGGAAGTTTTTTACAACACCGGAGTGTTGTACATCCCCAGGTCTTAGAACCATAATGTTTATGGATGGGACGATTTATGTGCTTACCCACACCTTGACTGGTTTACTAAATTCATGTCTTAGTATGACAATAGCGGTGGAATTCAATATCATTCGTTCTGGTTGAAGGTTGTGGTTTTAGTACAAGTGCAGGGTTGCGGTGGGGTGGGTGTCTTTGAGGGAAGGAGGGGGTGAAGCCAAAGAATTTCTGTCCTAGCCGTTCATGCGAGGTTGCCAAAGCCGCCTATAGGAACGGGAAGTTGTGTCATTTTGAAGAGTTGGGAGACTCATTTTAGGCGATATTTGCCAGCTAAAGTCATGTTATAGAGCCTGGATAAACTGTCCCTTCGGTAGCACATCATACATGTATATTAATAGTTTAATGGTTTGAAGGCAGCGAAACTAATATTCCAACTTACTAAAATTGTTATGTATAATTATGTATAGTTACAACGTGACTACCAGGTACCTGTGGATAGTGTTGAGTTTCCTCCTTACTATGCCCGGGCTCCGCCCACCATAACGCTGGCCGCCGTCATATAGGTCAAATATTCTTGAAACTCCAATAAAATAAATAAATAAATAAATGAATAAATAAAAAGTTGTTCTCTTTTTTAGTGTGTTGAGGAGATATAAAAAAACAAAAACTTCTAACATTCTACATTGTTGTATTCCTTTAAATACGTACATTAATACAGAAATAAAATTAAATAGTGAAATAAAACCATGTACAAAGTGTGTAGGCTTTTTGTGTTTTCTTATAATTATATATGTAAACGGGTATATGATTGTGCTTTCGGAGGATGTATAGGCACTGGGATCCCAAGGATGGTGGTTTATCCAATCCACCAGCAGACCTGGTCCCAGTTGTGGTAGCCCAGGGATGTCCACAATAATACAGCTCGATGTTGTCTCGTTTGATCTCAGTTGTATTTGTTGTCATATTGGAATAGTTAGCTCACAATTCCACTATCTACCCATATCTATCATAAAATCCATTCAGTTCAACTGTGTTAGGTAGAGTTAAGTGAGTTTGGCACCGTCCCAATGCTGTTCTCTTGTTCCACACATTATACTAAATACAGATTTAAACGTCATACATGACTGGATATCTATGTCCTAATGTCATTACAGAGAAAAGGTATTGAAGTTTTCCTGAATCACCTGTGATGATACTTGGTGTCTACAATCTGACAACCACACACCCCCATGGCTAATTTTTGTTAACCTCCAGAGACTTATTTTGTGATGATGTCCTCATCAGCCTGAGTTCGCTTGATTCCTATTATTGTCTGTTGATATATATATATACAGATGGTTTGGGGTTTGTTTTTCTTTTGGGTGGGATGGATCTTTTCTTCAGAAAAGAGATTTTATTATCCTACGGAGATGATAGAGTAACTACAAAATTTAGTTTATATCAATGTGCAAAAAGGAGGGTGTCGTGGCTGTATGGTCGAGACTGGAAGTTTGTGGTTTGTTCTATTCATGTGGCCTCTGTGACAATAAACGCCCTAGTTTTGTGAACACTTCCTAAGGGCATTGAAGCTTTAAACGACAAACACACAATTCTTTTCAAAAAATGAAAATATGTGAACTTCATATCAGCACAGTAATGGATTGCAATGACAGTTATAATAACTAATTATTTCGACATTTTATTCTCCCATCACCAGGAGAGTGATCAGAATAGACAAGCAGCGACACATGTACATTGTACAGGGATGTGAGTTGTTACAGTAATGATTAAACATCAAAACCAGTGATTTATGATATATTGTCAAGCACATATAAACAGGAATTGCAGAAGTAACAGAGAATGATAAAGCCATAAACATTCAGTTATGTAACTACTGACTAATAAACCATCAGGAAAACAAAGTTGCTGTAACTAGCCAAAGGCTGGTGATTAGCCCGGACACATTCACCACCGCTGTCTTGACGATATCATGCAGTAGAGTGAAGGATTCTTCAGTATGGCATCAAACCACAATTAATGAATTAATGACTCAGTTACCCTTTCGTTTCAAATTTAAGATCCGCACTGTTTTAGATACTCACTGATGTAAGGGCTGTTTTTGAGAAAAAGAGAAGAGGGCGCCATTCAGTCTGAAAAAATCTATTCCCAGTCCGCTGGAACTTGCTCGCCTTTCACCTGTTCTACACGTATCGGAGAAGAAATGATTTTGTTACATTTCCCAGGGAGTTTTCTTTTTTGTTTTCACAAACAAGTTGAATTATTCTGAGTTTGTGTATCTCATAAAATTAAATCTTACTATCACAGGAATTGTAAAGTAGAAACCGATTTACAGGGTTACCAGGCGCGTCAGATGGAAATGGCAACCATTCCGACCTGTTTTCACCCCTACCTCCAAAATAACATGTTAGATTAATGTTTGTGTTTTCTTTTAAAAATACACGACGGCTTAAAAGTTAAAAAAAAAATGCTCACTGTGGGGATACACTCCGATAATTGTAAGCCTGTCTTAAGTGAAGAAAGGAAGATACATTGTACATAGATTAGTAAACGATGAAATTTATATAGGTTGGTGTATGGTGTAAGTGCGACTTGTACTCGTTACGTGGTGAGCTCTTCGTCTAGCACGTCAAAGGGAGCGACATCATAGTGAATAGGAAGTATGTCCTTTTTGTGTAAGCTGTTCATGTATCTTGAATCCTTTTCTCACGGCGACACCATTTATAGTCGACCAATATTTCTTTGTTTTGTTAACTTCCTGAAAGATAGTGAACTTTTGCAACTTGCTACACACTGAAGGCTCTACACGACGATGTGTAACACATATTTATACATTTACTGAGAGGTGAATCCTGCGGGGGAACATGCTTATAACTGTCCTTTCTAGTGGAGGTGATATCACTAAATAATCCGTGTTTATGTACTCGTTGCTATGTTGAATAAAATGATATATCCACGGCGTCTTTCAGATGAAG
This sequence comes from Acanthopleura granulata, assembly GCA_016165875.1. Classification (NCBI taxonomy): domain Eukaryota; kingdom Metazoa; phylum Mollusca; class Polyplacophora; order Chitonida; family Chitonidae; genus Acanthopleura; species Acanthopleura granulata. The sequence continues at coordinate 13,787,449 of JABBOT010000006.1, forward strand.
CATTTGTTGGATTTAGTACTTTATTCTGGTCTATTTATTTCGCCTAATCACGATATACGATTTGTGTACACTCTAACAAAAGTCTTTAGACGTTATTCAATGGATGAGAAACATAGTTTTCTACAGCGTTCCCCTCAGCACTGTACTCATCCCGCCCGACCTGCATAATGATCTTCTGTGAAACCGTAAATGTTTCTGAAATGCACTTATGCACGCCCCCAGACCGTACGTATGTAGCTGGCAATAAGCAAGTCTTGTTAAAGAGTACATTGTATTATACTGTACCTGCGTATAAACACGATTCTTGCTTTGTCGCAGTGTACATGTATATTGGTTCATTGAATGTAAAGGTCTACGTTGTAGTGAAAATTTGCAGTTTTTGGATTTCTTAGTTGACCGAGTTTTACCACTCACCAAGAACTAGCTTGCCTATTGCAAATCACAAATTCGATTCTTTCATGACAGGTCAAGATCACCCCTTTGTAACCCTTCGTACATACACAAAACACACAACTTTAAATGCCGGTTTGATCCAAAATATTTGCATTAGTGTTTGTACCATTGAACTCAGTGATGTAGTTTTTTATATGCGAATTAAGATTTCATATTCCTCTTATCGTCGTGTAGGCTGAATATTCCAGAGTACCTCGTAAAACATCAAAAAAGCAAAAAATAATAATAGTAATAATAATAAATACATGATTTTTTTCATCCCCTTTCAAAGAAAATCCTTAACAGGAGGCAGGTTTAGCACGGCCGGGTCTAACAGTCTCTTAGCAATCCGCTAGCTTTGAGTTCAAGTCCTGCTCAAGCTGGCTTCCTCTCCGGCCGTAAGTGGGAATGTCTGCCAGCAACCTGTGGATGTTCGTGGGTTTCCCCCGGGTTCTGCCTTCTTTTCTCCCACTGTAATGGGAGTATTCTTGAGTGCGACATAAACCACCAATGAAATAATAAATAAATCAAAGCATAAACCTGGCCTCCGTTGTGTTGTAACTACAGCAGAGTAATATATATTAGTTTGCCGAGGTTAAACTCTATTCAATTTAATGAATATCACAAACTCACTTGGAAAATTCATATCGGATAAAAAGGAGAATTATTTCAATTTTATTGCGCACCAGTAAAGAGCACCCGGAGAAATTTACAGACATGCCATCCTCAGATTTGTGATGTTATGACTCATAAAAACAAAATTTCGGGTAGGAAAACAGGTTATTTAAAAAGGCTGCAAATGTTTAAATTGTGCCAATGTAATGCAGTACTATGCATGAAACATACATCTTCTGCATGTACTACAGGTACCATTATTATGAACAATACCAGATCTATGCTAATGTCACGTGCTGTGTTCAGCAACATTCATCGCCAAAACCATGGTTACAAAAAAACCCAGCAGACATTATTATTACAAAGACAGTCCATATAAATTTTTGGGGTGTTGAGTCTGAGGGGTCTTTACTGCATTGTTCGCCTGCAAATTCCGCGACACCCGATTCATTGGTGACATATACAGACTCAATGATCTTCACAACGTCTTACTGCAGAACCCACAAGTTGCTCTGTTATTCAACGAAGGCTATTTTCGTCTCCCCTTGACATAATATGTCCCCGTAACATTACTGCAAGATTCCGTCCGCTGTTGAAAGAGAGTTGACCCAGGTTAATAACACGAACATCTCGTTGAAGTGCTCTTGTCAAAAGACTTGTCGTAAATTGTGCCTATCGTAACACAATATTTTATGTCAGTCTGTGAATATACTCTCCAGTCCCAGTTATTTACCAGTCACGACAGGCGTATGCACTCGGTGAAAAGAGCATTTCTTCAGCGGATTACAGTGCAAATGTAGAGATTGGTACCGTACTTTCTATTTAAAGCCCTGTAGATATCTTTGATAACTACAATTCCTTTAAAATTGAACTTTTGCATATATCCAGTTATTTACAGAGAAGAAAATTCACTCGACTTAGAGTACATCAACATTTGTTTTGTCACTTAACGGCTTGTACATCACTTGTGCCCCGATATCCTCATATAACGCGTACACTCTGCACGCTGCATTCCTTCGTATGCGTTTTCCACCTAATAAACACGGTCTATCATGTAGATTTTATTTAGCTAGCTAAAGGAAAGTCCTACATTTTGTAGGAATGGCTTGCTTTGCAATTTAACTTGCTTCAGTATAAAAGACTGCAGCAGAGTCGGCTAAGATAGTGGCAGTGGTAATACCGGTGTTAGGGCCAACTATGATAAATATTATTACAAAAACTCAGTAGTGGTACTGTAGCCGGCACAGCGGCAGTAGCACTATAATACACAGGTAAACAGTGTAAAAAAGTGTTAGTATTGTTATTAACAGTAGTATTAATGGTAATAGCACCAGCTACTAAAAGTGCTAGCTTTACTCGAAGTACTCCGAACCTGAGCTTTGCGATGTTAAGAATTAGTACTTGCGCAACACATCGCATTACATGGATTCCAATCATTTTGTTATTTTCCATTAGCCAAAGGGTCACATGGTTCACAACCAATGACATTTTACACTCTTTTGACACAGATTAATCACATGTGTACAAAATCACCACAGTGAAAACCATGTGGCGGTATAAGTTTTTCCTGTATACGCTGTTCAGTCATTGGGAAGGAATTGAAAATATATTATGATCTGAACACACACACATCAAATATTTCTCCTCTTACACCAATTTGAAAGGAAGGGACGAAACAAAAAGATGACGAAAATGGAAGTCACGAATAGAAGGCGTCGATGATTTTCGCACAATGTCAATGTTCTCTGTATTCGATAGAGAATGTATTATCCCCAAGGCCTGGTCTCTGCATTGTTTTCATGTTACTCTGTGTACATATGTTATATGTGATGACAACACGGTACTTTGAATAAATCTAGACAAGGTAAAGGCTGTAAAGGTAACGTGTGGTCGTATTTCCCCAATATGACACTGTCGACACCGCTCTGTTTGTTTATGCTCACCCGGGACGGGATCCAGTTTCAAATGCACTATACTTGAATAAAGAATCCGAAAAGGAGCGCAACAAAGCGGTTTCCGGTGAGGATATACTATTGGACGCCTGAAATACAGAAACATTTACTCGTTATCCTCATACACACACACACACGCACGCACGTACACGTACACACGCACACACACCCACACATGCTGAATAAATTGCATTCCATAAAGGAATTTTAAGTAAACTTAGCTAAGTGAATTTACGAGTAATGTTTAATTCTTTTTTTTTTCCCATCTCTTTTACGTTGGAGGTCAAAATGTCTATGCCGTTCCGTTGTTGTTGTTGTTGTATCGCAGCTCGCTTTTAAATATCGAAATGATGCTCGTTTGGGGGCATAAGCTCCTTCATGAAGCCAATGATAACCGGTAATATTCGGTAATTGCATCAGTTGTCCATTCATCTCGTAAGTGCACCAATATAAAAGCTGCCATTTTATTTCTAGGTAGACTTTAAATGAGAGTGAAACCGCACTCTGAGATCTGGGGTTAAGCGAACTTGCCACACAAAGCTGACACACTGGTCAGTACGCTGATTGCTCGGGGTGTAAACTCAACTATATCGTACTTATTTCGAGGGTGTAATCGTGGATGACACCAATTTGGAATATCAGGGCGATAAAACAAGCGGTGAGTTAAATAAAGTAGACAATATTTGATGGCTTCTGTCAGTGGAGTTCATCGCGTTTATCTGTGGTCACAGAGAATGTTCTTCTGGTACAGGCAAAAATGTTGGCCTTTACGTCCAAGAAAAACCCTAATAACGCAAGTATGGGTGATAGCCAAAGAACATTTAAATCTAAACCAACCCTTATATTCTTCGACATGTTTGTCCCCTTGCTTCATAACGCATTTACGCCTCATTATGTCGCTCACTTCACGTTGTTTTCTTGTGTCAGGTAGATCTCAACTGTAACATAATTGAACTTATCATGCTACCTCTGGGACACTCCATTTCTAGGACATACCTGCTCAACCAATCACAGTATTCTGAATCATGGGCAGTTAATAAATGGTTCAAAATGCTCTGTTGCCATACCATTTGATGCATTATACACTATAGCATGTAAACGATACAAAAGGACGACGTATTGGGTATGTTTAATCCGCCAGCAGAATCCTGGTTAACGCAAAAATATAATATGAAAGACAAAAGCACAGAGAGTAAAATCGGAGCAGCAACGACAGTGTGATGGTTCGCAAATGATCACACGGTACCAATGGAACCCGGCCTCTTATCAGTTTACCACAGTTAGGGTTTTATTCCAGCTGTTCGTGTAAGTGCTCCAGAAGTAACAACTTACACCAGCCCTAGCACCATTGCTTAAGAAGAATCAGGTAAAGAAATACAGTGATGCTCAATGCAATTTATTAGGCCTCACTGGTCTAGAATGAAAGTGCTCTGTTGTCATATCATTTAACGGATGTATAGACAATAACTTAAAAACAAAACAAAGAGACAATGCGACTAACGATGCCTATTACGAGATAATACGTTGAATAATGATTGGCACACTGCTTTACAGCTACTGGGCTTTCATACCCGAGTGTTTTACTAAGAATGGTGATAAAGCTAGTAATATAACCTCTATTATGTGTTATGTTACGGTGCAAACCATCATGTTATTCAGTGTTCTCTCCCCCCCCCCTTTGAGTATTTGTCCGATATGGATATCCCCACTTTATGGTTGTCTCCATTATAGGACCTTGTGATGCGTACAATGCCGTCAGTTGTGAATGGGCGGGCATTCACGAAGAAGCTAAGTCGGTCTCTCATTCCGTAGAGCGATCGTTGAACATTTCAGCTGGCAAAGGACTTCTAATACAACACATCGTATTTCGCACTTGCCTGTCCTCAAATACTCTCAAGTGTCATTACTGGGTGGAATGAACATGGGCTGTTGTGTGTGGGGCCCAGCTGAGAGGTAGGATCCACAGTTCACACCTTGGACTTCAAACGTCGTTCAGAAAGAACTTATCTGACTTGGCAAAAAAGAGCGTAAGCTCTACCATTGCTTGCCTCTGTGGCTATGATATTACCAGCCCAGTATAGGAGTAAAATATCCACCTGGGGCTACTCAGTCAAATGTTTTAAAGACAGGCTATTTGAGATGTAATATCCTACAGCACACAGAGTAAAGCCACAACAACGTCGATAGTATGAGAGTTGGAAAAGCGTCACCTGTAACCTGCTTGAATCCGGCTGAGGTGGTTAGCATGCTTGTGCAGCATAATGATCCATGAGCCTCTCACCACTGCAGTCACTGTGAAGTCCTGCTCATGCCAGTTTCCTCTCCGGCCAGATGTGGGAAGGTCTACCCGCAACCTGTGGATGGTCCTGGGTTTCCCTCGGCCTCTGTCTCCTACCATAATGCTGCCTGCTGTCGTATAAGTGAGATATTATTGAATACGGCGTAAAATACCAATCAAATAAATAAAGTGAAAAAGGAGGATGGGAATCGGGGGTTATTCTGTAAGGCATGAAGTCAAACCACAGCTGTATGCTCTTCATGTTTGAATGATTTTGTCCAAAGAGGTAAGACCAGACTAAGAAATTATAACTGAGGAATGAATGAATGATTTTGGCTAAACGCCACATTGGCAATATCTCAGCCATATCGTGGCGAAAATAACTGAGGAAATTACAAGTTATCATCCCTCAGATGCTAAGTTAACATACTTTTATTGTTCGACAGTAAGCCAAACAAAACCCATAAAAAATACGAGCGGTATACTGCACAAGATGTCAATATTAGTCACATGCCATGTGATGACAAAAATTAGCTGTGAGAAACGTTTATGTTAAAATGAACTAAACAATTCTTTCAGAGGGTGCGAAAAAAATACTGAAAAGATCTTTTGAAGCCTTGCACTTACCCACATATGTAAATTGATGAAAACTACTCTTTATTATTGAACACTTAATGAACGGCCATGTATATTTAACACTAATAGGCCTACATATATATCTTCAATGTAATTCATTATGTACACAAACAGTTCAAAAAATATTTGATTCTTTCCAACAATAAGCTTATCACGGTGCAAAAGTACAGATAAAACTGAGAAGTTGAATATTTGATGTTTCAATAATTTGACAAAGTTTCATTTGTCATCTTCGGGATACATAAAAAGTTAAGAGTAGTAGGTATATATGTATACACAGTTCAGTTTCACAAACAGTTGAAGGTTTAGCAGAGTTAGATTAAGGAATGATTTTGTGGATGTAGCCAATAAAAAAGAGCGATAGGTATAGAAGGTTGTGAAGGGGCAGGGGTGGGGGTGGGGGTGGGGGCTTACTGTGGCAGGTAATATATAAGAAATTGACAATCTACATCCACTAAATCATCCAATCTAACCAGAGGTTGCCTTTTACTGTGTATATATATACCAGCTACTTGTATGACTTACTTATCCTGAAGATGACAAAATTTTGTCGAAATATTAACATCAAATATACGATTTCTCAGTTTTTTCAGAGTATCGTGCTTTTGCATTATGCTATAAAATATTTCACATATGTAAATGAGCAAGATAAAAAATATTTCTGTAATATTCTTAAAAGGAAAGAATGATTGCATGACTGTCATAGTAAAGATGTGTGACACATTCCGGTCAATGGAAAAAGCTCCACCAAATACACACGTAGTAATATATAAAGCCCATGGGTCATCAACTGGTGTTCCATAAAGAAAAGCATTTTACATCCAAAATAAACGTCTCTGAAAGATATTTTGTGAATCTCGATTTGAATTTCATAACCAATTCACTTTTCCTTGGCCTTGCAACATTTACAACATTTTTGTGGAGGTTGGCTGGTCTCGTCGTAGGCACAAGTTGAGAAGCACTTTGATGTGAATCAAACATTTCCTTCACAAGTGTCAACATGTGATCTGACTTCACTTTGGTGTGGCGCTTTTTTAGCACAAACATCTTTCTTCGTTTCGAATATACAACAGATTTTGCTGGCTTGCCTGTCCTGTCCTTCTTTTGAACCGCCGAAGTGGAATTCCAGTCAGATGCCGCCAACATCAGTCTCGCATTCGTAGCTGCAAATCAAAGTTTGATAGTTGTAAAAATAATTACACTTCTTGACAGCTGCCATTCTCTTTTTACATTATGTCAGTGTGCAGGAGTTTTGAAAGTGCCTACCTCTGCCAATTCTAACTTCATAGTGTTCACTGAAAACCACATTCTAGAATTCATACAAGATATTGTTTCTGTGATCCTATACTAAACAAAATTTAAAGGACATAGTTTTTGTAGCAGGTTTCTCTGTTCTATGAGTCTTCAATTCTCACTCAACAGTTGACTCTGTATAGTTTGACAAAAAATATAATAATATTCAATAACATTAAATATGATGATAGAATTTACCATAATAACGGAAGTGTTGTCGTTTTGGACAGAACTTCAACAGCATGCCATGTATAAGGTCACTCTTCGCACAGGACAACGTGTCCTCCTGCATATCTTACAGTGCTATCGCTAGGCCAATGAGAACCGGAATGGCTTCAAAAATTCGGTAAGTCCCCACGCGCTAATAAGATTCATATTTTATTAATGACACCCTATATATTAAATTGTTACATGATGTCGAAACTGATTTTCTTCATCCACTTAAAGCATTCATTGCGTCATTTCGTCATTATTGAAAACTGTTAATTGACTGCTTTTCTTTGCATGAATCCTTCCTAATTTGTATTTTTTAAATACTTTCTCGGTCCTTTGTTGTTTTGTGTTACTTGTCGTGTTTGGAATCCGGTCTTGTGAAAATTGTACCGGAACGCCCATTTTGGCACACGGCGTATGGCGGTCTCAAAGCCCAGCCACTTTATATTGGACCAGCAGTGCAATTCTACAAATCTGCTGGACGTAAGCCAACAGCACCTTCTGAAGTACAGAATATCAGCTGTGTGTATGACTGACCTTCGGACTTCAGCCAAGAAACACGTAATACGAGAACAGCAATTTTGTTAGTAAGTTATTATTAGATTTACTTTGGACACATACAAAAGAATGGCAGTCACGTGTAAAGTTGTGTTCGAAAATTAACCACATGCTTTGTACACATGCGTAGAAATAGTGAAGCACATCTTCTAAAAATACAAGTATAAAAAGTCGCTAGAATAATTCTTCTGTCATATATGATGTCACTATGCACACGTGCACTGCGTCCCACGCAGGCACAGTTACGGTAACAGTTAATTTAATGTTATATTAGATTTTTTTTTTTTAAGGTAAACTGATTTAAAGTAAAATAAGTTTAACAGTCCAGAAGTAAAGACGCAAATAATGCTGACAAGTATGTTACCAGTCAGTTATATAGTCTTAGCCATAACACAATTTCCATAAAAATAACCAAATTTTTTGAAGGAGTTTCATAATTTTCATATGAAATGAACCCGAGTATAAGATTCTGTTTATCGCATGACTGGGACAACCAAAGGATGGAAAATAACTAATCCTGTCCAATCAAGCTCAACGACGTTACCCACATGTTAACAAACTGCAGCCTGGTTCCGACGGAGCACTGCAGTCAATAGCAGTATCCATAACATGGTCAGCAAGATGGAATTTGATGGGAAAGTAGATCCACTAAATTCATCAAGCAGTTGTACGTCACCCGTATCAATATTGTTCCTGCTCTTTCGACCAGTGGAGCATGCTGAAAGTGTTAGGTGATTAGTTACAAGGCAAAATCTGTCCTAGCCTTATGTCATTACATAACACTGCAAATATGTGATAGATATGTATATCTGTACTTTATTTACCATTACAATGATCTTATTACTGTGTTCTTCCTGTCTCTTTTGTTTACAGTTAATTTGTTTGGCCGATAGTGTGATGCTTGTAAAAGCTGTTCTGGGTTCAAAGATTGCAACTTCTCATGAAATCTTTTCCTGCAATGATTTCCTCTAAAGTCCCACCCAAATCCCAGACAAACAACTGACACAACATTGACGACAACTGCAGCAAGACGAGATGAAAATCGCGACGATATTGATACAATAAAGATAAAACCAAGGCTGACATATTTACATCTAGACGAACGACATCCATTGTATGTTACATAATCAAGCTGTGTAGAATTCTACATTCCCACAGGAATAGGACACATTCAATATACACAAGATTGCTACTGCAGTTTGTGATACTTAGAAGCGTATACCTCTAAAAGTACATCAACAGTGAAGAATCCACAAGGCACTTGGTTAATAATATCTTCTGAAAAATCGACTTGGCTTAGCCTATTTGATATTCCTGTAGCCTGCGAAGAACGTGGAAATATTGGATATTGAGTGTGCATGTGTGGTTTTGTTGATTGTAAAATTTTGCTATCTTGCGTTTAGCCTCACTTATCAATTTGGCAGATATGCAACTCCTTTATAGTGACTGGGTCTTAACCGGCATGCTTCTGTTTCTAAGCCATTTCCTGTATCTTCAAAGAAGAAAGAAAACTTTTTTCAACAAGCTTAAATGTCAATGTTTATTCACATATGTATGAAAACTGTTTTTCTTTCTCTATAAATGAAAAAAATCATCGTCATTAAATCTGTAAAGAAACTGAAATGTTGATATGATATTTTGGATATTTCAGTACATGAAAACTAAACAAGGCTAACTTATCTTTCAATAAGCTGATTGGCCAAAGAAAAAGGGAATTCTTACGCTGCAGTCTACTATATATCTGGTTTATCTAGTGATACTACATTCCTGCTGTAAATCAGAGCATTGCCATTGACCCTCCTAAGCAGTGCTCCATACGGAGAATTTTATGAGGAGAACAGTCTTTGTCGACAGATGAACTTGTTTCGCACCAGCAGTTTCTTAACATTTGGAATCCAGTTACATTCAGGCATTTCAACTGGTCTTCGTTCAGTTTCATCACAAAACAATCATAGCAAGAGGTCTCCCATTGGCGTAGAGCAGGTCCGGTCCAAACAAGCAAAAAAACCCCTACAAAAGCGCACCAAACCACCAATTAAAAAAGAGGGCTTATCTCTTTCTCGGCTCGCCACATCTGAGAAAGTTCTTCAGTAACTTGACACGAATCTGTGCTTTGCCCCGAGCTCCCTGTTTTCAGAAAACTTTAACTATTGACAGCCCTTGTATAAGTAAAACTGCTTTAGTATATGACCTTAAATACCAACCAAAATCCTGAACGATTATATATATATACAGAGAGCAGGATTGCTCTAACCATGTAATTTTTGAGCCCGCCGGATTTATAAAGAGCTGTCACATAGTAAATGAGTTCGAGATAAAATAAATCATTACGTGTAAAATGCTATTGAGAAACTGTTTTGTTGTCACTAATCCCAAACTGGCGATCTGATGCATGTAGGATTTGTTTTCCCCACAAGTAAGCCTTTTGGGAAATGCCATAGTATGTCGAGAGCGGTTTCCCTTGATGATCTTCACTTAATTCCCACGTGCAACTTTTGAGTAATGTGACACTGTGCTTCCTTTTGTCCTTAGTGATACACTCCTGAAATATTAAGATGATTGGATGAACAGGATATCACCGATCGACGTATTACATATACGTGACCAGGGAAACCTTCTGTACAAGGACTTAAAGTTGAGTGTGTAATCTATAGGACAGCATAAACAGAGCACTTTTGTACACTTTCTGGAAATAATTCCACAGTCAGACAGCGCAGACACATTGACACGAAATTTGTCATTTGTATAATCGTCTTTTAGCCAGTAACGAATAAAAATGTAATTGAGAAGGGCAGCTTTAATGTCATTGTCAAGTCTATTGTGGGCATTTACAAAGGACAGTGAGGAATACTATACTCTAAAGTAAACCAGTTGCTCATTGAACACGTGTATAGACATGTGCACCGACAAACATCATATGTATGCTATTTTTTTTAAGCTACACTTAAAGCTGTGCGAAACAAAAATACCCTTTTCGGAGTAAACGCTTAAATACAGGTGTTTACAAATACCATGTACCCTTTCCGACGTATATGTTTTTATGCTTCAGAAATCGTCCATAGTAGTTGTCAGTGATGCTTAAACGACTACAAGGTTTGAATGAGGCTTTGCTGCCATGAAGACATGGCACGTTTTGAATGAATGATTACGGCTTAACGCCACATCGGCAATGTCTCAGCCATATCATGGCCAGAGGCTAGTACTGAAGGGGTACAACCAGAAGGCGTTAATTTCTTGAAATAGGTATAGTATCATAAGAGACTTGACTGTACCGCCTATACAAAGAAGTACATACAGACAGTGTGGAAATAGGTAGTTGTATGTTGTTTTACATGTAGTTAAGTTGAATAAAATCCTCAGCTTTCTCAGGTAAATTCTAATGTTCTGCAGATGATAGAGCTCAAACATGTTTCATGCAAGTTTTCTATTCTTGAAGGAACTATCCTAACACAGCACTCATAATATTACCCAGTTAAAAATGTTGGTGCAATTGATTTACAATAACTGTAGAAGTTTGGAAACCAAGACGCAAGCAATTTTTCACGCATTGGGCTTGTGAAGGGGCTATTGTGTTTCTGCCATGACATAATTTGTGTATAAAAGAATTAAATGCAAACATTTGCAAAATTTCCCACAGACTTCAGTCTGTTTGAAAGGGTTAACAGACAGCAGTTACACGTATATTGTCGATTTATCAACTTAAAGAGAAACTATTGCAGCCCTCTGCCCAACAAGTAAGTCTACCACATGGCTTTTGGTGTCAGTTTGTTTGTGCCATATTACTCTTTCTGATATTTATACAAATATTGATTGACGCCGTGTTTAACGCCGAATTCAAGAATATTAGACTTGTACAACGGCGGCCGCCATTATGGTGGGAAGAAGCAGAGTCCGGGGGAAATTCAGGACCTTCCGCAGGTTTAATCCCATGTGGAATTATGAGTGGAGAGGAAGCTAGCATGGGCTGGGCTTGACATCAGGGAGTCATTACGCACCACTTGCGCGCCGATGGCTACGAAGGCCCTACGTATGAGGTGAGAAAGCCATGGTAAATTAACATGGCCTTATATATGTATGCAAGCTGAACTAAATTGGTGGGATTATGTTGAATAATAGAAGGACGTAATATGCTCGGTAGTATTAAGTAACTGATTGCGCACGCGTGTGTTAATGAGTACGTCGAAAAAAGAAGAAAGAAAGATCTTCATGCCTACCGCGCTGCTTTTACTCTTTGCTGCAATACTTTGTCTTGTGTTTCTGCATAAACACAGATTGTGCTAGCAGATCAAATATTAAGGAATCATTTTCCTTGTGTACTCTATTATGGAAATGTTTATATAATGTAAATGCATTCTGAGTTATAAATTATAGAAAGTCCACAATCGAATAAATTGCAATCAACATCACTGCATTTGTGACATTATTCCGGCTTCAGCCATGGTGCTTGGCGTGTAAGTAGCTGCTTTTGTAACAGTTAAATGAATAGTTATGATAAACCCTACTCGATTCCTTGTTTGATTCCGTTATATAGCGTCGAAACCCTGACTGAAACAAACTGACAAGAGGAAAGATTTCATCGATTACGTGAAACTTTTCCCCAACTATCACACTTTGTACTCTTCTCATGTTTTACTCTCCACGTGCTAATCTTCCATATTTTATATACTCGTTGCTCAACAACAGCCATTGTCTGTTAATGTCTGTGGGCAGATTTGCTCCCTTTAAAATTTTCATGTATGAACCGTCACCGTAAAAGATAAGAGGCTTTGAGTGAATCTCGGTTAACATTTAATGGAATAGGCCACCCTTCGAACAGACAAACATGGTCGTCTAGTTAAGCTGCAGGCACTCGGAACACACTCGGTGTGTCTCATTCTTCACACTGGCCTGTAGGGGTTGCAGGTTATTTTGAATCCCGTTCTACGGTTACCCTGGATTCAAATTGGTCACACAAGTGGCTGAAAGTGTTCGCAACAAAAATAATTCCATCTATACATTTATTTGAGTTGTGTTAAACGCCATACTCAAGAATATTTCACTTATAAGAATTCGGTCAGCCTTATGGTGGAGGAAATCCAAAGATAATTCTGACAACACCCTTATAAATAACTGATGTAGGATATTTTTAAAGTTTATCGTGTTCAGCAGCATTTTTCGTCCGTTTCCAGGTGTACTCAACCACAAGAATCTTTCTCTTCTCTTCGAAACAACCACCGATAAAGAAAGTGGCTTCTGCCATAAACTTCCCTCAGTTATGATAAACCCTGTCTCATTGCTTGGTTGACTGGGTTTAACCTGGAAACCCTAACTGAGATTAATACTTGTAAGAAGCAGTGTCCCGACGATTATGTGTATACTTATTGTGTTTCTTGCTAAACAAAATCCAGATGATTAGCAAACATTGTGCACCGTTGAAAGCTGACGTAATACACAGAGAGTTAACTCCCTTGAAACCCACGTTTCTCAGTGAAGAGGATGAAAGCTTGGCTTTACACGTATAAAAGCACCAAGTCGATTTTCATATCGCCATTCAAGCACGCATGAAACGGTTGGGGTGGACAGTGTTTGGCTATATCTCTGAAGTGTATTGAAGAATTGCTCGGTAATTTTGCAGGTAAAAAGTATGACAAATAAAGTTTGAAAAAAAGGTGCAATGAGCAAGTGAACACTACAGCCGGTTTCTATGGCGTTGGGACGCTAGTACGTGGCTTCAAGCTGATTTATTTTGAGAAAATGGTGGTCACCCTATGATGATATTTCGATATATTGTAGGCCAGGCATGTAGTTATTTGGCAAAATGTGTTATTTGAGCGAAAAGGAATTAGGAAATACTGTTTTGGTGTTTGTTCTAAGTGAGATTACTACATAAACAGTAAGGATTTTTTGGAGGGGGGGGGGTTATACCTATGTATTCAAACCCGTTTGAATATTTTTAACATACGTTAAAGTTTTGCTGTATAAATGGTTTGAATTTTGATATGTTGAACACCGTGAACTTGACGCATAATACACATAACATCTGTTTTTTTCAAACTGGGTTGTAACAATTTCGCTGTGAACTGTTCGGATTATCTGTATCGCAGTCACATGATGATGGCCAAAGTTACACGCCTCTGTCCACGGGAAGCACTGGCGGTTTTCACCTCTGCTGGACCAGTGTGTTTCTGTAGCATATCGATCCCGACCAATTACGTAAATTGGCAAGGAATTGTTTTTAAAGATCTTTTAATCGTCTGACAACTATGAAATGATGAGTCACTCTCACTGACAAAGTACATTCCAGCTTGTAATAACAAGTATAACAATAATACATGTATAACAAGGGTTTAATGTTATTACTCTGCGTACGAAGCCTGAAAAACTAGGTGAGGTGTACAGTGATTTAGGGTTGAGAATTATTAACAGGTACCTACACCAGGTTTTACCACGGAGTGATTGACCAATCTCCAGCTCAGTTGTAACAAATACCAACTGGAAGATGTTATCCGTGTACTGTTTAAGGACAAACTCCTTCAACTGGTATTAGGATATTGCAACTGTGACGTGGATCAGAGAGGCAGCACCTTTACCTCGACATATCGGAGCCATACATGTATGACCGCCTGGATGGTGAATGTGGAGTAACGGACCATGATTCTAGTTTGTACCTGTGTTCTTGGGTACAAACCAGGCTTACAAATAGTAATTCACAAAGGAGTAAGCAAACTGGAAAGCACACTTTATCAACATCAATCTCGGGAAGATTTGGGTGCCACACGCGATAACCCGGAAGCTGCAAGCCTGAGGGGGTCTGTTACACTGGGTTTTGGAAGGACATCTTCATCCTTGACAAGGTTCCTCTCAAAGAGGTCTGAGTGCCACAACGCCTGCACGGAAGGTGCATGTCCGTGATCCGGACACTGTGTTTTTGGAAGATAGTTTCGTCCCTGACAACATCAATCTCTAGGAGGCCTGAGTGCCACTGCGCTAACCTGAAGGTTGCAGGTCTGTAAGCCTCTGTGACACTGTGTTTGAGAAGATATTTCTATCACTGACAACATCAGTCTAAAGAAGGCCTGAGTGCCACAGCGCTAACCAGAGGTTACGGATCTGTCAGGGTCTATGATACGGGGTTTTGGGGAAGATTTTTTCGTCACTGGAAACATCAATCTAAAGCAGGCAGTGCCACAGCGCTAACGGCCTGTGATGATTTGTGACACAGTATTTTGCGAAGATGTTTTCTTTACTGACAAGATCCATAGACAACATATACGACTGTCTCAGGGCTAACCATCCACAAACGCACACACTCAACGGGCGCACAAACACAAAAATGTGTGCCACTTGTACTAGAACGTAATGCAATATTTTCCAACCAGAACCCCATATACTATGACCTATTGTTTCCACAGCGACTACTGGTCATACATGCAACGAAAAGCGAACAACACGACACAAGTTTTAAAAGCCATATAAATAATGGGCAATTTAATTGGCAGTTGTCCTATTTTAAGCCAAACATGTGTATAAAGACATCATGCGCCATGCAGCAAAATTATCTAAATAACGTACATACATGAGATTGTGATTTCGTTATTGTAGTATTGACAGATCACATGCTACAGTGGAATATATCTTGTGATATATCTTAAACAACACTGAAGTTTTTATAGCATCAGGAGAAAAATATTTGGTTAACAATAGGTTAGGACAAAATTCTGCCTTCTTCTTGACGCCTATTCCCCAGAATTAAAAGCAAATACCAATAGAAAGAACATACTATTGTTTTAATTAAGCTATTTTAATCCGTATTCATTCTGTACAGCAATTTAAATTACACGTCACTCAATAATTTAAAGCATGTCGTATCTACTTTTTTGCGATTATATCTTTTACATTGAATATAATGAAATGAATACAAATAAGTAAATTAATAAAGTAAGTAAACAATTAAAACATGCACAAAGACATCAAAGCATTGTATCAAATGATCAAGAAATTCATAATGAAATGAAACGCACACCATTAAATACTTTAAATTTAATATGCATATAATCGACGTCAAACCACAAATTCTAAAAAGAAATGGCTTCATGAAATTAAATAGCACAAAAACAAAATACTTGTAAGCCATACACGTTAGCACTTTGAATTAGCGTTATTTTTATATCTGTACAAGAGTTTAGATTTATCTTTCAAATTGGACTATCTGGACTGTCACAAAATATCGACCTGCACAAAAAATACTAGTTTTAAAGAGCTTATTGGTACTTCCGGTTACCCATGTAGACAATTGATTTCGTTTTACATTATTTATGGTGAAATACTGTGGCACTGGGGAAAACAAAAGCAGTGATATAACAAAGAGTGATAACTTATATAATAAATTCAAACAACAGGCCTATTGCAGTGTATTGTTTCCATTGGCACATCATAATATTAGGCCAATATTAAACGTTTTGCTCTGATTGAACGTCAATCGACAAATCTGTAATATCATTTCTGACACAAGAGAAATATTCTGCATAGAAGGTATATCCTGTCAATATTTCGTGGATAGCACACAGGCCTGGGATGAAATGCTTCACATAATCACTTTACATATAGACTTTATTTTAAATAAAAGCATTATCGTTGTTCGGAATAACATTTTCTGGATGTCGCAGAGGTTCCACTCTAACAAATTGGCAGGGACCACTCATGCTTTCAAACCAGCGAACTCGTAGTCAGGCACCAAAGCACTACTATTACGTGTCAGATCTCCAGAAACTTTTAGAAAGCGCACTTTAAACAACCACATCTTCGTTATTAGGGATTGCACTTTCTGGATATAGCACAGGTTCTGATATCTACCCATCTGATTACTAAATTAAAGAAGCTGTGTCATTTCTGATCAATAGAATCGTAATGCGTGTTCGCGATAAAGTGTACAGGTCAGCTACCTCCTATTCTTGGCATGGTTTGACATGTATTGCTGGTGGTTTGATGCCTGGTTCGAAACCCACTGGTTCAAAACCTGGAGTGTTCTCAGCCATTTCTCGGCAATAGATCCTGTGGTATATTCAGAAAGTGTAATCCCTAATAGCGAGTATTCAGCTATTTAAAATCGACTTTTTAAATGACATCTACTAACCTGATTTGTTGGGTTTGTTGTAAGGTGACTTCTGAGCAAATAACAGCTCAAACTTAGGTTTGTTACGGATGCTTAAGCTAAAGAAAACGAATGGATATTGTAGAATTAAGTGTATTTTAGAAGAAAACTTGGTAGTCACACACAAAGAAGAAAGCAAAATCTGCTAAAACGCTTGTCCTCCACGACCCCGAGCACTGAGAATCGAAGACTTACACGTCGATAGAGTCGTACGGCGAGGAGTCCTCTTCCGGTGCAGGGGTCCGCGGCTCTGAGGGTCTGTCCTGTGTACACATATAGTATGAATTCGGCGTTAGTCACGCACATTTGGAACATAAGTTTGCCATTGTATCGAAAGTACATGTAATTTACACAAGAGCACTTCATCCGATGTTTTCCATTAAACATTTGTAGGTATTTACCTGTCAGGGTTTTACTAAGTATTAAATATTGCGGATAATAAGAAAAGAATGATTTCAAAGTGTTGAAAGACAGACACCTTCGTTGCACAGATATGATAGCCCATTATAATACACAGTTTTATACAAGAGTTTTTTCACTACAAACATTCTAACATAATTGCTTTTTCGGTTGTCTAATGAATCAGGTAATCAAGGAAAAGAATCACTGTTTAAGTTTGACCACTAGTAAAATTACCCATAACTATCTGTGAAAGGTAGCAGCCCCACCCCACCCTATCTCCACCCCCCAAACACACACACAAAAACAAAACGACAAAATCTTCTCAAGGAACAGGTAAGATTAAAATTACTGAAATATACAGCTCGTTTCACAGAGTTTCTCGTCTACACCTCCGTTTATATCACATTTTTGAATAGAAAAAAAATGGATTGGTTAAAAACTCACCGTTCTCGTGAAGTGTACTCTTGTTAAGGGGTGTATCCTAGCTTGGTAAGTGGGATCTGAGAAAGAGTAAAATTCTAGCACAACCGCACCTCCAAACCAATCAAACCCATTCAGACGATATGTGAATAAAAGGCGTTGTCAATTTACACAAGTGAATATTAATTATTTACCTTTATAAGCGTAGCGTGTCCGTTCTTCATGTGTATATACACGTTACAATATACCAGTTTGCTCAATTTTCGTCTCCAGTGGATTCTTACAGTGTTTTCTGTGTTGGTTTAACAATTATTAACTTTTGCTCTGTTGCTTTGCACATTTGTCTAGTCTTTAACACATAATATCTTTAAGTATTCATGATCAAGACTGTTTTGACGTACCTGTGGGACGAAAGAATACCCTGGCACGACATCTATAAAGAATGATGGCAGCCATGACACACACAAGTATCACGCCGACGACACACCAAGGTACCATGTGCAATAGTACCCAAGAAAACACAGCCTCTGTTCGTGTCCCTAAAGGAGAATTGAAAATAGGTTAATTACAAATAACAAACACTTGTTCTGGTGCACAAAAGGTATCCCAGAATCCATACATCCTAAGCCTTACAGACACCATGTTGTGTATTGTCAATGGTTCTCCGGTCAACCAGTAGAAACTCCTTTTTCTGGGCTGTAAATTAGTTTGCAAACTTTATACAGCTTAAGCCTTAGAGATTGTGATTATGGCCTTGCCTCTTACATAAATCTATGTCACCAGTTAGTTTATATCCTCCCGGCCACCTATGATTAAGAGGCATCTTGCTTTACCGTGAGTTTCGCCCTATCTACCCAAAAAACTGAAAAACGCAAACCGCCCACTGTTTACAGGCAAAACGTTATGTTTTTTCAATGGCTCTCTCTAGTCCTAAGTTCATGAGCACTGGTAGATTTGTAAACGTTTCAAGGAGGTTAGTTCTCCTTTTGCGAAATGCTTTACTCTGAAAGCTTGTGTGTAAAATCACACACGTTAATCCCATGGGTGAAATAAGCATCAATCAAATAGTGAATGAATTTCACCATTGTTGAGTTCTCCTATTTTAGTCATCTTGCTCCTGTCTGTCGGTTGAACATATGGCTTTCAAAGAGTGTATTTAATGTTTGGTAGAGCATACACATCAACAGGCATTTTAATAAATATCAAGGCCATAGCATAAAACTGAGAGTTGCATATCTACCTGAACGTATAACTTTATTTTCAACTGGTTCTGTCTGCCAGCAAATAAATACATCAATCAACTGGAAATACAGCGAAGCATGTAGCCTCAAACCCTTGCCGAAGAAAATAAAAACCTGCGTCAGTGTACCTTGAATTGTTATGGTCATGTCTGCCGTGTCATTTCCCTCCTGGTTCCAGGCGAAGCACGTGTATTTCCCTGTCTGGTTTGTGGTCAGCTTGTCAATACTGTACACAACGGTGACAACAGAAGAGTCCTGATTCCATGAGCTCTTGTACTCGTCGTCTTTGAAAAGCCTCATTTGTCTGTCGGCCATGTCATCAAGCTCATCAGCGATCTCAGTCATACCTCTATACATCCAAGTGACATCGGGTGTCGGGTTACCCTGAGCGGTGCACAACAGAGTGACTTCATCCCCACGCGAATACTGCGAGGGAAAAGCCTGCACCGTCACAACGGGTTTATCTGCAGGCAGGAATTTACCACTATCAATAAACTAATACAAGTATTCTTATGATTTTGTTAGTAAGAACAAGTAATTACATCAAGTATACTTTATTTCCACATAGCGCACCTAATTATTAGAATTGTCTTGTCAGAAATTCAAAACGTACATCAGTGCACAGGTTGACGAAATGTCACATCAACTGTAACCAGACCTTGACCCCAGGCAGCCGTTGTTTCAGACCGTGCTTGTTACAAACACTTGGTTGCGCCAGAAAACAAGTGTTCGACAAGTCCAATAGACTAAGAATCCCGACAGAAATATTCATATTATTTTCTCTGTGTTTTACCTTGTATAAAATTGATGTTTCATTTACAGGACAGAGGTCTCATGTATGGGATGAGGACTCTCGTTATGAGTTCGGATGAAGCAATCATCTGATATTGTTGCCTACTTCGTACAGCTCTAGATTTAAACAGACACAAGCATGTTAAAACTGTGTGAAGATTGTTACAAGGGCAATAAATGCTTTTATATCTGATTTTAGAGATAGATTTGTTCCAAAAGCCCATGTTACTTTGTAATTTCAATTGAATTGATAATGTCGCTATTTTTAAGTCCTTATGCATACAATGCAAATAAGCAGGCCTAACGTCAACAAATGTCATAGAAAAGAAGAACATGTTTAACTAAGGTTACAAGAAAACATGCCATTCCACGTAAAGTGTGATTATTGCCTTGCTGAAATCGCAAAACTGAGTCCTCTAGTCGACTCTACTCATAGGAACGAAGTGAAAACTTAATATGATGCGCTTGTGAAAACTATTATTGAAATAACTACGGCTATGGAGGTAAGTTCTCGAGAATAATAATTACAGGTTACTGTTATCGTGGTTTCGTCGGACAATGATCGACCTCTGACGGAGGCTTCACACACGAGTGTCTGTCCATTCATCTCCTTGGTGACGTTGACTTGGTACGTGTAGGTCCTCATCTTTCCCTGCCGGCCTAACTCTGTCTTCACCGGTGTCCCGGACTCACCCAGGTACCAGCTGATGTTAGGGGCAGGGTTTCCTCCCTTTACCTTACAGCTTACATTTGTAGCTGTATTTTCCCGTGAGACAATCGCCTTCAGGGTAACGTTTTCAACAGGTTCTGTGGCGACAGATAAATGATGGGTAATTAAGTATTGAAAACTTTATTTAAATACTGTGCAACGCCTTCTTTATATGATACATGTAAAACGTACTCCAATGCAAATTCGGTGCACACCATAACTGAATTGATTTATCTCAAGTTTGTGATTAGGTAAAAGCGATCCATTTCATTAAATAAGTAAAGTTTTCACGCTGAAGAATTGCTTTAGAAACATGGCGTGAAGATGGCCATGTCCACTGTTAGAGGACCGGGTAAAAAACAAATGTCATTTCTCTCTCAGCGTATTTACTTTATTTACAGTTACTGACAATTGGCGGTTTACTGACAAACTTTCTCACGCGTATGGTGCACAGATATCTAGAAAATATGGAAGGTAAGTGATCTTCATCGAACTTTAAATTGTGACTATGGTCATGGGAATCTAGGTGCAGAAACCGAGGTTACGAAAGACAAGTTAGACAAGCTTTCCCACTGCTTCTCTTACACATGTGTTGCATAAATTATTAGACCCCATGTGTCAAAAACCCATTCCTGGTCAGCATGACCTCCATGGGAGCAGGCTTGTCTAATACGTTTACTTGTTTAGCTGTCAGCTGTACAAACCTGACCAAAGCAAGGTGCCACACTCAAAACGTAGTTTTGTGGAAGGCTAAGTGGTAAGTGCCACCTGTCTCTCTCTGGCCCACTATTTAACTGTCCACACCAGAGAGAAAGAACCGGAGGAACAGAGAGAGAAACTGAGAGAATGGAGAAGAGACAGACAGACGGATTGTATCCAAAGTAGAACTAAAACTCCTCTCGACCATTTCTAGCATAGTATAAATTCAGGCATCCTGCTGGTAATGTAACTGTAGAGTCAACAGATCTTAAATATTGTAAATATAAGTTATTTTTCGGAACTTGAATTAATTTCCTGCACTTGTTACTTCTTCCACGTATTAAGTTTTCTATAAAAGGCTGTATAAAGTGGTCGGATTCCTCGTTTTCTCCCCGTGCAGTAACTTCCACTAAGACGGTGGTCCGCATCACCGACAATCTTATACCAGCCGTCAATAAAACTAGGCATCCCTTGAAAATAATCGTAAGACCAGTTTCCAAAAACGACAAATAACACAAATCACACAACTAAGCAAGTATATAAAATATAAAAAATAGTACGGTTTCATGCCAAGAAAACCAGTGAGCACTTTTCAAAGATGACGAAAGGAAGCAGTGAATGTTCTATTGCGGATTTGTAAATTCAATATCCGAATCGTTAATCAAATACGTATCACAGCTGCGCTTCAATGACGTCGAACACTGATTGTCAGTGATAGTTGAGGAATATACAAATCCACTGTTGAAGGCCCGGAGTGAACCCGAGCCTACTGTGTCTTTGACATTGGAGGACAAGCGCCCTTAACCCTTAAAAGCGTTTTAGAGTTTTTTTTCCTTATATTTCAAAGTAGAGGGCGGATATAATATTAATGTACCCACCATTCACTCGGAGGAATCCAACTTACGTAGGCCACCTAAGGTGCAAGTCATTGCAAGATGATTTGCCCACATGCATAAAATGAACAATAACAATACGCCTCCAATCAACTGCATATTTTCTAGCCTAAAAATTAACAAGTGTGTAAGAATTGACAACAGTAATTGTTATTAGCAGGAAAGAAATTACTTCACAAGGGCCCTTAGTATCGGGAGGTTTATTTGTGAGTAACATCCTCCAGTGGCCAATCACACTCGAAGGAGTTATGTGAGCTATTATACAAAGGTGTGGTATACATGTACTTATATTTACTTAAGTAACTACTGATAAAACACGTCAAACGAAAAGAAGTAAAACGATGATAAAACTATATCCGGATTAATATTACATGCAAAAGAAAATATGCTAGTTACAGAGCAAAAGTAAAATAAACGTGAAGGAAACGTTCATATCTACCCAGTTGTTATACGCATTAATCATGGCGGGGTTAAGATAATTGTTAAGCGATATCAGTGTCTTTCTGAAGACCGTGCTCTCACTTAGTACACAGATAAAAATGGGACTTATCATACAGGTATAACCTACCTCGAATGAAGATGACACCAGATTTGTCAAAATATACTAGGGCACAGAGCTAGTCAGCTTGACTCACTCTTTATATTAATCAGTCTCACCTACCATTCACAATATATTCGAAATCACGAAATCTTAAATAAAACCTTAAACTGGTAGAATTATGACCCATACTTAGATAATCTCTTTCTGCAGGCCCATGTCCTTGGCTTGAACACGCACTTATGTGTCAGCGTTTAGAAATCGTGTCCTGTACTGGGGAGCTCTAATCGACTTGCTCCATAAGTAGGCCACCATGCAAATGATATAAAAATGTTGTAACCAAGAAATCTCGTTATGTCCCTTGTTCCTATATCACAAAGTAAAATGCTACATATAAATGGTTCGAAAGATATTACCAATTTAACGTACTTACCCAGAACAATCAAATGCAGCAAACGGTTGTCGCTAGAAAGGCATCGATAGGAACCATTATATATGTGAACGACCGAAGGAATGATCAAGGATGAATTGGGTAAAATTTCGAGCTCATCCTTCCTCTGCGGGTCATTTTTTAGCTGCGTGTCTTGAATAAATTTTGTGGCCACAGTCTCACATTCATCACCGACCACCTTACACCACAGAACATCCGTGGTACTGTTGGCGCCATAGCACGACAATGCAGCAGACTCCCCCTTCCACACCTCTATCCCCCAAGTCAGCTGGCATACCATTAGTGCCACAGCTGAAATAAACGTGGATGTACCATCCACCAGCAAAATATAAAATACACACTGAAAGATAAGGATTTAGTTCATACATGTGAGAAAAAGAAAATATATGTGATGTGATTTATTCACCCCAAGTGGGAGTGGTCTGCAGTTCTTTGCCCTTTCCGTTCACTTTTTATCTGTCTATCCAGCCAAGGACAAGGTCATGCTGAATACGCGCACGCGCACATATATTTATATTTGCCAATCATTGTTTAAACTAAATCTTTAGAATAACTGTCAGTGGCCCGTTGCCCACAAAAAGTACAAACGATGATCCAAAAGCAAGCAAACTGGACGACAAATTTCAGGGAGATCCGCTGAATTGAATCATCTTCTAATCCCCTCGGCCTTGGAGCCCTCAACAAATAAATTGGAAATCTATAAAATGAAATTATTTTCCACGCACGTAGCATTCATAACTTTTCTATATTTTGTTAGTTTCGGAAAATAGCAGTTGTTGCTTTTTTGTGAGTGGTGAACAGTCGATGACGTCCCCTTTGCTTCATATCAACTGGCAGCCTATTCGTCGGTATTTTCATTTTAGCACTTGTATCAGATGGATTTACATGTATTGATAGCCATAAATCACGTTATTAATACAACATGGCGGTTTCTCGTGCATATCTAAATACTAGGAAAATCTCATTCCATATATTAGCTACAGAAAATCATGTTGTCACTGATGCCTCAATAGAAACATGTCAATATTCATCACGCCGCAACTACCAGGAAACTCTATGTATACGTGGTATTTATGGAGAACACGACTGATTATGGCTGTGATTAAACAAATGTAGTCCTATTTTAGAAGTTAATTGCTTGCATGCTTGCTCAAAGGTTGTTCTTATTGTCATCGTGCTTTGGAAATAACATTTTTATTTGTCCCTTCCTATCCATTACGTCAACATCACACACTGATTTTTAACTCCAACCTAAGGTAGACTGAGCCTCTCCCAGCCCGAAACACTGACACCCAAAACCAGCTTTCTATGGAAGCTAGAACAGGACATCTCATCACGAGACGGAATCTTTTGAGTGACATTACGAAAAGTGCATGTACTCACCTAAAAGTGAAGGGTTCATTTCCATTGCTAGTTATTTCTTTCCTCAACACACTGTTAAATTGGCTGAGGTAGCGGCTAGAAGTTTTTACCGGTCTTTCTTCTTCAAATAAATCCCCTATCCAAGTTATCTGTTGTTGAGATTACTGAGTTGACTTATATCTTGTCCAGGTGTCATTCAGTTCAATATTCTGTTGTCCAGGCCTCGCATCAGTTGACAGATTTCTTCACCATATATCGCTTGGTCTCTTGCGCAGTCGTCACTCAGTTGACCAGTCAGTCACTCTGTTGATCCGTATGTTTGTCCAGTCTTATTTCAGTTGACCAGTCTGTTGTCCAATCATCACTCACTTGACCACTGACTTAGTTTAGTAAAAAGTTCACAACTGACCAGGCTGTTCTACACACCAGACACTGTTACATAATACATTGTCCTGGGGTGACTCAGTTCAGTGGGATGTTCAACACTAACCAGTCTGCTCTACAAACTAGACACTGCTGACTGGTGTCTTATCCACTAGTTCAGTCGTTCACCATTGACCAGGAAATATTGGCCAGTAACTTGCCCTCCCTTCTATGAGTTCAGCGGGCCATTTACCAGTGATCTTTATCTGCACACCATTGGCTAGTAAATAAATCTTGTTCTGGTTCCACAAAGTTAAGTAGCCTGTTGATATCATCCCTGTTTCAGTCCTTCGGCCAGCAACTTGCCCAGGCCTCACTAAGTTAAATAGTCTGTTGACATCACCCGAGTTTCACAACGTTGGACACAAACTTGTATGAACGTCATCACGTTAAGTATCCCCTTGACATCACTCGAGCCTGACACCGTTGGCTGGTATCTTGTCTGGATCTCATTACGTTAAGAAGCCTGTTGACATCACCCGAACTTCACACCTTTGGTTACAAACTTGTATGAGAGTCGGTAAGATAAGTAGCTATCTTGTTGGTCTGATCCGGACACAAATCACTGGCTAGTATCTTGTCCAGACTCACTCTTGTGGACTCGTGTCTTGTCCAAGCACACCACATGCACCCAGCCCTGAATGATGCCCAGTCAATATGTACACGTGTAAACTGTACATCTGGTGTATGTAGCAGATTTCCCCGTATTCTGTGATGCTTACGACATACCAGGAAATATGGGGATGAGTGAAATGTCTCTCTGTACGCTATTAGACGTTATAATCCTAGTAATTGAGTGATTAATGCGTTAATGAGTATCACGAGATGAGCTGTCATTGTTTAAAAGTAGGTTGGTACAAATTTGGTAAAAGTGGGTAAAAACAGGTTGAAAGTAGTTGTTCAAATCTGTCACTTCTTAGACAAAACACACAATGACTAGTTCAGTAACTTGTCACTGATACCTTTCCTCTTGTTCTTACACAAAACACACAATGACTAGTTCAGTAACTTCTCTGTGATACCTTTCCTCTTGTTCTTACACAAAACACACAATGATATGTTCAGTAACTTCTCTGTGATACCATTTCTCTTGTTCTTACACAAAACACACAATGACATGTTCAGTAACTTCCCTGTGATACCTTTCCTCTTGTTATTACACAAAACACACAATGACTAGTTCAGTAACTTCTCTGTGATACCTTTCCTCTTGTTATTACACAAAACACACAATGTCTACTTCAGTAACTTCTCTCTAATACCTTTCCTCTTGTTCTTACACAAAATTATAACTTATAACACAAATGAAGAATATGCGTGAAGAAAAAATTATTTTAATTTTCATTTTTGTGATATATTTTAAACTTGTTAATTACACCTTTTATGAATATTCTACGTCAATAGTAGATCCTTTTCTGAAATTATCTCATCGATGAATTTTCTCGGAGCGCGGCGTAAACCCCGAAGTACTGCGAGCCCGGTGAACCTTGTTAGCTTGAATGACGAAGCAGAGCTCTACTGTCAGCTGTCAGCTAGTCCTGTATCTAAAGTGTGGGCAAGATGATGTGCTCATGCTCTGCGAGAGCCTCCCATTATTCGGTCAGTCTCCCTCCTCCACGGTCGTTTTCACAGCTTTACTTCACCGTTTGTGTCAGCACTGCAGGCTACTTAATTTTCGGACTCAACACTGGGAACCTATTTATCTATTTATTTGATTGGTGTTTTACGCCCTTTTGAAACTCACGACCACACGCAGGTTGGAGAGGAAGCCAGTATGGGCTGGTCTTGAACTCACAGCAACCGCATTGGTGGGAGGCTTCGGTCATTGTGCTGCGTTAGCGCGTTAACTCACTGAGCCACGGAGCCTTCGACCCCCGACTGGGGACTTAAGCAAACTGTATGTAAAAACAAACCTTTTCATGTAATCTTTAACGTCTGGTTACTCCAGAACCAAAGCCAAACACCGCCTATCTAAGAGGGACTTTTTATTTCCATCAAATCCAATGCAATAATAAAAACAAACATAGAAAGACACAAAGACGACGATATAAATTAGTTACCCGATATGTTACTAAATAGGTTACACCCCAAGTACACACAAGTCACCTTTGAAAACAATAAAGCGCTTTTTGGGGGCACTTCGGTTATAGCTGAAGTTAGTTACCTAGTAGTGTTACAGTACCAACGATAGTAGAATGGAGATAAATGGGCTTTTTAACATGTGATACTCGCACGCAATCATCAAGATATGAAAGTTAAGAAATCTTTGAGGTATTTTATGCTCAGTAATGCCGAAATATCGGACAACCAAACCTTAAACCACATGACTACCATCAAACAATCAGCATTTATTCTTATGACATTCTTCGTTCAGAACTGGACAAAAGACGACAGCATACTCTATTCATTTTCCCTCTAACAAAAAAGCTAATGGTGGGCCCATGTGGATCCCAACACTGTTCTAAATCCTTGCTGCTCCATGCAGCACAGTTTTGGTCTGAAAAGACACCCTGACCCAACTGCGATGAGCAAAAGACTTGCTTTCGCAGAGTAATCATATGTTATAGACAGTGTAGGGAATCAATACGTACACAGTTATGTCCCTTAGTTGAACTAATTGGCAATGCACACAAGGGACCTATTGGCCTACTGGCACAAATGCATTGTTTCGATAGGTGAGCTGACTGTCTCCGAAAAGACTTTCTGAACATTCTGTACATGAGCTGATAACTAAAATAGTGTCTGTGAAGTGTTTGGGATGTAGCACTAGCCTGAAAAGTCTCATTATATTTGTCAAGACATAAGTCTATTCACTTGATACAATAACCATCACTTCTGACATTTCATACTAGCATATTACTACAAACTGAGTCTGCCTCTATGCATTCGATTCAAATGTTTCTAATTCTGGAAATAATTAGTCGCGTACACACCATGAAAAACATAACGTAATTTATAGATATCAGGCCTGACGAATCATAAAGGAATGTAATTTGTATGGCTTTAAAGGAGATTCCTAAATTCCTGACTTCCAATCAATGAAATACATGAAACCAATGACAAAATCAAATGGCTGGTGTAGCTGTAACACAGAGAGAAAAAATTTTAAAAAAAAGTAATTAAAACGTTGACCTAGTTAGCGCAAAAGCAAGTACAAAAATATAATACCTTATTTTATAGCGGGTGTTTGTAACAACTTTTGTAGGTCAGCTGCGCGGAAGTTCATCACTGACTTCCTATGACTGATAATTCATATCATACGCATTCTGGGTTCCTCAACCTATCAAACTGCTAATGGGTGAATGATAAGTCTTCAGTCTGCCACTAAGGAACAATGGAAAAACAAAGAGAAAAACAAGTATTACACTGTATTTCTAATTCTGGCAAGACCGGATTTCCTCCACACGGAAGAGTGTATGAGAAAAATTTAGCCATTCATAGCACAATTAACTTCAGTGAACACGTGACGTGTATCTATACATCGAAGGATGTGTATTCACACAAATGCTCCACTGATTCTGGTAAACCGATTCAACATTCATTCTATCACTGTGTATATGTACACATTTGTAGAATAACTCTGTACATGAGTAAACTATATACTTTGCAATAACTAGGATATTTGAAACTACCACTCAGTCAGTCAAGGAAGTCAATAATAGATGCGATTTTTAAACATAAAATATTGGTGGTATAGCGCAGAATCAAATCAAGTTAACAACGCTGGCCAATCATGTGAACGCCGCCAGAAAGTTGGCTCAATGAGCCAAGCATGTCAGTGGTGTTAGACACTGACTACCACAGAAACACACCATTTCTTTTCCCAATTGCTTCATTTTCCTTTACGGGAAGGAGAAAGGACTCGTTACAGTTAACATATCTCATGAGCATGGATTTGAACAAGGCATATTTCAGAAAAATGGGGAGAAAAACATCTGTAATTGATGCAAATAACCCTCTGCAGCCACCTGTTAGTATGTGCAAGGCTCAGAAAGAGTCGCAATGAAACCATTTTCATCAAAGTGAAAACTAACGTCAATGCAATATAATTAGTGACTGAAAAAGTGAAAATCAGACAAGTGTGTGAAAAAATTTGACCTATTATATGATTGTAGCACTACTGACAAGAATTACCCACCACTGACACAATGTAACACCACTGAGTTTTCCTGAGAAAACTGTACATAAGGCGGACTGATTACTTCAATTTTCATAAATTTGTGGTGAGACAAATTGTAAGGAACCAAGTGAATGTCTCTTGGACATTTTCCCGAACTTTCGTGAGTTTTCAAAACTGAAACATGATTCCATCCTCCATGTCTGCAGTTCCCAAAATGATAAATTGTTTTGCACAGTTATGACCAGGGGAAAGGCTATTGTTTGCAAATTACTTTGCATAGAACAAAGTATTTTACTGAGATAATGAGTTTACTGAAATAATGTGAATTTTGTTTAATATGAAATAAAAATAAGAAAACATGTTCAGTACCTACTCCATGGTGAAAGTTTAGCTCATCTGGCAAATCTTATCCCGAACTTTGACTTTTCAATGATTATTCAATGCCCCTCCAATATTGTTTTTCTCTCTCTGTTCTTCAAAACGGAAAATCTGCTTTCACTGAAGAAAAATTCAAGGAAATGTCCAGGAAAACATTTTTTTTGCATTAGAATACATTAATTAGCATGTGTGAAAAGAAAGTTGTCTATTACAAGTTGATTTGCCAATGAAAAGCAATGTTCATGTACCTCACACAATTTTCTTTACAGCTCCGTTTCATAACTAGTTATGGCCAGAACCTTCTGCATTTCTTGCCAGATAATTTTTCGCCATCACTGAAAACTACTGACTGCTTCTCTCGGATGAATCCGTCCTTACTTTTTACACTATATTCTTCCTTGGTTCTTGAGTTTGTGTTAAACGTTGTTTTCGAAGCTGGCCTTACAATTTTTAGCCAGAAGGGCTTTTGTTGTGTACGAATGTTTGTTCCGACACCTATAGGTTCTAGCGGCAGTGAATCCCACTGTAGCCCATATATAGTATACAGTCGTTGTCTCTCTGGATCAGTTATTTGTGAACTTGTTTTAACCTCCAGTTAAAAATGACAACAAATAGAAATATCATCACATATAAGGGTAACATTGAAAATTTGTGGAACAATCCTTAATTTAATAGTGCAATATCAGTGGTGTTTTTTACTGATGTCAGTGGTGTAACGACCTGTTCTGTGTTTTTACTGACTGTAACACTACTGTCATTACCTCGTTAAATGAACGATTGCTCCCTAACTGCAAGCCAATCAGTAAAGCTTTATTCATCACGTGGGCAGAAATTTAGGAAAAGGGCGGCCCCTTTGTTGTTATTTCTTGCCACACCCTTATTGAATCTGCAAACACGTAACACCACTGACAGGTGATGAAATGTCTTGCACCTCTTTTCAGAGTTAATTTAATTAAAAACATAAAAATGGGTGAAAAAAAAAACACTCCCAACTTTTCATGGTTCTCACCATCCAAGTATGTGCAGCCGCCTAGGAGCAAAATTTCGCACTAGGTAGGGAGAAGTCATTATTTTATTATGTTTCTCAATGTTGTAACACCACTGACATCAATTTAGCAACAAGGATAAGTATGCGAAACATTCCATTAAAATTATTATTACATCACATTTTTTAAAAATTAAAGATAATATTTGGATACGTCTTCATGTGTTGTTATTATTAAAATTTCAATTTTATGTTATGCCGTTTTATGCCAACTATCATTTCTTGAGCTTTATCACTAAAGTTGGTAACAGTGTCAAAATGGCACCACAAAGGTCTATCAAGTTAAATTAAGATAATATAATTAGCCATTTACAACAAAGTTATGTGATGTGTTAGATTGTTTGTTTACGTAAACATGTTTTGTTATGTTTTGAAATATAATACATCTTGTTAGGTTTAAAGGAGACAGGGTGAACATTTTTTGTTCTAACATGAACTTCCTAGTTATTGTAGAATGACCCATGTACATGTTCAAAATTTCCATGGATACATGATTTCATAGTAAAATCAGAATTATACTTAATTATTAAGAAATGAAACATATGTATACAAACAAATTTGATACACGCATGTGCAATTGTTAAGCACATTTGTATAACTCGAAAATGCTGAAAAACCTCACTTGCTGAAATGGCGAAGATTTCCCTCAGTCATATTCGACCTAGTCCGACATGACCTGGGTCTGTATGCTTATTTATATGCCGACAGGTATTGCATACAAAGGTCAGACTAAAAACTGTCGTATTCGTAGTGGCTCTGTGGCGACCGCTTTGTCACTTGGACACTCAATCTCTTCTATGCCGTAGATATCCACAATTACATATTCTTTTCACACAACATTAACATGGCTATTTACTTTGATAATTTCCCGTCACACTGGTGTATAATATACCCATATATGGTCAAGCGTCGCTATTCCAAAGCGTTTCTCTTTCTCAGTTTATAGAGGCTCGTTTTTGCAGACACAGCCGTGTATTTAGTTCAGCTTCTACTATACTCTTTCTAGATCGCTGTTTAACTATCTGAAGCTCAGGTGTTTCAACACTGTAAAATGACTAACGCCCAACGCACCTAAGATGTGATTAACCTTTAAACAAACATGTTTAATAAATACACACATGTATTTAAAAGAAAAGAACACATTTATACAACCTATACCTTAAAAGAAAGAACTTCTGGTTAAATAAAAAACCTCAATTTTCTAACAGAAGTGCTTGTTATTTCAATATTTAATAGTTAAATCCAAGACTGGGAAGCCTGTTTAGGCCTCTATTTTAACAGATTGCCTACGTCATCGTGCTTAGCCTTGCAAAGGAGCTCTTCTGTCTTTGAAGGTAAAAAAATCACGTAGACGAGGTAATGGAGGGCTTCAGTGGGAACCCCAGCTCTGGGTCTGATGATAGTGAATGTAACTTCGGCTTACAAGGCTACCAGTTTAAATCGCAGAGGAGTGAGGCTCAGAGCACTAGTTCAACCTACCACGCATCAAGCTCAAGTGAGTGGGAAGCGGGACTTCTGGCTTTGACAGCGGCAGTCTGTGAAAGAACAGGTTGCGCTCTCTGCCTTCAGAACATCGCAATTCAGACACATTTTGGCAGCCTACAGCCACGCATGTATACATGATGTGGCCCTCTACTACATCTCAAACTCTTCCTTTCCAGACTTGGCTTTGAGAGACTTTAAAATCCTCGAGGATCACGATGTATAACATATTTAGATGAGACTGAATATGTGCATTTATTAAATGGTAGGAGTAAAACCGTAAGCACAGTGAAGTCACAATGAATATTCAAGAGGAGGAAAGGAGGATTTTCATTGGACAAACCTAAAACATGGCGGGACATTCTATGTGCGACGAATAGGTGGATTTGGTAAAAAAAAATGACGATGTTTGAAACAGTTTGTCTCTATTACGAAACCTTTAAAAACGTAACGAAAGTAGCATTCCTCACAGTTTGCATAGCTTTTTCATTAAAGGTGTAGGTTGTATAAGTGTGTTCTTTTCCTTTAAGAATTAAACGTAAGTGCCTGTAGGCCTATATCATAATGATATAATCTCACGACTATTTAATATCTCAGGCATAAAAGTGCTTATAAGTTAAACATCGAGATTTACAGCCGGTGTGAAAATATAGTCTTTGCTGTGGAAAACCGTATTCCAAAGAGAAACTTTGTGCATGCAGTTTGGAAATAAATTGAAAATAATTTTATATATTGTCAATGACATTCTTTCACTGAAAGATACGTCCCTTTCGTGTGGGAACGAACGTCTTCTATTTTCTTTTCATACATTTAATTTACAAACAAATGTTGAAAAAAACACGTATATAATGAAACGCATTACAAACCAGAATAGCACATCATAATCTCACACTGCACATTGCACAATGCACAGCATATTTACAGGACATCACAGCAATTTCTTACATTCTATGGATAACTTTAGGCTTTACTGGAGGAATTTGTCTTACTGAAGTAGAGAAAATGAGAAGGATACAACCATACAATGCTGTTTGAAACCTCTCTACACCAGTCTTTGGAATGTAGTGTACTCCAGTTCAGTATTATACAACCACTCACAGTTTCAAGGAACAGAAGCCGATCGTGCTGGGGGTAGAGGTATAGGACTTTAATAACTGACATCTGGAATTAATATGGGTCTCTCACATTGTAAACATGTTTACGAACAAACTATCCAGAATTTTCTTTACGTTAGTCTACAAATATGAGCGACGAAGTTGTAAAGCTCGCAGTCATTTTAGGTACGTCCACTTGTGAACAACCTTTCACTCATGTCCATTTTGAGAGGAGTCCTTTACACATGTTCATTTGAGAGCAGTCACATTTACTCTCGTCCTGTGGGAAGGATTTTGTGGAATTTGCAGATATCGACATTCAATCCGTTCGGCATACGTCATTTTGTACTCCAATTCCTATACGTAGCACACTGTGACCTTGTGTTTCGACACTTGCTAATTTTCTGAGACGTTCTTTTGGAGCTTGTATCGCTCATTGTCTCTATGTGCGATTACATACATTTCATCCCAGTTTACCATGAAAGTGACTTTTTGTATATTTCCGCGCAGTGAAACGTACAACGCCGGCTCGACATCTCGGACACCATGTCCACTCGTATGCCCTGGATAGTTGCGTCTGGCAGAGGAGTTGGGTATTAAAACCATCGTCGGCATACCGTGCAAAGTTCTGTTTGTCACTTACAGGACTGTCATCCTTCGATTTGAGAATTCCCAAGAACTGTGGAATCTATATTTACGCGGACTGACCTGCCTTTGGAAGCCGTAATACCTCATCCGGATTTGGTGATTATCGTCAGTAAGAAACTATAGAAAGATCTTGTAATTATCTGTATTGTTTTGTATATCATTGTCAGTTGTATTATTTCTCCATTTTGTTCAAATATATGTGTTGAACTTACTCACGCGTTTTCCTGTTTCTTTGTTTGATCTTGTGTAAGGCCTATCGCTGTCTGACAGTTGAACAAGCCATTTGTTTATGATTTCTTCTCTCCTATAGTGGCACTCTTACATTATGTTAATGTTTGTAAGTAGCCATGTACGGGCTGTTAGATTCATCAGTATTGTTGCTTCACTGGCTGTGTGCGGCGTGGGAATGTGGTTTCGCACAGGGTGCCATGTAACTGACATCATGCTTTACTCGATGTAAGAATATCGTAAATAACTTGCTCAATTATTTCTTGTGTCCGTGAAATTATTCAATACATTTGTCTGGGCAACTGTTACGTATATGTAGTGCTATCTATCTTCTCAGTACAGCAGGCGGTTTGTCAATAGCAGCGTGCAAAATATAAGCTCCTGCACTGAGCAGTCAGATTACAGAGTCTATGATCTGCACTGGGAGAACGCCAGAGTAACCTGATATTGTCTGTAGATTTCCTGTATGACTTCCTGTATGACTTAACACGTACCTGATGAAAGAAAACGGCTCCATGTGTCTTGTGCTTATCGTCAGATAATCCTTGTGTGACCTACATGTAGAAAGGTTATCTTTTTTCTTGGCACAGCGATGTGTTTAGAAAACAACATTAGGGGATTCCCAGGCCTAACAACTAGTGTCACACAACAATCCAGGAGCTTCACACCGAGGCAGGCATTGTGAGCTCAAGTCCATATCCCGCTTTGATTCTCATAGTGCGTTTCCCCTGGGCAATATCTGGTTTCCTCCCACAACAAGGCTGGCAGTCGAATAAGTCAAAAATCATTGAGTGTTGCTTAAATAATTTAGAAAATGAAATGAAGCAAAACTTAATTTGCCAAGCTCAAATAACTCGAATAAAAGGTTCTAAAGAGTCTCCAATTTATAGAACCCTTAAACTTGACCCTTGTCATACAAGTCAAAACCCCTTCAGCTCTCTGTTCAACAATAGTTCATCAATCAGTCAAATCTAATCAACCAATCACATTACCGCACACGTCATTGATTCAAGGATACTCCATCGAACGTGCTCATTCTGCTCCTAACACCCCACCTGATTGTAAATGTGGACAGAGCGATGTGGATCTCTGGCGACCTGAGTCCTAACTGTGTCTAACTCCACTGAACCATGGGCTGCTCGCCATATACGCATTCATATTTATTCTATATATATCAGGATGCTGATTTTATGAATAATTGCAATCAAAGCGCGACCGAGATAAATATTTAAACTATACATTTGACCTAGTAATTACGATAACGAATTTTACGTTTGATTTGGGTTGATTTATTTTTCATACATCGTTGGAAACTTAAGGGTGCTTCTGTTTCACATGTGAGCATCATTTATTTTTTATATAACTTTACCATTGAGAACACTAGTGTTTCGGTTGTTTTGGATCTGAGCTCTGAGATTATACACCTGGAACGCCCTTCATGATCTACATGGGTAAGCCAATGTCGGACTGCTCATAGATGAGAGAAATCTCAATAACTGTGGCTCTGTGTGGAGTGTAACTTTGATACTGAGTATGTTGTATTATTAACTATAGAACAAGAGATTAATACAGAAACAATAGCACGAAAATCGGACGAAAATAGGATTAACATTTGTTCCCTCACATGTGCTTTGTAAATGTACTGTAAGGCCTCTCCCATGTCTCATAGATGTATGGTAATTGATTGTTCAGGCAAATGCAAGGGAATTTGAGTTTAGCGACAAAAATATATGTTTGAAAGGACAACGAAAAGGCACAAGAATCATGTCAGTGCTTCATGGTTTTGAATTAAACCAAAATATCGATCAAAATGGCATCATTATTCGCAGTTACCTCACTACTGCTGTTCGATAGTCGACATGTATTTCACCACAGAATTCGAGGTTTCGTTGATAGTAATAATGAAACCTCAAGTTAACTCTGGACTTTGTGCCAGTACACAGCTGAGTATGCTCAGCTACGTACCTCCTCTCATTGCTGCACTCATTGTTCATGCCAGCCTGTATATTTCTAGCTTTAGCTGTTTTTCGTGTTTTCATATCTCTTGCTTTGTTCTTAACATATTTCACTGTATATATATATGGTCCTCAGTAATGTCAGTGCATCATATCTTGATAATGGATTTGAATTAAAAAGAAATATCGATCAAACTGGAGGTACCTCATTATTGCTGTTCGTTAAGTTCATCTGTGGCTCATTTGAAGTCGAATTTCGGTAAACCGTTATCATCGATTTTGATATAGAAAAACGTGTGAGCACGCAGTGTTAGAAAGACTACGTATTAAGGTTTAGTTCAGATTTTGATATATTCTCTTCCTGAATATATGGCCTTACGTCAGGACAGAAATAAGTCAGTTGACGTCGCTGATGTTCGTAAAGTTAGCCATCATGTTTGCACTTCACATTGGTGGCTTTATTATATTGAAGTTACTGATGCGAAAACGGCTAGTGTTTAAAGTTGGTATTGAACACCAAAAATGGCGCCTTCGTATGTATACGATACCGAGATCTAGACAGAGTTTGCTCGAGTTTAAATTATGAGTACAGTGTTGGTGTTAGGGGTGTGAAAGTGTGTCGAATGCAAGGCGCCCAAACGACGCAGAAAATGTAACACATAAGTAGAGCCGGGAAACCCGGAAAAAGTCCTAATCTCACGAGAGAAAGTAATGTTCATTTTTCTGTACTGATTATATGAATATGGTGATGTGTTTGCCAAAAAATATAATTCCCTTTTAAGTGCTAGAAATTAAGGAAATTTGTTTAGATCTAATATTCTCCTGGAAATGTTTATTCATTACAGTAAGTCAGATGACTGAGATATTGCTTATTAAGCTAACAAAACGTATTACGGTAATGTTATATTAGTTCAATTACATACAGTTTTTTAAGTGACGGTATTTTGATAACTGAATGCATTCGATGCCTTCTGTGGGGGGGGGGGGGAGGGGGCTCCGTTTCTCAGTCGGCTAGGGCGCTATCGCAGAACAATAACCCGAGGCCTCCCACCAATGCGGTCGCTGTGAGTTCAAGACCAGCTCATGCTGGCTTCCTCTCCGACCGTACGTGGGAAGGTCTGCCAGCAACCTCCGGATTGTCGTGGGTTTCCCCCGGGGTCTGCTCGGTTTCCTCCCATCATAATGCTGGCGGCCGTCGTATAAGTGAAATATTCTTGAGTACTGCGAAAACAAAAAATCAAATAAATAAATAAAAAAAAAATAATAATTCAATGCCTTCTGGAAAATTATGCCTCCAGAACAAGGTTGTTCTGACAGACATGATGTATTGGTCGAGATGAAAGTCTAATAGAGAAAAGCCACGACAATCAGAAGGTTGCTGATAAAAACAAAACAAAGAAGTTAACGAATAAAAGACCTCATAAAGGAACAGCTAAGATGAGTTTATGCTGTAAAGCATATACTCCTCCAGCTCCATGACGAATCACTGTATGACGAATCACAACTGTATCTCAAGGAATTGTTTGTAAGAAACAGACCATTACGCAGTAAGTTTCTCAGAAAAACCCTCAACAATCTTCGTATTGATAAGCACAGTTCTATGTGTTATAAAAAAAACCCTTCACAGTGGTTGGTTGTCACGCTTGGAACAACTTGGATTTCAAAATCAAAAGGTCGAGTCTTTGTTGCTTTTCTGTCGCTATATTTCAAAGATCATTTCAAATAGTAAAGGTTAACACATGTTTATTCATACCACTGAACGGTGCAATCAGTTATGTCTTCAGGAAAATTACAACTAAAAAGCATAAAACAAAAACTTTGCAAAGTACCATTCATAGTTAATGCAATTTTACTGCTTCGTGTAACTTCTACAAGTATTTAAGTGTGGGGCGTCATGTCTGGTGTCTTCGGCATGATATTGCAGTGGCGGCAGCAATTTTACGGCGTGGACTCGCCCTGTCACAAGACGACACACTATGAATACACACCAGAAGGACTCCTCGTCGTCATATGACTGAAACACTGTGAAGTACGACCTGAAACCCCAAGCACTCACTCACTCTTTGATTTGTGAGACGTTTACCATCCGACGCAATCGAAGTTGAGAACCTCTTTCCTTTTACTTTGCTAATGAATGGTAAAATCATGTGTAATAAGGACTGTCGTTCTGCGCATTTCTTGACGAACTGAAACAGAACAGGTCGAGTAATAAATCGACGTGACAGACGCTTCCATCCTTCTGACAAGTGTAATATTTCACCGGCGGCCTTCTCTTAAAATACATTTCTAATTATTAGTATTGCTGTCCCCCAGTTATCAGTTTCAACACTGTCCCGCGTGGTAAAAAAAGGGCGTGTAGATTGACGTGACGTAACGCCTAGGATTTTTCCCCCACCTTCTGCAGCTCTCAAATCTGTTCAAAAGTGCTGTGTGTTTAGGGTAATATGAAAAATTTGTCATAGGCTGACATGAATGTATATTACGCCAGTTGTGTGATAAACCTCAATAGTGGAGGTTCCGCCCTGTGCAGTTTCACGCTTCAGAATCTAGTCTCGCGTTACGTCATAGCTGTTGCCAAGTGACAAGAGAGGTAATTCAGTTTATACTGGAGAATAATTCTCTTGCATCAGCACAGCTTCCACAGCATTTCACGTTTAATTAATTAATTTATTTGATTGGTGTTTAACAGTGCTCAAAAATGTTTCACTTACACTGTAAATTGAAGTGATTTAAATCAAAACACTTTATAATCACCCTTTTGTCCCCACTTTTGTAACAAATAAAGGGTCTTACACTAAAAGTGTTTATATTGTTTGAATATAAGGCTGCTCCATTAAACACACAAAGTGCTTTAGTGTAAAGCACTAAACTAACTTGAATGGAAACACATTTTGCGCTTTAATTTAAAACACATGTTAAACTTCTTAAAGTGTGTAAAAGTAAATCATAATTACTTTAACATCAAATAGTTTACATATAGCCAAGATTGGATTTTGGCTGAATAAAGTGAAAGCTAGTACCTGACCCAATACTACAGACATATCTTTTATGTCAATTCGAATGTTTCACAATCTGTTGAGCACGAACACCCCTCTTCTCCATTTGAAGAAACGATAATTAACAAAAAAGGTCTTCGAACATCTTGAAACGTAGGTGAAATGGCGTATAAAACAACCTTTTCAATAACTATTAAGATTTTTTGCTCAGCAAAATACATATAAGGCCTTAGTACCTCTGTTGATCTCCTGGCAATTAAGTTTTGGACAATATTTCTGATGGCTAATTTCATATCACTTCCCAGACAAGCTCTGTTTTTCTACATTCCGGATATGTATATTTGTATGTGCAAACTCCAAATGAGGTGAAAATTATGCAAATATTAAGCTTACCAAATGAAAAAAATAATTAAATAGATTTCTTTACCTATAAAAGTGACTGACAAAATATGATTCTTGAAAAATATATAATATAAAGACAAAATATATAATAATATAAAATGTAATTATTATATTCATTTATACTCAAGAAAATTTCACTTATACTGCGGCGGCCAGCATTATGGTGGGAGGAAACCGGACAGATTCTGGGGGAAATCCACGACCATCCCTAGTTGCTGACAGACCTTCCCATGTGCGGCAGGAGAGTAAGCCAGCATGAGCTGGTCTGGAACTCACAGTTACCGCACTGGTGTGCTGTGCTAGTGCGCTAACCGACTGAGCAACGGAGGGCCCCGTAATTATTATAAGCATACTTACTAGTTTAAATGTACATTTACAGAAAACGGCAATATGTTAAACATCAGGCAAGCAATAACATTTAATACACTACACTGATGTTAAAGAAATGCCATTAGAAAAGCATAATTGCCTCAAATACTCAGAAATAAAATGCAACAAAATTATGTAAAACTTTCTATGTTGTGAATACATGCCACAAATTTTAAATATATATTCTATAACTTCTTGAAGCCTAAAAACGAATGGGCTTTAGTGGTAGCATGAAACATGTTGAGGACAAATTCAAAACGAACAAATCGCAGTTGACGTAGCTTTCCGTGAAAAAGTCTTCAGGTGAAACACCTTCTTTCCCCACACTGACATCGATTCCAACTGGCAGTTTTTGTGCAGTAAATTTGCAGTGCAATTGTCACAGCAAATACGCGTCACCTTGAAGAATTTTACTCTTTTCCTCTTCATTATGCGATGACAATTCGAACTCAGCCTCATTTTTCCAGCTAGGGTTCTTCTTTAGGAATAGTTTCCTGAACTTCGCTCTCAGAGTTTCCAGACCTGGACACCTAATTTAATCAGAAAATCAAGAGCATTAGTTCTAAGGT
The DNA here is from genome assembly GCA_016165875.1 of Acanthopleura granulata. Lineage (NCBI taxonomy): Eukaryota > Metazoa > Mollusca > Polyplacophora > Chitonida > Chitonidae > Acanthopleura > Acanthopleura granulata. The sequence goes on from JABBOT010000006.1 coordinate 13,827,772, forward strand.
TTATTGCATAAACAATATGAATATGGCGTCACCCGCCCCGCCAGAACAATTAAACTATTTTTGACACTTCTGTGACGGAAGCATAAGAACGGCTAGCCCTGAAGTGGTGCACTATCAGGTTAATTTTTCTCATTTCGATCTATTTTAGGACTTATCTGCCCAGTCTTCAACTCGGTGCAGAGCATATATGGGCAACTATTAGGTATGGGATTCTCAAACTGACACAAAGTGTGTAAAATGACCTGAAGTTGTGCTCTGTCAGGTTATTTTATCACACTTCGATCTATTTTAGGAGATGTCAACATTTGCGCATATTTTCAACTTTGTGCAGAGCGCATCCAGGGAAACATTAGGCATTATATTCTCAAACTGACACAAAGTGTGCAAAGTGACCTGAACCTGTGAACTGTGAAATATTGAAATGATAGGTCCAGCCCACACGGCTGGCTCTAACACGTAACATGACTAAAGCAATTTTTCAGTGTTTGATATCGTGCACTGTAAAAACTTACTTTCAAAGTTTGTAACCAGTGCTTTTTACTGTAGATTTACAAGACGTACTGTTTGTATATCTACACCCAAAACATCAGATATTTCCACATAATATCATTGTAATAACCAGCAGAATCCATTGCAAATTAACAAACCCTCACTGTGATTTTTTTCTCTGGCTTCACAATGGATTTGCACTTGTCGTTGCTCTAGTATTACAGAAGTAACCATTGTAAATTGGCAACGAAATTTCATGGGAAATCAACAAAACCCTTCTGTAATTTTATGATCCACTCCACAGAAGATTTTGCACTTGTCGTTTCTGTAGTATTACAGAGGAAACCGTGCTGTAATAATGTTGCATGCTAGAACCAGCCCTGTGAGCTGGACCTAACATCTCTATTTTTAACTTTTGTTGTTTTCATATCATTCCTAAAGGGGTGAGCTGCCATGGCAAGATAATACTGACAATATAAACGGTCATTAAGTGTTTACTTAACATACTTTCTAGTCCTGTGTGTTTAAAATCAAAGATAAGCCTTGGTCATGATTAACTGAGCTGGATACCTCCAACAGTAACGTTTCTCCTTTATCCCGATGTAGCATGTCCCCGTCTTCACCCTGATGTTCTCTGTCTGCTGTTCCGATGAAGACGGCCTATTTTAACGTAAAATTAAAATTAATAAGTTACAACAAGAAGAAAAACGCGAAAAACAAACTGAACGAGGTTTCATTCTCTCTTTTACGTCCAGCTTGCTCACTCACAAAAGTGCAACGATTTTAAGCTAACAAAACGCAAGAATCTTCAATATATATTATAGGAAAAGATTCTGATGTGAAACTATAAAGGTGATTTTTTTTCAGGGCGAGCAGAAATCGAAACATGCAGTGCATGTGTACAATTTTGTTCCTTCAAGCCACATGTCATTATACAGTTCTTGTATTTTCATTTATACTGATATCAATGTAGCAGAGTAACTCGTTAGCATCATCAGGAGCATTCGAAAGTACAGCTGATAAAATCTATAGCCATACTGATAAAAGACATAGTTATTAATCTTTCCTCAGCGCGAAAATCAAAGTTCCGGATTGTCCTAGTACACGTCATCACTCGGTGACAAGCATGACTCCCCTTGGTTTTGTGTTTTGCTCACTATCATTTTTGTGTTAAATATTATTGTATTGTGTGCATATTCTTTACGTGACGACTTTTTTCAGGTGGTATGCGTCTTTACTTCATTTGTATCGTGTGTATGTAAACCAGTCTCTTCAGTTTCTGATGTTTTTATTTGTCGCGTTCTGTTAATCATACTTACCCTTGCCTTTATAATGCAACATGTGCAAATCGTATGAAGGACGACTCCCAGGCAAACAACGGATGCGCTCACTGAAAGAATGCAAAATTACTCGTAAACGAAGAGCCCCTGTACATCAAAAAGAGTTAACGATTGGCAAAAAGTGTGTTAGAGTAATCGCAGCATCTCTCAGACCTGCTCATTCTTTTTGTTTCAGGGCTGTCCGGTTGGTACTGTAGTTTTGCTTCGATACAGGACTGAGATGAACATGGATCGTGAAGGTATACATTGCTCACCTATGCCAGTAACATTGACCGCGTGTCTCAAACAGATGCCGACAACCGCTGTAATGACTCCGATAATAAGGAGCAAAATAGAGATGCCCAGCGACAGTCTGAGTCGGATGTCTGCAACGAAACATGTATGGTTCATAACAGCTGAAAAATACCGTAATGAATGGTCAAGTGAAAAGTTGTAATAGCATTAATCTGCACGATGAGGCTCAACTGCTGGATATACATGATTGATTCAAAAGAGCTAATTCTGCTATACACATGTACTCAAAGCTGTGGCCTTAGGCAGTTTCGAGTCAATCCTTAAAAAGAAATATGTGCAATACAGCAAACCGGACAAAGTTTACTCTCCGTTATTTTAACTTATATCACTCCTTCTGCAGGTAGATAGCTTTTTGTTATTCCTTTAACAATATCTTGGAAAACAACCTAAAAATGAAAAGGAAATTTTGTTTTGATTTATTACCATTTTTACTCAGGTACACATCACTATTGCGTTATATACTAAATGGCATGTACAACTGCAAAACGATGCCCCAAATTTTAGCCAAAAATAAAAATTTCTGGTGACCTACAAGTAAAAACAGAAGTGGAAAAGGTGTATTTGGGAATAGGTGCACATACACCCCGCATATGCGATTTTTTTAAACACGGAAACGTAACGGAAATTCTCATGTCTAATTTTATTTCTTTTCGTTTATGTGTGATATCATCACATTGGGGCGTTCTGAAACTCAACTCAAATATTAGTAATACTCATTTCTAAAGATTCTAGTGTTTAATATATACCTGTGGCCTCGTGTCGCTTAAGGTGGCGCAATACAACAACGCCAGAAACAAGGGCGATCACACTGATGATTCCTGCAGGTATTGACAGCCCATATCCCCAAGCAGGTGAAGTATATCCAATCTCAGGGTGAACTGTGTTTGGCTCAGCAGACTGTGAGGCATTGGTCACAACTTCTGTTCGACGACATGACATACATGTACGAATGAAATAAAAGCATAATAACTATTTCTTTCTTTCCATCATTTTTCATGTGTGCCCAGATATGTGCCAGTGGATTTGAACATGTCAAGATGAAGAAGACGATATATGTGCTAAAAGTCATAAAAATCTCTTCGTCAAAGTGTGAAAGAAAGAAACGACGTACCAGGAACAATCACTGAGCGCTCAGCTGACTTCCTCTTTAAGTTATATACCATGCATTCTTCTCTGTACCAACGTATACAGACGACATATTTACATATATATATATATATATATATATATATATATATATATATATATATATATATATGCTCATTTCATCCACAGCAAACTGCCCACTTTCATTAAGTTCATGCAGCATGTATAATTTAGAGAAGAAATTTCGCGTACGGGAATATTTAGTCAGCTTTTATTGGAAAGATCCTATCAGATTCATTTGGTTGTATTTTCTCGTAAGAATCCGACATCTCTTGTGTTACTATAATCGATAGTAAATTGTGGCGTAAATTCAAAAGATCTAGTGAATGTTTTCTTGTCAGGTCTCCTGTACAGGAAGCTAGATAAGACCACAAGATGTTTTGAATGACCGGTGGGTTGTGGTGAGATACCTTCAGACAGTCACTCCATGTGTATTTTGTAAGATGCTCATCTCTTAGCTCCAGTCATAGAGTGCTCAACCAACCGAAATCGCGCCATCCTCTAGCCACGCAAGTCCTTATATCGTTTAGATTATTTGTATCATTCCGATTAATTGCAGACATTAATGACGTGATCAGAATAACTCATCTGTGCGCTCCTACATTAATTAATTAACACTAAACTTACACCAAACGACCATATTATAACACGGGAAGAACATCGTCGGCCGTTGTGCGTGTGTGTGCCGGTAAGGACATGTAGACGTACGTAAATCAGTTGATACTTGTCATTGTAAATAAACCAAAAGTGTTCGAATTTGTCGACTTACTAAGTCGTTATAAATATTTAGCAGTTCGTTAAAACGAATTAATAACTCGTATTTGAAATTGTGCTCACGGACTGCCAATATGAAGATATCAGTATGTTATAAGAAATAACTAATTATTAGAACAGAAAAGTATGCCTCTTCCTTTTTCAGACTTCACAGGTTTACGTTTTAAAGCTGAACTGTCTCAAAAGTGGCACATTATTTCCTACATGATATAACTGATTTAAAGAATATAATTCGCTAGATGTCTTACAAAAATATATTTTTGGAAAACCAGTAGGCATAGTGTCATGCAGCATGGCATGGTCTACACGTTTATCTGCTCCTGCGACGTGATCATTTCGAACCCAATAAACACTCTGTATTATGCTTTAGCCATTGTGAGTAGACGTGTTTTGATCCAGACTAAAAACATTGCTAAACAAAAAAACAAAAAAAAACCCAAAATGCCACAACTACGTCAAGCATATCTGGCACACTGGCTCCATTCAAGGGCAGAGAAGCAATGTGCCAGTTTTTGTGTGAACCGAATCATTATTTTCTACAAGAAAAAAAAGAAGAAACTCCTCGGATGCATTTCCGTTTGCATCATTTTCCCATATATCACCGGTATATTATTCAGTCGAGTAAAGTAGAGCATAAAACCGGGACAGTTCATCTTTAAATATCGAAGATATACCATTTATTTCCTAAAATGAAACGCCCTGGGAAGGTGGGGATTTATGCAATGTTATACGACCAGAAAGCCCATATCGGTACCTTTATTGTAAATCGCGATGGATTTTGCTTCAGTGACTCGAGAAAATGTGGAATGTGGTAAAAGAGTACGCGAAGGTTTAGAATGCAACATACCGAGCGTGTTATGAAATCGTCTCTACCCGGAAAAGTCAACCAGCATACTGTAAATTCTTCGTGGCGTAAATTTTTCATGTCAAACACATGTACACATAATTACATGGTGAACTTACCGGCAGTGGTTGTCTCCTTTCTGCTGGTCTCTTCCACTATCAACATGGTGTGGCTTGTATCTTGTATTTTCTTGTCGTAAGGCGCAACAGCCCTGAACGTGTATCTGCCAGTGTCGTTCAAGCCCGGATTCCGAAGATTCAGTGAGCATCCCTCGCCCCAATTAACTCTGTCTCTGTAACTGTCCCCATAATGGATTTGATCCAAAGAGTCCTTGACGATGACAACATCTCTTCCAAGTTCCCATCTGATGTTACATTTGTGATTTGGATTTTCCAGCTTGTACTCACATGGTAAGATTACCTGTGTCCTATTTGGATCAGTGACTACGTTGGTGTCTGTTGTTACAACAACGGCATACATGTCTGTAATGAAAACGATTCCAGGGATTGAAACTATTACGTGGAATTCATGAAGTGTTAGACATAGATGTGCTAGGCACATACATATATATACAGGTTTATTAACAAATGATTAGTTATTAACACATTGTACTCTGGAAGAGTAAGCTTCAAAATGTTCCCTCTAAAGTGGATATGTTAATAGGACATTGAACAAACGTTCCAATTACAAAGGGAGTTGTGGCAACCAATATAACCAGAGGTCATTCAATTATAGATTTGTTTAGAAGAAACTTATTTTCTTATAACATTGCATTGATGTGTACGTTTTCTTCTACATCAGTGTTACGAACCCAGTCCTTCTGCTCACTTGACTTGACGGCCATATTGGATTTTAATGAAAACCTTTAAAAATCTTCTTCTGAAAAACGTCCGAAGACATTGTTCTCAAACCTGTTATTGGGTATCTCGAAGGCCGTCCACTTGAAAAGTAAAGTTTGATTGGGGGAAAATTTAGAAGATAGTTATTTGGTAATTATGTTATGTGACCCAAAAACTGGTTTATTCAAAATATGTTCTAAACTGTTAAGAATTTTCCCGCCCTTAATGTTTGTATCTGATGCAGTATGGGACGCTGATTCTGACGTCATTAAAACCGGAAGTGGGTGAATCTCCATAACGAATGAAGCTAAAGACGCACTCTTAAGGCCTAAAATCATCACAAGACATGGATACAAATTTGACATAACCAGAAGTGACGTCAGCAAACCGCAAGTTGTACATACCAAAACAAAATCGCCATTTTTGCAAATTTCAAAATTGAAGAACTCCTGGACTAAAATGGCAAGGCGGAAGTGTACGAATCTTAGACGGGTAGTAGGCCTGGACTTTGTCTTTTGTGAGTAAAAATTTGGATGTTGTCTGTCACGTTACTTAGCTGCCAAATTGGATTGATAAGAAAACTTTTGGGAGGTATTTTCTTCCGAAAACAACATGCAACTGATCCGGAATTTTGAGCAAGTAACAACTGTTGCCTTAAAATTATTTGGAGAGAAAAAGAATGTGTGCAACGTGTGAGCAAATAAGTGGAACCGGATGTCGTCATGTGAAAACAAAATGTTCAAATCTGAGTTTTTTAAATATGCTACCAGACGTAGAACCTCGTCTTATTTTTTTACTATGATGAATATTTTTGTCGCCAATTGCGATCAAAGTGCGAAAAGGAGCAATTTTCCCCATGTTCGCGGGTTACAGCTATAAAGCTCAGGATCGCACAGAGGAAAGCGCCACATATGTACTGTATGTGTGCTGAAAATTTGGACTCTCTTAAAAAGTGCACGTTGTACAGGGCTTCAAAAGTTTACACAATGAATTTGTGCTTAGGATGAATGTACAGGTGTCGTAAGTATGCTACTCACGAATCTGGTATTATTTCTTTCCTGTTATGAGCACTATCCTCGCTAATTGCGATCAAAACAGGAAATTTCCACATATTTGGAGATCATGTGACAGAAATACATTACAGCCGTAAAGCTGAAAATCACCAAGTACAAATCATTACATATGTGCGATATGTAAGCCTAAATTCGTTGAGCTGTGTCAATAAATAGAGGACATGCAAGGATTCAGATATTGTTCACAGGCCGATTTACTGCCTATGGCATTTTCATCTATTTGCATGAAATGTGGTGTACATGCAGTGTATGAATAGTTCCAAAAAATGTACCTTTTCTGATTAGGTCATCCACGAAGATACCATTTAATTAACACAAAGTGAAGACACACAGACCGGGAATACCGGCGTTGAACACCGTCATTGCTACTTTAGCGGCTGTACTTTTTGTTTGTTTTGGATTAACCGGGTCAATGTCTGACCTACGTATTTCCCACTGTGTATGTTATAACCTGTACCGGCATTCAGTCACGCGTTCTCGAGGCCTTTGTATTTATGAGTTTCATGTCATTGTACATAGATCGTACATTCTGAGAAGATGTATTTGTGTTATAAGCTTGTTTACGATCAAGCCATTTAGAATTGTCTTTACATTAGCCCATAAATATGAGCGACGAAGTTGCGCACTTTGCAGTGATTTTCGCTTACTTCCACTGGGGGATCTCTTTATTGAAGTTTCGGCTTTCACGCCAATTTGCACGCCAGTTTTCTGTACTTTCCCACTTTGTGAGCTTGTGTTTTGTTTGAGACGTTCCTTTGGAGCTTCTACCGCTTATTGTCTCTTTGTCCTACTACGTACATTTCATCCCAGCCTACCCCGAAAGTGACTTTGTGTACATTTCCGAGGACTGAAACATACACCGACAGGTAGGTGTCATAGACGCTATTGTCAACCATTCGCCCTGGAAAGTTGCACTTGTTCAGGGAGCTGGTTATAAACCATCGCGCTCGTACCGAGCCCATCTGCTATTTGTCACTTACAGGATTGTCGTCCTTCATTTGGAGAATTCCGGTGAACTGTGGATTCCACATATACGTGGGATGACTCGCCTTTGAAAGCCGGAATATTCCATCCAGATTTGGAAGCTATCATCAGGGAGAGACTACATATTTTGTAATTATCTGCGTTGTTTTCGTATATTTTTGTCAGTTGTACTATTTGTCTATTTTGTTCAAATGTATGCATTGAACTGATTCAAGGGTCTTTGTGTTTCTTTGTTTGATCTTGTGAAAGGCCTGTCGCTGTTTGAGAGTCTTGCAAGCCATTTATTCATCGCTGTTCCTCTGCGTTAGTGGTACCCTTACAATCAGCTTACCTTGAGAACAAAGGTAAGCCACCACCACCACTGGTGTCCACGTCGCCAGTATTGAGCTCAGCATCATTAGTGCTCTGTTTTATCTTCTTGCTCACAGCTCCCTGTAAGTAAGCATGGTATATTATACTTGTATTCAAACTTAGGCAGGTATTTAAAATGTTGTTAGAAGACTGAAAATGTAAATGCAGAATACTATATTTTACATTTTAATCCCTTTAATGTAGACAAAGGTCATCGGCTGTCCCATACTTATGGAAACATCCATCTACACTGGCTCAGATAGTAAAGAATAGGCACGATTTGCTTGTTACATGCATAGCGTTCATCACAGGACACGGGCAGTAGCTTCGGTTGAGATTATTGTTTGTTTGTTTGTGTATTCACCGAAAAGAAAACAAGCAGTGACGAAATATTAACTGAGCATAACGGCGGGAATAAAGTCCAATGTACTTGATCTATCCCGTTATTGAAATATATAAGTAAACATATGACCATGGAAGGTAATAAACAAACTTCACACAATTTTTATAGGTAAAGTCAGCGCTATTGTAACAACCAAACGACGTTTACCAAGAATCAGTATTTAGTAAAACATTGCTATAGGTATTGCAACAATCCTGTATAAACAGATCCATCGAGGCAGAAATTTGATAATGTTACATTACACTGGCTATTTTCTGGATGTAACTTACGTGATTTGTTCAGGATAAACATATAACGTTGCATGGCTTATATTGAACTGAACCGTTCAAATCGTTCAGAAGCTGACATGAATATTAAGAAATACAGTTTAAAGTGTTACAGACTGAGACAGTTAGCTCATATCTGTTGTACTATTATTGTTGACCTGAAGGAAATTCGCCTAACTTTGACTTGAAAAGGGACAGAGCGTTTAAGACCCATATTTAGCTTATTCCGTTCTTGCGGGCCAGCATTTCGAATATAGTAGAAGGAATGACTGGAACGGAAGAAAGGTCGATATAAATTAAGCCTATGAGTTCTAGCTGGGATGTTATGAACGGCAGGTTGTCTAATGGAGGTTCCACAAACGTTGCGCCTCAGAAGTTCTGGATTGTAGATATATTTGTGACATAGAAAGTTATAGAAAAAGAAAGTTTTTAGGATTTTTCTTGATGCAGAAAAGCCTTCCATATCATGCAGTTTATGCCCTGTTTTACAAGGGATTTTATGCTTTTCCGTCGGAATGTTATGCTTTATATGTATGCCTCTGTTAACAAACAGGGAAATCCTGTCCCCTTTCTAATAAATGGGCAATGTGACTTTTCTTTATACACCAACCCCATCGCGATATGGAAGCCAAATGACGACATCGCCTCCCAAGCCTAGTGGGACGAGGCCCGCGGCACGAGAACGGTACCATTCGTCTGCGATTTGCACTGTTCTCCTGTTGTTGGTCTCGACCCGTAAAGCGCGGTAGGAGCGTACGAGGCCGGTCACCGTACGCGCGCGAAGGGTAAAGCCCTCGACCACTTGTGCCGCGTGTGGGTGTCGAGACCAGTGATTCGAGGAAGATTTTCACCGTCCGCGTGGAGCGGACCTCGACCCACGCGCCGCTGAAGGAGTTCCATATCGCAACGCGTTAAAGTAATGCATAAATATTATATATTGGGTGTTTAAGGAGAGCCGCTAATGGTCGGAAGATCCCTAGGTTTGGCAGTTAGGTCGTTCTGCATTGTAAATAGGTTGTTTGCTAACGATTTTTGTTTGCCTACAAGTCGAATTACCAAGCTCATTATTCATTATTGCGGCTTTATAAACTGTAATAGCTCTTCTATAAGGAAAGACAAACAAATGCTTGTCTTTAACAGAAACGTAAGGTAGACATTATTATTTAGATCTGGCTTATGTGTAACGTGATTAGATTTCACTTACTTTCCAAACAGCTAATGAAGCAGTGGGTGCTCACCGGATGGTAGTCAAGTGTTCTTGGGAATTTGTACAGGTACACGGTTTTAAAAAGCGGGTATACGTCTGTAAAAGTCAAGTGATACGCAGGCATGATGGCACGTCTGTAGTGTAATATAGATAGCATGCATATGTTTAGTACACAAGCAACTTTTACTGGGTTTTACTGTGTCCGCACCAGTAGTTAGATATTTAGGTTAGGGGAAAACGCAAGGTTATTGAATTACGACTTGTATGTCCCCCGTGATGTTGACACACTTCGTCCTCGTGGTTTACCACAAGAGTCTGTGTATCAGCCCTGCTCACACTACATGTCCCCAGTCGGCGTTACACGTGGGCTCCTGTCTGTGGGCACACTGTACACAACTCGTACCTGTCTACAATGCATAAGTTGCACACATATCACCCTACATACGAGCAGTAAACCCACAACAAAAGCAACAATGACATGTTTTTCTTGGTAACATTTATTCCCATATGTTGCTTAAAGATCTATATGGAAACCAAATTAGTATGTAATAAATACATTTATGTTTTAAACTCACAGATGGAAAGCAGTTTTAACACTAGCTCACCCGAATTTATCGGTAAGAAAGTGTATATTAGGTGGAGATGATGACGACGAGGATACATAAATCTTTTCACAGGAATTCACATATATTTATCCACTAACAGCAAATGGTAGCAATATTTGGAACTATGAAAATACACTATAAACAAACGATTATGAGCTTACCAATAGTTTCGGCTCATTCTGAGGAACACGTTTTCGTATATATATCAAGGCAAATACGTAGCCCCAAAAATCCAAAAACAAAACGGCATTCTTTGATTTTCTTTCAGCTGGATTGTTTTCGTAGGCGATGCAGTGTACAGACATGTATAGGGCGGACCTTCTGCTGGCTTTTTATTATATCACCACAGTCATTATTTCATAATTGTGTTTTTACACACCTACGTACTTGTAGCAGTTAATAATTTACTTTACAGTGTGAAACTTCAATTTTGATGTAGAATGTTTATATCCTTACATTCTTGCTGATATTTCCATTTATTTTAAGAGAAGAACTTTACTTACTCTCTTAACACCAGGAAAACCAATTTTGATCACAGTGTCAGGAATTGTTACAAGGCACATCCTGATTTAATACTGTATAAGAAAGGCTTATTGACCTACACTTAGGTACTTAAAGACTGTGCATATAGGTTACCGCCAGATTTTTTCGGGGGGGGGGGGGGGAACTGAGGCCTAGAGAGATATGCTCAGTGATCATGTTTACCTCCCGTGGTAATATGACATTTTATACCCCTGATTAAGTCTACAGAAGGCAAGCGACTATACGTACCACTGCTCCTTTCTTGTGCTTCATTAGAGCACATTCTACCGGACCATGACGTATACCGTAATGGACCTACGAGTGTATATCTACTTAGGTTTTAAGTCATACTAAACATTTTGACGTCGTTATAAACCCCTTTTCTGTCATATGACGACGAGGAGTTCTTAGTATGTGTATATACTGTGTCTTCCTGTGTCAGGGAGAGTTCACACAGCAAAGTGCTGGCGCCACTGGAACATCATGCCGAAGGCATCAGACGTGTATTGTACTTTCACACTATACTAACGCCGACCGAGCAGTCATGTTTCCTTGTTCTAACCTGCCAAGCAAAGGCAGCAAGAGGTACATTTATAAAGTCTCTGCTATCACTCATCCCATGATTGATCCGGATGTCCCGACCTCAAGGCAGGCAATCTCCCCATGCACCAAACCACCGAAAAGATCTACTCTGAACGTGCCCTTGACATATCTGTAAACCGAAACTGACCTTGTCTGTACAATCAGACCAACATCAGTCTCGTTCACCAACCTTGGAACTCGTTTGGCAAGAGGTAAAAGCAAGCTACTGACCTATATATATTTGGTTACTTTTTCGTGGGTTTGCACGATTTTTTCAACGCAGTCCAAGGGGTTTTACCTTGAAACAGCTACATATATTTAAACAACAATCAGCAATAGCAGTCAAAAGTCATAAACATTCTATACTGGGCTCAGCGTTGGCCGGAAAATATTTGCATATCAGAAAAATAGTGTACAACTAGGTGTCGATACCGATATTCGTATTCCAGCCGTCAACGAAACTGGTCCATAACCGCAAGACCTCTTTCTAAAACTGACAAATAACACACACCACCAAAGAACTAAGAAAGTATATAGAATATAAAAATTGGAAAGGATTTTAGTACATGTCAGAAACTGTATTACCGTCACTGTACCGCTTGGAGACGTTTCCGCGTTTAAATACATCCAACTGGATATAACCGAAGATATATATTTACACCTATGTTTCCAAACGCTAGCATTCATAAACTGAGTCGCTACGTGCTTGGCTATTTCTCACTGCGCTGTTAGTCTATTTGTATCCTCATTACTTTTGAATTTTAACTTTGTTATGTGGTGCCGAACAATTAAACGGCTGGCGTTTAACCTAAAGTTATCTGCCACACAGCTAAAGGACCTATCTTCTGAGTTCCTGATTTGCCAGTCGTTTAACTGTCCACGGAGAATAGTGTTTTAGCCCCCGTGTAAAACATAAACTGGTTTTAAACTGACGCATGTTAAAGCACCTTTATGAATTCGACCCTATGTGTTTTCCCCTGTCGTCAACCGTGGTCGCCGTCTTCGGCTGTCCCTCACCAATGTCTACTCTTTACTACCCGTCCTACTTACATGTATTTTATACGTTCAATTGGCACAATCAATCGGATCCTGAACATCGCGACTATCTTTATGAACAAGTTAACATATATGCATAGCTGATGTAAAACTGTAGCGACCAAAGAACTGTGACACGTTTAGGTGATAATATTATTCTGTTTGTTGCTCAACTTACTATGCGAAAACTTAACAAGAACAATGAATATTTCCTTTTACAGATCATTACAGTTATCTGTACAGAGCAACGCGTACCACGACAACATAGTCCAATCAAGACGACATGCGATTAGCGTGGCCCAGTTATTATATTGTATAGACACACAACACGCCTTTCGCCTCTCCCTGCACAGTCAACCAAGATTGAGCATTATCAGGCCAAACTAGAAAAGTAATTTAGGCACCCATGTCATAGTTGTCCATCTATAATTCGGCTACAGTATGTGTGCCGTCATCAGGAAAGTATGTACAATAAGGCGTAACAAACTCACATGTAGGCTACAAGTACATATATACTAGGACAGCTTGTCGCTGACACTATTATTTCTCCTTCACTTTAACCAAGACGTACATTAAATCGAGATCCTCTCCAACAGATCCAATTCCTATGTCCGTTTCCAATTGTCCCAACAAGCTGTTCTGTTTGCGCACCTACTCAAGTGACTCGCTTCATTATAGAGAGCAGAATTGTCGCAGTGATCCACCCGGCAGACTCGTCTGCCACTTAAAGAATATCAGTCGTGATAGGTGTCCAACACTTAGAGCAAATGGACTTGATGAACGGCGGCAAGTAAATCAATAGCTCCAGTATTATAAAATACCATTGCGCCTGAACTTGGCCGTGTAGGCTTGTAGGCTTGGAACAACGCCTGTGCTCTTTGTGCTGTGCGATGTGTACATAATCGCTGGGCCGATCTACAATCGTAGATACGAATAAATGATGAGGTGGGAATTCAAGCACGTTGCATTGCAAAATCGCATACCTACCCATACTTAAAACCACCTAGGTTGCTCTATGCTGTTCAATCTCCACCTTTTCAAAGACTGTTCGTTTGCGTTTGGAAATGTCCAAGTGCTGATTAAGTCTTGAAAACGTAAGTTTAGATACATTCTGTGTTTTCCGTAAGTAGTGCTTGATCAGATGATTGAGGCTTCAGGAACCGAGCTAAGAGATCAAGACATTTAGATGTACTTTCCTCGAGAATCTTTTTATGAGATAGTTCTACTGCGATGAAGTTTCAACACTGGTGCTTGAGGTAAAGAGAAAAACCGTTACGGAGTGCATTCAGGCATTACAAAAGGAATCTGTAACCAACTGCTCACTGATCGGAGCCAAACTCAACGGAGACGAATGTAAATTTTCGTTTAATTTACTGCTGCTTGATTACTAATTCATACCAGATGCAACGTGTAAAAATCGCTTCCTCTATTTTGAGGAATTCATTTTATCACATTATACGCCAAACGTTCTTACCCTCAACTATTTTAAAGATTTTCACATGTCCTTGTCACAAAAAGCTGTAAGCTGTTATTGAAAGTGACCGTCGTTCAGAGAGAAACGGAATATTTACAGTGATTCCCAAACTGTCCATATCTGTAAAGACTTATCAAATTATTCTTACCGTGGCATTCATTGCAACACAGCGCGATTGTATAATTCAACGGCGTGTCATGTATTTTAACCTCTGTATAAACTTTATCTACAAACAGCTGTCTTCTTTCTCAATAATGAAGCCAATACATTCTAGGAAAACAATGCTGGCAAAGAATTGTATCTTCGTGAAAATTCGAAATTTTGCCAAAGAAAAAAAAAGAAGAAACCTTCCGCCGTGGAACTGGTATGCACAGTAGGCCCAGGTCTGCAAACAAGCCATCGCTTCCAGTCATGAGGGTTTTTGTGTATTACATCAATAAATCAGGCCGCCAACTATATAAGACGGCTTGAGTAAGCGCTATTGCTATCGTGGTAGTAGGAGAGTTTCAAGTTGGAGCTAAATTGTCGCTGAAGGTAACACGGGTCCCATTGTATCGTGAGAGTTGTCAAGAATGTTGGGCAAGTTTTGTGGGCATTAATTGACCCATCACGTATCTCAATCTGTTTAGGAGGCACAAATCGTACTTCCTTAGTCCGCAAACCTTCAGAAGACATAGAGCAAAACATGTGGCTTTAAACTGCCAGCGAATATTCGTCACTTTATCTTTCGGCGTTCAAGCTGTATATCGCTGTTCCTAAACATATTTATGGTAAATGTAAACCTTTCATCAAAAGCAAGACAAGAAAACAAACACTATGGTTAACAAACGGAATAAGTCTAGTGAAGAAAAGTAAAATCAGAGACAGACCTATGTTATACGTCTATGACTTGTGACTAGCACGGTAAGCTAATTGGGGTCAAAATGTATTTAAATTTCTTATTACTCACCTAAATTGCCTTTGTAACTTTGTTTCCTCCTGAAGAAAACGAAGAAGATGGAAATTGTGTCAGCAAATTAAACTGAACGACAAAGATATTTGTTAAAGCTTAATCACATGATGACTTTACAGACGTTATCATTCATTATGGTGATTTTATAAATTTATTCCCTGCTCGATAAACAAACAAGCAAACAGAAAAAAAGAGGGAAATATTAAAATATAAAGAGAGACATAATCATTTAGATTTCAGTTTTGTGGATCGTAATGTTAACTTACTTTTCAGTCGCCAGGTCAACCACTGTAGTGATCACAAGATGACAGCTCTGCTGTGTTTGTGAATGTTACACCTCGAAGGAACTGATATAGCAACACTTTCTCTGCTTGACTGTGTTTCTTTGTATTGCCTGACCCACTTTTATATAGTTACACTGTACATCTGAGCCTCAACATTGTGCAGTCATCGTTCTGAACATACATTTCGTAACACATACATTTTTTGTCGATGGAAACAAAGTATTCGCGTTCATTTTTAAATGGATCAAAGCACAGTTTCCTCCATAGCGAACAAAAATATTCATAAGTTGCAGTATAAATGTTTTGGTAGTTTTGTTCAATTTGTTTTGAGGTTAAATTCCGATAAAATATACTGACTCGACTTAAAGGTAGGCAGTGAATAGTTCCCTGTTTATTGAACATTGCCTTCACTTAATCAGGCAATATACTGATATGCCAATTCATTGCAGCTTATCATGAAATTTTAATGTGTTGGCTCTCACATTTGACGGCAGGGAAACACTTTTTAAGAGTGCATTGCTTCATTACCAAGTCAAGCTAACCACACTGGACAAACATTGCATATATAGAAGACTGTGTATAATAATACTTCATTGCTTATCGAAGTAAACAGCTCACACTTCCAATAAGTCAGTCATTTCGGAATTGCTATCCTGCAACTTTGGCTTGGGACATGCAGAGGATTTATCACAGAGCAGGTCTGGCGGCTTCGGTTCATTTGACACTAAAACGCAATCCACAAACAACATGTCACACAGTTTTTGCTCTACACAATCACGTGCTTTTACGCTTTGTGTAGGAATATTCTGTTTAGCATGTAAGCCGTAGAATACCGCCTGGGAAGTGGTGTAATACACGCGCATATTATTCATACACCAACCCCATCGTCACATAAGTAATACATGACTATCGTGTATCTTTTCAGCACGATTATTAATGCTCACAAGGCCTGGAAGTTTGTCATGTAGCTCGTTCAGCACTGTATATATGTCACACACCTGTGGGTCATGAAATGAAACCTTAGAGTTTTAATTTATCACGGTTGCCAAAAAAATGATGGGAAAAAGGGTGTAAATCGGCTGTAAGCTCTTTGTGTTTAACCTACTAGACCTTATTTACTCTAGGTTCCAATCAATTAAAACAGGTGTGTTTTACTTGAGTGGAAGTCTTGTACAACACCGGTGTGTGGTACGTCCCCAGGTCTTAGCCCCAAAACTTTTATGGATGAGACTATTTATGTGCTTACCAACACTTTGACAGGTTTACTAAATTCTTGTCTTCATATGACAATAGCGGTGGAATTCAATACCATTCGTTCTGGTTGAAGGTTGTGGTTTTAGTAGAAGTGTAAGGGGTGGGAGGTCTTTGGCTGAGGGAGTGGGGTGAAGCGAAAGAATTTCTGTCCTAGCCGTTCATGCGAGCTTGCCAAAGCCGCCTATAGGAACCGGAAGATGTGACATTTTAAGGCGGTGCAATCACGTTAGAGAGCCTTTATAAACTGTCCCTTCGGTGCCACATCGTACATGTATATTAACAGTTTAAGGGTTTTAAGGCAGCGAAACTAATATATCAGCTAACTAAAGTTCTTATGTATAGTTATGTATAGTTACAACGTGACTGCCAGATACCTGCGAATAGTCGTGGGTTTCCTTCTTAGTATGCTCGATTTCCTCCCACCATAATGCTGGCCGCCGTTATATAAGTGAAATATTCTTGAAAGTCCAATAACATCAATAAATCATTCAATAAATACATCAATAAATAAATAAATAGATAAATAAAAAGTTGTTCTCTTTTCTGGTGTGGAGAGGAGATATAAAAAAAAATTCTCATACTCTGCATTGTTCTATTCCTTTAATACATACATTAATACAGAAATAAAAATAAATAGTGGAATATAACCATGTACAAAGTGAGAGGGCGTTTTGTGGTTTCTTATAATTATATAGGTAAACGCGTATATGAGTGTGCTTTCGGCGGAATGTATTGGCACTGGGATCCCAAGGGTGGTGGTTTATCCACTCCGGGCAGCAGCAGACCCGGTCCCAGTTGTGGTAGCCCAGGGATGTCCACAATAATATAGCTCGGTCTGATCTCAGTTGTATTTGTTGTCATATTGGAATAGTTAGCTCACAATTCCACTGTCTACCCATACCTGTCATAATATCAATTCAGTTCTTCTGTGTTAGGCAGAGTTACCTGAGTTTAGCATCATTCCAATGCTGTTCTCTTGCTCCACACATTATAGCAAATATACCTGTGAACATCACGCATGACTGGATATCTATGTGGTAATATCATTACAGAAAAAGGTGTTGAAGTTTTCCTGAATCACCTGTGATAATACTTGGTGTCTACAATCTGACAACCACACACCGCCATGGCTGATTTTTTTAACCTGCAGTCCTATTATTGTCTCTTGATATACACATAAAGATGCTTTGGGGTTGTTTTTCTTTTCCGTGGGGTGGATCTTTTCTACATAAAAGAGATTTTATTATCCTACGAAGATGAAATAAGTGCTAGAGTAACTACAAAGTGTATTTTATATCAATGTGCAAAAAAGGAGGGTGTCGTGGCTGTATGGTCGAGACTTGTTTTCAATGCGATCGCTAGAACACTGGAGTTACGGGTACAAATCCGATCTTAATTCGACAGGAAGTTTGTGGCTTGTTCTCATCACGCGGTCTCTGTGACAATAAACGCCCTAGTTTTGTGAACACTTCCTACGGGCATTGAAGCTTTAAATGAAAAACACACAATTCTTTTTAAAAAATGAAAATCTGTGAACTTCACATCAGCACAGTGATGGATTGCAATGGCAGTTAGGAGAGAAACATGGAACTAGAACACGTGCACTAATTCAGCATAATACTACCTTACCTAATTACAAAAGTTTATACCTCAACCATCCATGTAAAATACAATATCAGTACAAACAAATCATGAAAATATAATATCATGAAAATAATAAACAATATGCCAGCTTGCTTAAATCTCACTGTTTTTCAGTTCAGAGGGCCCTCTACATTATATGACGTTATTCGTGTTGGCGCAAATCGCCATCTACCTAGTTTAGAAGGAAGACCAAACTTTTGAAGAATTTTAATCGGTGACAAATTTAGAGGCTTGAACGATACATATATCATTTATGTATCATGAAATTTTTCCTCGCATCGGTTAAATAACTAACACTGTGGTGTAATCATGAACACTCGCAGAATTTATGTGTAAATCGATGGTCATTCCACAAGCCTTATTATTGTTCTAAAATAGTGCTAATATTTGTAATACCACTAAACCATTGAATGGTGAACATTCTTATTTGCGTTTTAGGATGCTCTGTTCCCCTGTATTCGTATTCGAGAACGTAATGCTACATGGCGGTCGTCGTATATTAAAGTAAAATATTGTTGAGAACGGCGTAAAACACAAACGTAAATCAGTTAAATCTGCGTGGTCTCATATGTTTTAATAAAATTAATTCAGAAATCCTGTAGTTGCACTGATGAGTTGTACGTAATACACGAGTAGTGTAACTCCGAAAAATCAAGACTTCATTGTGACTCCATATTTCGGCATTTTATTCTGCCATTATAAGGAGAGTGATTAGAATGGACAAGCAACAACATATGTTCATTGTACAGGGATATGAGTTGTTACAGTAATTACTAAACATCAAAATCAGTGATTTATGGTTTATTGTCAAGCACACATAAACAGGAATAACAGAAAAAACGGAGAATCACTGACTACTGACGACTAAAGGTTTAAGAAAACAAAGTAACAGTAACATACCAAAGGCTGGTGATGATCCCGGTCACATTCATCTCCACTATACTGACCGATATCATGTAGAGTGAAGGAGCTGGTTAGAGCGCTAGCGTAGCGTAATGAACCAGAAGCCTGCTACCAATGCGGTTGCTGTGAGTTCAAGTCCAGCTCATGCTGGCTTCCTCTCCGACCGTACGTGGGAAGGTCTGCCAGCAACCTGCGTGTGGTCGTGTATTCCCCCCCCCCCGGCAACATTCAGTCTGACAAAATCTATTCCCAGTCACGTGCAAATCGCTTGCCTTTCACCTGCTCAAAACATATTGGCACAGAAATGATCTTCTTACATTTCCCTGCGAGTTTTATTCATTTTTTTACAAACAAGTTGAATTATTCTAAGTCCCTGTGTCTGGTATAACCTTACTTTCCCAGAATTTTGAATATTTCATTTACACAGATCAAGTGTTTATTACACATTTAGCTGCTTCCATATTTAATTTCGGTCAACAGAATGTGTAATACCCGATTCATTAAACAGCAAATTCTTTTCAACCAAACTCGAGGAAAATTGACCACATGTTACATGTTATGGTGCACTGATTTGACTTTTTCTTGATATATATATTCTGTAGATATAACAATAAAGGAAACATGTTTATTACCCAAAGAGAAAAAGAGTATTTTCTTCAGCGATGCTGTGCTTAACTCACAAGCGTCACATCTTTGACAATATCTTTTGAGAAAGTGGTATGATCCATATTGGCCATGCTATATAATGTTAGACCAGTGTGCCCATTTGCATGTAATACTGGTTTAGCTTTATGCCACAGGGCAAAATGTATGGATCTTGAGGAGTTTTCCACAGGGGTGTTGGCAGAGTGCGAGGCATCTGTTTAATAGGCTCTCGTTGCCCTTGTCTAGTTAGACACACTGACAAATATACGCCGTTTTGGTGAGTGAGTGAGTGCTTAGGATTTAACATCGTACATAGCAATGTTTCACTCATATTACGACGAGGAATTCTTCGGCTGCATGCGTACAGTGTGTGTTCCTGTGGCAGGACGAGTCCATGCCATCACATCACAAATGATGCCGGCACAGAGACATTATGCCAAAGACACTACACATGACACCTCACCCAGTCACATTATACTGACACTGGGCCCAGCAGTCCTGTTTCCTTGCCCTAACCTGTCAATGCTGGGCGCCACGCGAGTCAGCAACAAGCAACATTTTTTTTAAAGGTCTTTGGTATGACCTGACCCGGGATTGAACTCGGATCTCCCTACCTCGAGGCGGAAGTTCTAACCACTAGACCGCCGAGGCTGTCCTGCTGTTTTAATAGATGTACGCTTATGTATAAAGTATCCTGTACCATGTGTACAGCAATTTGTCAAAGTGTACGGAACTGACACCCTCTGCAACAAGTCTACGCTTTCAGTACATTGATCATTAAGACCGTCTACCAATAATTTCCTCTACGATATGGCCAAATGTTTGCTGACGTCAATCATACGAGTCCAAGTATACATGTGTATGGAAAGAGTATCACACTCAAAATTAAAAAATAAACAAGAACGTGTTCTGTTTTTTAACCGAGATATCACAAAAGTAAATCAATCAGGCATGAGTAGGGTTCAGTTAATAGTCCGATGTTTTACGGGAATTGTAAAATAAAAACCAACTGATAGGATTACCAACAGCGTCACATGGAAATAACAACGATTCCTAGCTGTTTTCACCCCCATTATGAAATTTGTTTAAATCAAAGGCTGATTGGTTTAATTGCGTATCTTTGGCATAGTTTCCCATTATTAACAGTTACCAATGAAGCCATGATTTGGTATATATAAATCTACATGAAAAACATTTATTCCCTAGGGCACATAGGTGTGGTTCAGCCTAGCACAGGAAATTTGTAAGGATATTTGTGGGACTTAGGCGACAGTTGTCTTCCTCCAATATGGTGTGCATATCTGTACATCATCTGTGGTAAAGTTCGTCAGTAATTTGCCAAAGGTCAGTGGTTTACAACGGGCACTCGGGCTTCCTCCATTCATAAAATTTACTTCTATGGCATAAATAAATTTGTTTGGTAAAACAACAATAAATCATTATTTTATTTAGTTCATTAGAGTTTTACGCCACACTCAGAATTGGGAAACCCACGACCATTCGCAGATTGCTGGCTGACTTTCCCATGTATGACAGGACGTCAAACCAGCGTGAAATAACTAGAGAAATAATTAAATGCATGTACACATTAAAATTCCCGGACATTTTTTACTAGCCCACGATAAATAAATATTGTCTTCCAATATGAAAAATGTTGTTTTGATTGGTCTTTTCCACGACATTCTGAAAAATTGGTCTGATATTTACTTTGATACAGATGCAGAAATCCCTACTCCAGTGACCAGTCTATGGAACTGCCAAGAAGGGAACCCGCTCCATCCAGAAAGAATCTTAATCCATATGGACCAAATTGCCGTGATAATGGATTATTCCAGTGTAGACATTTCATATGCGCCGGGATAGTCTTTTCACTGTATTTTGTATACGGGATAGTTTATCCGAAAAGGCTCTCCAAAACTCTCCTCTTCCTGGAGCGGTTTGTTTTCAAACTGAACCCAGTTGAAAATGTACCAATAACTGTCACCAGGGTGTATAATTCAATAATCGGCTAGTTGTAGCCAACTCAACGAAGATGGGGACTGGGAGATTATATAGGAATCACCCTGTTTGTCTCTCCCTCTGTAGGCACGATTTTGTCCAGGCATCTCTTTCCAAACTAATGTTCCAGTATTGATGAAACTTACCATGCACGTTGCCAATTATTTGAACTTGCGCATGCTCAAGTTTAATAGCAATCAGGCACGTACGTGTATTTGCATGATTACTGCCGTTCACGTACTTGGATTTTCATGTACGCAGATTTTGCCTATGCTTAAGTATTGCACTAATTTTCCTGAAAGTTTGTGTATATCTTTTACATGATCTAAACATCTACATCCTTAGTAATAATGACAGGCTGGGTGTTATTTTTATTTTCATTGTTACCATCATTTAGGTACATGGTGTAATAATGCTTTTCATGAATACAACTAAAAGGGCTAGCTGAAGACACATTTCATTATCGTGATGTTCCAGTATGGATGATCTTTATCTTTATTGTTTATTAAGTTTAGTCGGTTGTGTTGTATGTGTAGACATAAATGTATTCACAGAGCTTAAAATAAGTGACAACACTTATATGATGTTAAATAAGTAAGTAATTTTAAGTAAAAATGGAATTTTCATCAAATGACAGAGCATTAAAACTGTCTTAGAAAATGGTGTCATTTATGATGTTTATAATGATTTCTTCATCAAGTCATTTAGAACATTGGATTGTACATCGGCCTATTCTAAGTTTTTTTTTAGTTTTGTTTTGTCTTTTATTCTTGCAAATGTTGGGAGATTGTATTTTCTTTATATAGATATATAGTTGGAATCAGTGTTATTATTTCGTTGTAGCACATCATTCGTTGTTACATGTACTATGCTCTTATACTTACCAAACTAATTGGCTCCTTGATGTGGCTCATGAAAAAAATCTCACAGGTGTTACATGTTGGTTTAATGTTACATATCGATTGTTTGTTTCACCTGATACCTGTGCCATGGTCTTTGATATTTTTAAACAACCATATCAAACAACTTTATCACATATTTGGTTCTTTGTTGTTATTTTGCATGTATTGTTTATAGAGCTATATATGTACAAGAGAATTCCAGGAAGACAGTGACTGTATGTTCTCAGAATTATACATCATCAAGATGTCACATTCTGTACAAATTGGCATGACTGGCAAATACTTGTTTCCTTTTACACCACCCTGTCTTTCTGGTCGGTGTCAGTCGGTGTTTCCTTCAGTTGTTAAGTTCCTCAATGTTTTCCCTGACCGTTAACAAATCTTTTGTTGGATTACTTAATTATTCCTTGTAAAGGACTTTTTCCAGCATCAAATTTGGTTCTTAAAAAAAGTTCTACATAGAATCGCTGGGAACAGGCTATTCAAAGAACCATAAATGGTTCTACATAAAGGTTCTAGGAATAACCATAAAACTACAAAGGGTTCTTCGGCAGGTTCTACTTAGAAAACTTTTACAAGGGTTTTATCCAGAACCTTAAAAGGTTCTACATAAAAGGTTCTAGGTATAGCCTTAGAAAAAGGGCTCTACCTGGAACCAATAATGGTTCTGCCATAGCGCCACCTCTAAAAACCCTTAATGATTCTACTGAGAATCTTTTTTCCGAAGAGTGTGTTCTTCACTACGGGAGTGTCATTCATCAATTCGAGAATTCCCAACGATTGTGGATTCTAGGTTTACATGGACAGACTTGCCTTTGGAAACCTGAATATTCCAGTCGGAATTTAACGCTATCATCGGTAAGAAGCTATATATATATATATATATATAAGCTAGTGTGATATATATATATGTATATATATATATATATATATAGTTTGTAATTATCTGTATTGTTTAGTATATTATTGTCATTTGTACCATTTGTCTATTTTGTTCAGATATAAGTATTGAACTTAGTCTAGAGTTTTCGTGTTTCTTTGTTTGATCATATGTAAGGCCTGTCGCTGTCTGAGAGTTGAACAAGCCTTTTGTTTATCGTTGTGCCTCTCCGATAGCGGTACCCTTACATAAATCTGTAGGAAAGTAAAAGAAAAATCATTGATGTGAGAATAAAGGAAACACGTTTATTGCCCAAAGAGATACGTGTAGATTGTTTCAGCGATGATGTGCTAAATTTACAATCCTGACAAAACTGGGAAGATCCACGGTGTCCATGTTCCATGATGTTGAACCAATGTGTTGTCCAGGTACAACAACAGCTTAGCCTTATACAACAGGACAACATGCATGAGTCTTGAGACTTTTTCCATAGGGGTGTTTGCAAAATGCGAGGCATCTATTTTAGCCTCTCATTGCCCATGTCTAGACAGATATTCGAACAAATGTCCGCTGTTTTGATGGATTATGGTTTTCTACACAGTGTTATATACCATGTGTACAGTAATTTGTCACAGTGTACCAAGCTGACTACCCTCTGCAACAAGTGTGCGCTTTGAGTACAATGGTTAGCACGACCCGCCTACCAATAATAATAATTTCTCTACCATATGGCTGAAATATTGCCGTGATGGCGCTAAGCCATAAGGATTCATTCTGCCAATAACTATGGAGACAAATACATCAGGCAGACTGTGCATATGTATAGAAAGTGTATTACTCCAGATTAAAAACAAGAACGTGTCTTTCTATTTTTATGTTGTCGACTAACCGAGATGTGGCAACCCAAGTAAACCAATCAGTTAGGAGCATGGGATATGAGACTTTTTGATGATTCACAGGAACTGTATAAAATAAGAACCGACTTATGCGGTTACCAAGAGAGTCAGAGAGGAATGGCTGCCACCATTTTGACCTGTTTTTACCCCTCCTTCAAAATAACATATGGTTATATTACAATGTTTGTATTTTCTTCTAGAAATACACGGCTGTTTAAAAATTGACCTCCTTCTGCTTACTGCGGGGTTACGCGCCGGCAAATGTAACTTTCACTTTCACATTTTTCTGTTCTCAGAATTGCCATATTTCATAAACGGGTGTGATTCATCGCAGTCTGTGCGTGCTGGGTTTCAATATGAAATCTTTAACAGTAGTCGAAGGTTGTGACATCAGAGTGAATACCGTGTATACAGTAGGCCTAAAGAATGTGGAGACAGAAATACCTGTTCTGTGAAATCTGTGCGTGCATCTTACAGCATTTTCTCACACCGTCACGTTATATACGATCTATATTTCTTTGTTGATAACCTGAAAGGTAACTTAAAACTTGCTAGACATTGGAGCCTCCCACGACGTGGCCGCGTGGTTCCTGTCTGGTCGTACGTGGGAAGGCTCGCCAGTAACCTGCGGAGGGCGGGGGTTTTCCACAGGATGTGTCCGGTTCTCTCTCACCATATTGAGTACAAATTATGTACACGTACAAGTCAGCATACATTCTATATTTTTAATCTCCCCTAAAGCGTCTCCATTCTTAAGAAAGTGCAATCTGAATGGATTATCACTGAACAATATTTCTGATCCAGACAATATATTTAACAAGTGTAGATTTTCATTTACTATCGTTTTCTATTTTACTTTGTGTAATCAAGTTATTACATATTTCTTCTCCTGGACGAAAACTTCCTGATAGTGTGATGTCAAAATTATTATACCTCAGCAGAAAGATATCTCCATCTGAAAATATAGCACAAGCGTGCATTTTCCATTAGTGTTTTAAAATTTAGAAATAAAACAGTTACACAGAGGTGTGGTCAGATCTTCTCATACTTCACAGGTCACCAGTAATTTGGATGCCAGTACACCAATGACGCCTAGTTTTATACAGTTTTGGATTTATCGTTTTGTTGCTATTGATGTTGAGATGCTTAAGATTTTCTCTTCTTTCGATTCTGAGCAATGCACATGAAGCGCCCAGATTGCCGGTATGCCTGCATGTATTACAGGAGAATGCCGAATCATGATATACAAAAAAAAATAAAAAAACAAAAAACAAAAAAACATTTGCATATTTGTGCATACAAGTTGGATGTAATGGTCTTCGTTACGAATTCCGTCCTTAAAACAGTGTATTTTGTTTTGTTTTTTAGCTAACCGGGTCACTGTCTGACCTACATGTTTCCCTCCATGCACGTTGTGAACTGCACTGGAATTCAGTCGAGTTTTCTCGAGGCTTCTCTGTTTATGAGTTTTGTGTCATTATACACAAAGCGTACGTTCTAGAAAGATGTACAAATGTTGTTAATATGTTTACGATCAAATCATCCAGAATATTCTTAACGTTAGTATACAAATATAAGGGACGAAGTTATTACACCCGCAGTCTTTTACTGAAGTCCACCTGAGAGCAGTCATGTTTACGTCCACTTGGGGATTTCGTTGAGATTGGAGAGCCTTTCATGCCATTCGACAATTGTGTCACGTCGCGTCAACAGTAGTTGACCTGTTCTAGATCACACATCCAAATATGCCTGTACAGGTGACGGTTGTCCCTGTATAATGACCCTCAAAGCTGTTCAGTCATGGAGTATCGTTTACTTTAGCGTGTATTCCTTTGTTAACAAACTCGAAATTGGCGCCTCATTTGTTTTAAATCGGCAAAATGCACTTTAAATTTAGACCCCAGCCCCCTTCCCGGCACCTGGGTAATTCATGGAAATTATATATTGTGTGTATTCTTTTCAGCATTACTTCTACTGCTCAAAAATGTCTGGAGGTAGAACCGCCTGCACTGTGCATAATTTTTGGATCGTGAAGAAAACACTGTCAGCTTAATTTATAAAGGTATGTAAAGGGAGTTACACTCGGCTATAAAACGCTTTCATCGTAAAAGTGTATGGATCCAGGGGAGTTTATTTATTCTAATATCAATTCACTTGATACAGTAAAACAGGGGTGTTTTACTTCAGTAAATGTTTTACAACACCGGCCTGTGGTACAGCCACAAATCTTAGCCCCGGAACGGTCATGGATGAGGCGATTTCTGTGATTACCCACACGTTTACTAAACACGTCTTACATGTAATGCACCCAGGAGAGTGGGAGGTAATATAGATCGTGGTGTATGCAGGGTTGAAGGATGACAGTGGGATGGGGAAAGGCCATGGAATTACTATCCTAGCCGTACATGCGAGGGTGTCGGCGGCGCCCAGAAATGGGACGCAGTGGAAGCTCTGGGCTGAAACGCATTTTGGGCGATTATCATGGCAAAGAACCGAAATAAACTGTTACTTCCTTGGCACATTATACATTAATAGTTTAAGGTTTTTGAGGCAGCGAAACTAGTATTAAAGTAACTAAAGTTCACATGTATAATTGCATAGAGTGAACAAGTTTGCTTTCTTTTCTGGCGTGGAGAGGGGGTATAAGAAAAGAACAAAAAACCTTTGCAATCCACATCGTTACAATCCAACGACATATATAAAGATATAAAAATATACATAAGGCAATATAACATAATAATATATATAAAAGATTTCCTCTTTTTCCTGAATTTGTCGTCATCGTAGTTTTTAAAAATTACGAACGGCATTAGACAACAGCTCAGGAATGCCTAAGGCAGTAGGGCTCGATGCTTTCTCCATCGATATCAGTTGTATATTTCGTGTGATGTTGGAGTAGTTAGCCCACAGTTGCGTCATCTGCATATATCTTTCATAACAGTAATTCAGAAATCCTGTAGTACCACTGATGAGATTTATGTAATACACGAGCAGTGTAACTCCGAAAACCAAGGCTTCATTGTGACTCAATATTTCGGCATTTTATTCTCCCATCACCAGGGGAGTGATCAGAATAGACAAGCAACGATATATATACACTGTACAGGGATATGAGTTGTTACAGTAATGATTAAAGATCAAAACCAGTGATTTATGGTATATGGTGAAGCACATATAGACAAGAATAGCAGAAGTAACAGAGAATCATAAAGCCATAAAGAATAAGTTAGATAAAGTACTGACTAATAAACGATTAGGAATACAAAGTTACAATGACTTGCGAACAGCTGGTCAGCCCGGTCACATTCACCACCGCTATCTTGACGGATATCGTGCAGAGTGAAGAATTCTTCAGTATGGCATCAAACCACAATTAATAAATTAATTACTCAATTACCCTTTCATTTCTAATGTAAGGTCAGCACAGTTCCAGGGACTCATTGACGTAAGGGTTGTTTATGAGACAAAGAGAAGATGACAACATTCAGTCTGACAAAATCTATTCCCACGCCACTGCAACTCGCTCCCCTTTCACCTGTTCAACACGTATCGGTGCAGAAATGATTTTGTTACATTTTCCAGCGAGTTTTATTTTTTTGTTTTTACAAACAAGTTGAATTATTCTGAGTTAGTGCATCTCATAAAATGAGATCTTACTATTGGAGAATTTTGAAAATTTCACTTACACAGATTAAATGTTTGTTCACGTTTAGCTGCTTCCATATCTAACTTCGGTAAACAGGATGTGTAATGCCCGACTAAGTAAATAGCAAATTCTTTTAAATTAAACTCGACGAAAATCGATCAAATGCTAGACAATATGGTTCGATGATTTGACGTTTTCTTGTTTTCTGCCTTAAGTCTCTAGGAGAGTGAGAGAAAAATCTATAGATGTAATAATAAAGGAAACATGTTTGTTGCACCCAGAGATACAGAGTGGTTTTTCTGCGATGCTCAGCTTAACCTGAAAGCCTGACATCTTTGACAATATCTGTGGAGAAAGTGGTGGCCATGTAGGCCATGTTATAAATGTTGAACCAGTGCAACAATATTTCAGTCATATGACGACGAAGAGTCCTTCGGGTGTGGGCTACATTGTGTCTTCTTGTTGCAGGACGAGTCCATGACGAGGCTGCTTCCACAGGAACATCATGACGAAGACACCAGATATGACACCCCACCTAGCCACACTATACTGATACACGGCCAGCCAGTTAGGTTTCCCTCCTCTAAGCTCTCAATGCTGAGCGCCAAGAGAGGCAGAAAAATATACCATGTTTTCTGGTCTTTGTCGTGACCCGATCCGTTTTTCAACCTGGATCTCCGTCCTCGAGGCGGTGGCTCTAATCACTAGACCACCGAGGCGCCCCTCCGTTTTGATAGATGTACACTTATCTATACAGTATCATGCAATGTCTACAGTAATTTGTCAAAGTGAACCAAACCGACACCCTGTGCAACAAGTCATTGATTGATAAGAGCCTCCACCAATAATTTCCCCACGATACGGCTGAAATTTAACGGAGGTCAATCACACCAGTCCAAATGTACATGTTTATAGAACGAGTGTCACACTCAAAATTAAAAACAAGAACGTTTCTTTCTATATTTGAGACGTTTTTTAACCGAGACACCGCAATCGAAGTAAATCTATTCCATATACCATGAGTATGGCATACGGGATATTCCGATGATTCACTGGAATTGTAAAGTAGAAACCGATTTACAGGGTTACCAGGCTCTTCAGATGGAAATGGCAACCATTCCGACCTGTTTTCACCCTCACCTCCAAAATAACATGTTAGATTAATGTTTGTTTTTTCTTTTAAAAATACACGACGGTTTAAAAGTTTGGAAAAACTCTGCTTACTGCGATGATACACTCCGATAATTGTAAGTTTATCTTAAGTGAATAAAGGAAGATATATTTTACATAGATTAATAAAAGATGAAATGTATGTAGGTTGGTGTATGGTGTAAGTTTTGTCCAGATTTTTTTTGTGAGCACAGTATATAAATGTAACCAAGGGCACATATAACACATAGGAGCCATGCGATTTCAGTTCACGTTTACATCGTGTTGTAGGAATTCCCACATTCCATAAGTAAGTGCGACTTGTACTCGTTACGTGGTGAGTTCTTCGTCTAGCACGTCAAAGGGAGCGACATCATAGTGAATAGCAAGTATGTTCGTTTTGTATAAGCTGTTCATGTATCTTGAGTCCTTTTCTCACACCGACACCATATATAGTCGACCTATATTTCTTTGTTGTTAACTTCCTGAAAGATAGTGTAGGGGTGCAACTTGCTACACCCTGAAGACTCCGACGATGTGTAACACATATTTATACATGTACTGAAAGGTGAATCCTGCGGGCGAACATGTTTATAGCTGTCCTGTCTAGTGGAGGTGACATTTCTAAATAATCCGTGTTGTTGTACTCGTTGCTATGTTGAATAAAATGATACATCCACGACGTCTTAAAATGAAGAAATGTCAACTATCATTTTGTATTTGTGAGAATCATCCGTCTTCACCAGTCAGTTAGTCATTGGCATATTCTCAACCGCTGTCAAAAACTGAGGCCCGCTACTTTTCACTGTGTACAAATTATGTACATGTACCAATAAGCGTACAATCTACAACTTCATTCTCCCCTGAAACGTCATCAGTCTTTAGGAATGTGGATTCTACGTGGATTCACCGCTGGGCAGTTTTCCTCATCAAGACGTTTTTCTAACCACACACGATTTTAATTTATTATCATTTTTTATATTCCTCTATATGATCAAGTAAATACATTTCTTTGACGACTAAAACTTCCTGTTCTTGTGCGGTCACAATTATTGTACATTATCAAAGACACAAGTACCTGGTAATATAGCTTTCGGCTACATTTTCCTTTAGTATTTCAATGTAAAAATAAAGTGATAAAGAGCTGTGGTCAGATATTCTCAAACATTTGTAGGCCATTAGCAATCTGGATGTCATTACACCAATTGGGCATATTTTTTTTGTGTGTTGGATTTAGTACTTTATTCTGGTCTATTTATTTCGCCTTATCACGATATACAATATACGGTCTGTGTTCACTCCAACAAAAGTCTTTAGACGTTATTCAATGGATGGGAAATGGAGTTTTCTACAGCGTTCCCCTCCACCCAGTACTCATCCCGCCCGACTTGCATAATGATCTTCTGTGAGACCGTAAATATTTCTGAAAAGGCACTTATGACTTATGCCGTCAGACAGTACATATGTAGCTGGCAATAGGCAAGTCTTTTTAAAGCGTACACTGTGCTATACTGTACCTGCGTATAAACACGATTCTTGCTTTCTCGCAATGTGTATGGATATTGGTTCATAGAAGGTATAGGCCTACGTGATAGTGAGAATTTGTAATTTTTGGATTTCTTTGTTGACCGAGTTTTTCGACTCACTAAGAACTAGCTTGCCCATTGCAAATCACACATTCGATTCTTTCATGACAAGTCAAGATCATCCCTTTGTAACCCTTCGTACATACACAAAACACAGAACTTTAAATGCAGGTTTGATCCAAAATATTTGCATTAGTGTTTGTCCCATTGAACTGAGTTATGTACTTTCATATATGCGAATTAAGATTTCATATTCCTCTCATTGTCGTGTAGGCTGAATATTCCAGAGTACCTCATAAAACATCAAAAAAACAAACACAATAATAGTATTAATAAATACATGATTTTATTTCTTCTCATTTCAAAGAAAATCCCTAAGAGGAAGCAGGTGTAGCACGGCCGGGCCTGACAGTCTCTTAGCAATGCGCTCGCTGTGAGTTCAAGTTCAGCTCATGCTGCCTGCCTCTCCGGCCGTAATTGGGAATGCCCCCCAGCAACCTGCAGATGGTCGTTTCCCCGGGGTTCTGCCTTTTTCCCTCCCACTGTAATGCTGGCGGCCGTTGTGTAAGTGAAATATTCTTGGGTAAATACCAATCAAAAAATAAATAAATCAAAGCATAAACCTGCTCTCCATTGTGTTGTAACTACAGCAGAGTAATATATATTAGTTTGCCGAGGTTAAACTCTATTCAATTAAATGAATATCACAAACTCACTGATATGAATTAAAGAAAATTCATATTAGATAAAAAGGGGAATTATTTCAATTTTAAGCGCACCAGTAAAGAGCACCCGGAGAAATTTACAGACATGCCATCCTCAGGGTTGTGATATTATGACTCATAAAAACAAAATTTCAGGTAGGAAAACAGGTTATTTAAAAAGGCTGTTGCTTGCAAGTGTTTAAACTGTGTCAGTGTAATGCAGCACTATGCATGAAGCACACATCTTCTGCAGGTACTACAGGTACCATTATTATGAACAATACCAGATCTATGCTAATGTCACGTGCTGTGTTTGGCAACATTCATCGCTAAAATCATGGTTACAAAAAACCCCAGCAGACATTATTATTACAAAGAGAGCCCATATAAATTTTGGGGTGTTGAGTCAGAAGGGTCTTTACTGCATTGTTCGCCTGCAAATTCGGCGACACCCGATTCATTGGTGACATATATAGACTCAATGATCTTCACAACGTCTTACTGCAGAACCCACAAGTTGCTCTGTTGTTCAACGAAGGTTATTTTCGTCTCCCCTTGACATAATATGTCCCTGTAACATTACTAGAAGATTCCGTCTGCTGTTGACAGAAAGGTGACCCAGATTAATAACACGCACATCTCGTTCAATTGCTTTCGTCGAAAGACGAGTAGTAAATTGCGCCTATCCCTAACACAATATTTTATTTCAGTCCGTGAATATACTCCCCAGTTGTAATTATTTACCCGTCACGACCC
The DNA here is from genome assembly GCA_016165875.1 of Acanthopleura granulata. NCBI lineage: Eukaryota > Metazoa > Mollusca > Polyplacophora > Chitonida > Chitonidae > Acanthopleura > Acanthopleura granulata. The sequence continues at coordinate 13,860,199 of JABBOT010000006.1, forward strand.
GCGCAAAAGAGGCCTACTTGAGCGTATCACATTGCAAACTGTCCTATTTAAAGCCTTGTAGATATATTTGATAATTACAATCCCTTTAAAATTGGACTCTTACAAACATCCAGTTATTTAAAGAGAAGAGAATCCACTCGTCTTAGAGTACATCAGCACTTGTTTTGTCACTTAACAGTTTGTACATAAGTTCTGTCGTGATATCATCATAGAACGCGTACACTCTGCACGTCTGCATTCCTTCGTATGAGTTTTCCACCCAATAAAAACGGTCTATCATGCAGATCCTATTTATCGAGGCTAAAGGAAAGTCTTACATTTTATAGGAATGGTTTGCTTTGGAATTTAACTTGCTTCAGTATAAAAGACCACAACAAAGACGGCTAAGAACGTCTACCACTATAGTACAGCCTGTAACAGAGTAAATGTTACAGTTGAAGCAGCACTGATAGCTTTAGCTCTAGTTCTAGCCACAGCCCTTTTAACAATACTACAAAACTGTGATAGTGGCTGTGGTAATACCGGTGTTAGGGCCGAGTATGATAAATAGCATTACAAAAACTCGACAGTAGTATTGTAGCCGGCACAGCAGCAGTAGTACTATAATACAATAGTAAACAGTGTAAAGAAATTGTTAGTACTGTTAGTAACAGTTATATTAGTAGTAATAGCACCAGCTACTAGAAGTGGTAGCTTTACTGGAAATACTCCGAACCTGAGCTTTGCGATGTTAAGAATTAGTACTTGCGCAACACATCGCATCACATGGATTCCAATCATTTTGTTATTTTTCATTAGCCAAGGTGTCACATGGTTCACAACCAATGTCATTTTACACTCTTTTGACTCGGATTAATCCCGTGCACAAAATCGCCACAGTGAAAACCATGTGGCGGTATAAGTCTTTTGTGTATCCTTGGGAAGGCATTGAAAATATGTTATGGTCTGAACACACACACATCAAATATTTCTCCTTTTACACCAATTTGAAAAGAAAGGACGAAAAAAAAGATAACGAAAATGGAAGTCAGGAATAGAAGACGTCAATGATTTGGGCGTAATGTCAGTGTTCTCTGTATTCCATAGAGAATGTATTATCCACAAGGCCTGGTCTCTTTGCATTGTTTTGGTGTTACTCTATATACATAAGTTAAATGTGATGACAAAACGGTACTTTGAATAAATTTTTAGACAAGTGACATCTAGTAAATTGAATTTAACATCATTCTGATTCTGCTTAAGCCATGGTGCTAGAGGGAATGTAAGTTGTTGCTTCTTAAACACTTACGCGAACAGTTAGACTAAAACCCTAACTAAGGTAAACTGACAAAAAGGCTGTATTTCAGGGGCAACGTGTGGTGGTATTTTCCAAATATGACACTGGCGACACCGCTCTGTTTGTTTTTACTCATCTAAGGACGGGATCTAGTTTCTGAGCACTATACTTGAATAAAGAATCCGAAAAAGAGCGCAATAAAGCGGTTTCCGGTGAGAATATACTACTGAACGGCTGAAATACAGAAAAATTTATTATTATATATATACATATATATATATATACATATATATGGAATCGCTGCTTTAGCAGCTATATTTGTTACTTGAATTTGTCATTAAGAACATTTTTATGAAATTCGGTCAGGCCATTTGTCATCAGTGTATAGGTATGCCCATGGGTACACATTGTGCTCAACTGTTGGCAGACCTTTACCTGTTCTGGTATCAATACGACTCTATGCAGAAGTTATTAAAGAGTAATCTTCGCTACGCTAGATATTCCTCAGTAATCAAGCGGTGTATTGATGATTTCCTAACAGTAAACAACCCATATATAACAAAGGCTGCAAAAGATAGTTATCCACGTTGGCTGGACTGAAAGGAAACTACAAATTCTCCAGATTGGTCAGCTTACCGTTGACTGCTTCTCTTTGCATGAATCTCCCCCAATTTTATATTTAAATATCTCCTTAGATCTCTGGGGATTTGTGTTATTATTCGCCTTTGGAGGCCGGTATCCGAATGTCGGTTTCGATGTCTGAATTCAAAATGGATTCCGACGGTTTAAGATCCAAAGAAGGTGATAAAAATGGTAGAGTTCTTGAATCGAACATCAGAAAATGTACTTGACTTTGATAGTATGGCCTTGACCCTGTGACGTCATATCCACGCCCGTCAGGCATTACCTCTAGTCTCTTTTTATAGCACAGGTCACGTGAAACAATTCCTATACTTTGGTGCCCAATTTCGACAGAAAGCCCCGATGACGTCGGGTCGTTACTTCCAGTACACGAGCGCTTAGGTTCAGGTCGGGTGGAGTGAGTAAAGCTGAATGCCTAGCTGCACAACTGAGTCGAGCCCTAATCACATACGGTGAGGCTAATTGAAAATGTGAAAGAAGTACTTCAAGGCTGAGCTCGGTGAGTTTGTGTTTATGTAACTAATGCGTTGTGAACATAATTATCTTCAAGCATGTGTTAGTAATGCTCATGGTTTAAGAAAGCCATCTCAGAAGATCCCAACCATCAGGCAGGTCGCCATGGCACACAAGCCTCACACAAGACACACAACCATGGATAATTGAGCAGAGCGCTAATTCGTTTTCTTAAGAGACTACTTTATCCGTGTTTCCAACCACGTGAAAGGCTTGTCTGTAGCGAAGTCGCTTAATTTATTTATTTATTTATTGGTGTTTTACACCGTACTCAAGATTATTTCACGTATACGACTGGGACCAGCATTATGGTGGGAGGAAATCGGGCAGAGCCCGATGGAAACACACGACCATCTGCAGGCTGCTAGCAGACCTTCTAACGTACGACCGAAGAAGAAGACAGAATGAGCAGGACGAACTCACAGCGACCGCATTGGTGGGAGGCTTCAGGGTCATCACGCTGTGCTAGCGCGCTAACCAACTGAGCCACGTAGTCCCCCATATACATTAGGATTACCACATCGACATGCAGTGGAATCTGAGATGTGTTTAAAAAAGAAATTGTGAGCTTTAAACCTTGTGACATGTTTCACAATGGAGTATCATTGGTTCCATTTCAAATAAAACGAAAACAGTTAGTTAAAATACGTAAAATTGGGATCATCAGCGCAACAACAACACTTAAAAAGAGTAAATAAGCACCTAAACACGACCTTACGCGAAATCAACATTTAAGATATGGAATTTGTTGTTACAGTAGTGTATCTTGTTTTATCATGTGGTTACTAAACTGAGATGGCTGTGAATGCCTCGGCAGTATATAAGAGCAATGCTTTTTTGGCATGCAGATATAAGATGTGCTTACGCTCTATGTATCTGTGGCCTTACCAAGGTGTAAGTTATTCGGTCATGATATGCATAATATTTAATTACAATCATCACCTGTATGTTGCATTTATGTGTGTGTGTGTGTCTGTGTGTGTGTGTGTGTGTGTGTGTGTGTGTGTGTGTTTGGGGCGTAGGGGGTGGGGGGTAATTTGCCGCTTGTACTCCTCTTTTTGTAAAATCTCCTCTCGTCAGTAACTGGTAACTTCCAAAGTTCTGCATAATTAAGCAGAACGCTAATTCGTTTTGTTAGGAGACTACTTTTTTCACGTTTCCAACCGCGTGAAAGGCTTGTCTGTAGCGGAATCGCTTAATTTATTTACGTATTGATGTTTTACTCCGTACTCAACATTATTTCACTTATACGACTGGGGCCACCATTATGGTGGGGGGAAACCCACGACCATTCGCAGCTTGCTAGCAGACCTTCGCACATACGACTGAAGAGGGAGCCGCCATGAGCTGGACGTGAACTCACCGCGACCGCATTGTTGGGAGGCTTCTGGGTCATTATACTGAGATAGCTTGCTGAACAACTGAGCCACGTAGCCCCCCCTCCCCCCGCCTTCAGTAGCATTAAGGTATCCAGCTGCAATGTATCGATGGCCATATAAAATATACGCTTGTTAGTTGTAAGTGCGGCATGTATGAGCTGAGGTATGTGTGTCATACGGTCGCGCTAAGACAGTTTGGACACTCGTGCCTCAAATGATAAGGACCTTCTTCGGCACGTGAACAGAAATTTGTTAGCGGAAGATTTACTTAGTGTACTGATTTCAATATCGACATCCAGCGAATTATGAGTTTACGGGGCTCGGATTCTGTAACGTTTAACACTGCTTTTGGACACGCACTTGGACTGCTGCATTGGAGGAGACCGAGCATGGAAACGCTAAACTCTGTGTAAATCGTTAATATTTTCAAAATATAACCGTTTTCACAAGGTACGGATAAGACTGTGACATCTATTTACTGATGGAAGAAGGCGTGGAATGATTTGACGGTCACTATCTAAACAGTATATCGATAGTCACATGCACCATATGGCATCCTTTTGGTAGTCGGTCAGAATAGCCTAACAGCATTTCATCGTAGCATGCATCATTGGCATATTAGTATAGCAACCGCCAACCAAAATGGGCCTTACAGGTTAATAGTCACAAGGGCAGTTTCCAAAAGCAGCAAATAATATAAACCATCAAAGAACTAAGAAAATATATGAAATATAAAAAACAACCAGGATGAATTCATGCGAAGAGAACCAGTCAACAGATTCCAATGACAGAGTGTCATCCAGACAGAAAAATCGCAATGAGCCAAATTCTCCCAGGGAAAAGTATTTTAGAAAGACTTTCCTACTCTCCTCGTGTCAAAGACATCATAATTACTATCTAGGTTGTGCTAAGTTTAATTTCGACGTCTTCCCCAAAGCAGTCACTTTTACAAAGGTTAATGATATGACTGACTGTACGCTCAGATTTAAACAGTACATATGGTTTTTGACGTCTATTTCTTACTGGATACCATTCAAGTTGAGGCTTTGCATGTAGATGACAAATGTTGCAATGAAACAACAGGTACATATTCTACAAAAACAAAATTCTAAAAAATCTCCTAAACAGTGTGATCAAAAGGTTGATGGCACATCTGTAACAACTGTAATTGTAAACCAAATTTGTATGGGAAATTATACATTTTAGGAATCCAGGAAAAGATGGAGTATCAGTAAAAGGTCAGGTTATATTCACGTAACTTTCTCTCTCCACGTTATGGTCATTTTTAGTATGTCTGTTTTTGAGTTCCTTCAGGGTACACGCACAATGTGGTAGTAATATACGACATACTTGATTCCTGCACAAATATTTTGAGAATTAGTTTTTGCAAGTGAAGAAAATGCAATTAAGAGTTTTGCTCGCTGGAACAGTGCATTTTCTGTGAAGCCCATCAAGTGCCGCCTGGAAAACTGGAGAGGAATTAGGCAGAATATGAATATGGTGCTTTGAGAGAACAACCTTCTGTTCGACAATTTCCAACACGTTCGGGGCATTTTTCCAGCAAATACGTGTCCTACGAAAGATATTTTCTTTGACCATGTATTCACCTTCAGGTTTCCTCTATACCTAGAACTCAAGGAGGAGAAATTCTCAAGTACGAAATTTTCAAAATAATACAGTCACAGTCACAGTCAGGAAAAATTTGCATTTGTGATAAGCCAAAAACAAGTGGTCCATGATTACAACTTCAGCCACAAGTTTGGGTGTATATGAGCATTTCTGAATCCGTAGCCTTGGAGTACGAACTTGGGCAAAATACGGGACTGGAGGAAAATCAAATTACAAAAGTTTGAATTTTTATGTAAAACCTCGTGAACGTGTTTTGAATTGCTACATGAATTAGAATGCATTTTTAATGTTTACTAAAAATATTATGGCTTGGAGAGTAATATGATATGTATGTAGGTCTTTAAAAATGTGCCTGCAACACTCACACTTCAGAAAGCTATTCCAGACGATCTGAACGTAAAGGCAGGCATGCAGCTTAGAACACATCTTTAGGTTCCAGTCCACGGCTATGAATAATTCTATATAGTTATGTATGTCCTGTTGTTATGAAACTGCCCGAGCCAAGGCCTCTGTGACACGGAAAATGTATTGCATAGGCACGGGTGGCCTGCATCATAAATAACTGATGGGAAAATCTTGTTCAATTCTGGCACAGGGTGCCCTAAGTGAAACGCACAGTTTTGGTAAGTTAAAAACCTTAAATAAGCAGGGATGTTAAATTAGGAGAATGCAGGCGGGAAAGTATCACACAGTGGATAGTATTTCATAGTTATGTGAAATATCAAACCCTTGAAGAAAGCTTTCCCTTTCTCTGTAGGAAAGAGTATGTGATGCATAGGTACATTTTTTTTTTTAAAAATTCAAAGAGTACATTTCTCCAGTCTGTTACAAGATAAAGCAGTCTCACACCTTGCTTTCTAGCTTTTGAAAGATTCCAATATTTCTTCCTGTCTATACAGTATTTTACAGATATACAAGTAAAATCAATATACTAACAAGGATAAATATTTTATGGTTAAAAGGTACTATAACATATCTCTGAGCTCTGCTTGAATTTCATTGATTGTTCCATTTCAATAGATCATGGTTTACTTGGGTCCATAACAGTTGACTGGTTAGTGATATGATTCGTCGCTACAAGAAGACACACCACTAGACCATAATATATATCTGTATCGACAAAGTCTCCAGCTCTGAGAAAAATCAAGAGCTTCGCCATGTTATCAAATTCAAACATTTCGGCGCAAATCATTCATCATAGCCCAAGAGCAGCTGTTGCCCCTGACGCTAAGTTGAAAGTTTCATTACATTATATAATGGTGTTAACTCAAACACTACACATCTATATCTATAACTGTGAAAAACAACTGAGGACAACAACCGAAAACAACAAATGAAAATCACGTACAGTTTATTATTATTATATCTGCCATGTATCATCAGCAGTCACCCAAAAATGACAGTTGAGAAATTATAAATCAAAATCGCTAATTATAGGTATATTAACTGGTAAAACTCGGTCTCCTGTCAGTTTTTCTCTGAATTGTATTCCAGCTGTTAATCTGAATACATAAATACATGTCCCTTAGCACTTAGGCTTAAGGGGAATTAGGTAAACAAGTCCAGCGAAGTTAATGTACATTATTGGATGTCACTTGCTTAGAATTACTCAAAAAGTTGTGTTGTAGTCACATTCCAGAGCAACACATGAAAACACAAAAACAATGCAAAGTGACTATTCCTCGGGGTTGCTTTGTTCAAAAGAAGAGTTTATGCATGAAAACAAGCCACTTCAGTCACGCAGGTTAAACGCTTCAGGGTTTTCACTGTGACAATTTTGTACACATGCGATTGATGTTCTGTATCAAAAGAGTGTAAAGTGTGATTAGTTTAAATCGTTTGACCTTTTGGCTAATGCAAAACGACAAAATGATTGGAATCCATATCTTTTAATGATAACACACATGCATTTCTATCATCACTGGTTTACAGGTATGGTTCTAGAGTGAGCAGTGTTGAAACAGTGGTGGAAATTACCCAATGAAAGCGTCATTTGGTATCGCCTGAAACGTTTTACGTTGATATCGGGTGTATCCCGCTGTGTGCCTAGATGACAACCTGAGCCCTTTTCCTCAACGAGCCTCTATTTACACCCTTTGGGACATGTCTGGGACATGATTGGTCGTCGTATAGAAGCCATCCATCCATTAATCGCATGTGTGCAAAATTAAAAACCACCGTGGTGCTTAATTAAGTTCTTTGTGTATATGTTAAATACTGGTATAACGTTCGTCCATCTTAGGTTGCTCCCTTTCCGGAATATTCAAAGGTTAGAGTCTTGTCCCATCCGTATTGTAGTAGTTGGAGAAAACTAACAGACTTGGTAAAGGCCCAATAGTGTCCAGATCAGTGTTCCAGGCGTTTTAATACACGGTGGTATTTACCGTAGTCAATACATAATCCCACGCTTGTGCCCTAAAGGTATATTTATTTAAACTATTCTGTGCAAAGATAACAATAATCAAATCTGAAACTTGTGGCATTATTTTGGAGAAAAATACCACATACTTGTAAGGTTCCACACTGTTCATTACGGATTCTATTCCGCAGACCATCACGGATGCCCGGTCATATCTTCTGACCTGCTTAACAGCAGCGATAACCATACCCAAAGCATTGTCCTATATCTGCTCTAGTTCACTTTGACGCACCCATACGCTCAGCATGTACTTTCGATGGGACAAGTTCAACTAAAAAAGCAGATAACAAATTTAAAATTTGTAATTATCGCGAAGAAACAAGTTATATACTTTTAATAATCCACACCATCCAGTTGGAATTTATCTCCTAGGTAATATCAGATTCCCGACTATATCCTCTGCTCTCATGTGTATCCATGTTGAAATGAATTAGGTCACACGCTTGATTTTCCAAGCACAGACGGGAGCACAACGTCAACGTGAAGACTGATTTAGTAATTACCGTTATTCCGGTAATTGTTAGTTTAGGCCCTGGAATTGAGATGATTGTAGCAACTGAAATATAAGAAAGCATAATAACATTATACTTTTTCAGAAGTAAGGGTAAGAAACTGTAACAAATGAGGACTATCTTCGAATCTTTTTAGATATTCCAGTTTTTCGATCTCTGTACAGCACATACACATTTCGGAAACTGATGGATACAGAGTTTCTTTGTCGCGGATGGTAAAATAGATTTTTATGGAACTAATCGCAAAAGTCTGTTGTCAAATGTAAAGTGTATGGCCACGTGTATACCTACAGAAGCAAAAAGGTATTGTACAGGCTATCCTTCCAAGATACATGGAAAGAATCTCTAAAACTAACATTTTGCTTTAAGTGCATTGACCAAAGAGGAAAAGAAGAAGAAAAATAGAAAAGGCATTTACTGTGACAGCTATCATCGTTGACATCATTATGTCAGATTACTGAATTGCCGGACAAACGGTTTGAGCAGAGTGGAGAACTATAGTTTGGAGCATGCTCTATCTCCCAAGGTGAAAGGCAACGGGCTTTTCAGTACTTTACTGTGGACACATCATAAACTTTACATTTAGAAGTGAAATTCAAACGTGTCGTAAGTTGTTAAACCACACTATAATTCATATTATTAAGGTACATATGGCACCCTTGTAGCTCAGATATATAGAGGCATTAAATACGTAATTTTTTATTTTTTTTTTACACTGAATTTTCCATTGTAATCCATAACGTTTTCAGGTCGTGTCAATAGTACGGGTGAAACTCAAAGATTGATGTCACCGATGTTTGTTTTTCACAGGATATTTTCACACTTTCCTTCTTGTGTTGCGTAATCCGCATGTTCTGTGCGTCAGTAATAAGCCCTGAAGTAACAAGTCTACCTTTCAGCCGCAATACTGTATCCAAATGTAGTTGTTAATAAGTTATTGGCTCAAAAACAGTTTCTGAAGGATTTTTCACTAAACGACTGCCCTATTAAGCTCCTTTCACTCTACAGTCATAATATCAGGGCTGTTGGTAAATATGAAAATAACAGGGTATTTTCGATCTCTGGCAATCTGAGTCAAGCTATATATAATTCAGTGTATTGCGGAGCTGGGGTTATTGCGGAGCACCCATGTCTATTACATCAGCTGGCGTCTTTATCAGCAGTTGGAACGAAAGCGCGGATCAGATACTTGTGTCCGTATTTGTCGTGGGAAATATGAACGAGTGACAAGTAAATTGGATGTATGTTTAACGCATCATTGAAATCTGATGCCTGCTCCCCTCTAATGGGTTACTAGCGTCATTTTGCTATTTGCACAGTTATTTCCTGCACATCCTGCATGAAAACTGACATGAATTTTAGTCTTACGATTCTTATATTATACCGCTTGAGTCTTACCTTTCCTGCTAGGCTTAGGATTAACACGTTTCACATTTTGTTCCTTCTCTTCTGCAAAAGAGGGAAATGCAACAAGCTTCCTGGATTGCTGTTGCAGTGCAGAGTGCATGCATTACTCTTTTCATTTCATTTTGCTAATATCCCGGGCAGCCGTTCTAGACGTTTGGCAGATAATTGCATTTTATGTAATAACTCATACATAAAACGAGAGCCATCGTTTTGGTGCAGCATTCTGGTGTTTAGCGTTAAACGATAGTTGGAGTTAAAAAATGGCATACGATGTAGTATTGGCTGATGAATTGCTTATCTAACCTATGTCACTGACTCACTGACTGTCAAATGGCATCATTGGTTTCCATGCCACGGTTAATTCCACCACAGGCTCATCTGCGACCAAATGGTGCAGACATGGCAGAATTCTCTTACTTCATAAAAGGTGTTCTTCATTTCTGACTGACTTTCTTGAATGGCCTGGGTCGATTGAAATCAGTTGCATTTTATATAGGTCTTGCAAAGAAGACTACTCATACCGACAGCTGTGCTATCTTTTTTGTGACTCAATATTATGAAAACTGGTATCAGCTGTGAATAGTCAAAATAACAGCAGAATTAGAAACCTTGATACTTCTGGATGAAGTGATTTAGCACGCCAGTACAGCCTGAGAAACGGCCAAGTTTCCCTGATGCAGAAGTATTGAACTGTTAAAAGATATATCAAAACGGGTTTAAATATCTTTCCTTAGATTTATTTATTTGATTTCCGTTTTGCGCCGTACAAAATAATATTTAAATGATACGACGCCAGGCATCCTTATATCAAGAGAAATATTTCCACCGTAGGGCCAGAATTCTTTGCTTGTGAACCAAAGCGTCGAAACATGACAGTCGTATACCAGAAGGGGCAACAGACAACACACACCACCAAAAAAACAAAGAAAGTATGTAAAATATAAAAATCAGTACAGATTAATCAAAAAGAAGCTTAATGCTGATACAAATTTTTTAATGATGACGAAAAGTCGCAACAAATGGAGCAGGCTTTGGTCTCAGGCTTTGAAAGTTATCCTGAAATCATTAGTCATTTCACAAGATGGCTAGCAGGAAGCAAGTTAGGGACCATTTGTGAAAGTTTACTTATTGATTTGAGAAAAGTATATATCTCCTTCCTTCAGCACCTGAATACCCTTTGACGAACAATAATGGGTACTGTGCGCCGACGATGCTTTGTATCCAACGGGCCGTCTGGGTTCACTTCCCTGGGCGGACAGGTAGACGATAGTGTCCGTGATGCCGAGCTGGAGATGAATGTTTGAATACTCGGAATAGAAAGAAAGTCATTTCCAGTGCAATTTGGGATGACAAGGACTTAATCGCACAGGGACAATGAACAATACAAGCTTCAAAATAACGTCTCTGAAACAAATGGCAAGTGGCGACACGCAAGCTCACAAAGTCCTATGTGCAGAATATGGAGAACAAACTGACAAATTACGAATGACGTGAAAGCCTGGCGCAAATAATCCCAGATATCCTCAAGTGGACGTATATATGACTGCACCTTTACATCTTCTCGCTCAAATTTAGCGACTAACATAAAAAAAAACTTATGGATGGCTTGATCGTAAACATCTTTACAGGACCGGGGCATCTTTCTAGAATGTGCTTTCCATGTAAAATAGCACGCTCAGAGCAAGTTTTTAGGAACTAGTTGTTTCAGGTGTGGCACTAGTGCCTTGAATTAAAGCAACTCTCCTTCCACTGTGATCTAGACGGTTGCTGAGCACACGTAAATCTTCCATCTCAACGTGTAGTATACCAAACATTCGAGGGATGTAACCCACAACTGGATGCTTGGCTGCATCTCAGTATTTATTTATTTTCGTGACCTGTTCAAGCAGCCATTCCAAGTTGTTAAATGGAACAATCACAGCAACATTGTAGTTTTTATTATATTCGCTAATAAATACTACTAATTAGGGCAATTTCACCACCTGTTATCAGAGGAGGGCACTGAAGATGAACTGCTAGAACAATTATGCCAACTTGTGGCAGTAATTGTAAAGATTTTGAATATGGCCAACATTTTTCTAACTGGGCGACATTGCCGCCTTGCTGTCTTGGAATCCATTGACTATGCAATTCCTATGTACTACGCCAAAGCCAGATGAATGTGATTAACCACAGTGACCTGCGAACAACACACTAAATGTCCATGCGTACTGTTGGCAGCCGTCTTGGAAAATGGCTGCCATTACAGTTATGGCCATTTCAGACTTTTCCTCTATGCCCAAAAGTCTTTTCATATATCCTAATACACCAGTGCGCCAAAATTCATGCTTCTAACGTGAAATGCACAATTGTTCAGCTTGGCTATTAAGTCCGGTGACAGCTTCACTCATGGAGTTGTCGCACACGCATAGCCGGTAACCTGTGCGTACACCTTTACAAAGATCACCTTAAATGTTGTGCAAGCTAAATCACTGAGGCAGATCGCAGTATTGTGAGTGTTAAGGTTCAGAGATTGAGAGAGAGAAAGGAGGTAGGTGTTAGTTAGAGCAGCCTGAAGTTGTTCTTGAAAATCTGGTGTATATAGCCATATGAATGTATATTGTGTAAAGAGCGAACAGGTTTAAATACGATTGTTTGGGTAAGGCTTGCAGGGACCAAAGCTTCGGTCGGTGACTGTCTGGTTTTACGCCGGGTGGTGATTATTTATCCTTGTAAGACTTTTTGGACTCCTGTAGAGTACCACGTGCGTGCCTGTTTTACATTAATGGGTGTAGGTGTGTGTTTGTGTGTATACAGATTTTACACATAACACTGCATCTGTACGTTATGTATAGAATACCGTTGCACAGTCACTGGCCATTGTATTTGCACGATACAACACAGTTCTTCTAACAGGGCGCCTTTTGTCTATCCCCTTGTCTAGAGCTGCTCCAAGACATTCCTATATCTTACATAACTGTCTTGTAATAACACTCTTGTTCCCTCCACCTGTTGCGTAATTACATAATCAAGCCGCTATGGAAGAACATGATATTTTTTCTGCCTAGCGTAAGTACTTGGTGGAATATAAATCCAGACCCGGGTCGCAAAGAAACTCGGCAAGTTATTATAATGTTGTAATATCGACGTTTGGAGATTACCGGTTTCCGTTTGGAATCCCCTCAAGTTTGGCCAAGCTTTACGACAGCCAATTGAAAATATTAAACAAGTCAAGAGATGTAACAATAAAGATCTCATATGCTGCTCGTCGGCTTCTGAAGATATCAAAGCTCTGAATCTGTCTTCCCTAATGGGACGAGATGTAGTATGTAAAATACAGTCAAGGATTAACATATCTCCTAGGGTATTATACATGTTGGGAGAGGACATATTTTGGGAAGAATGCAGCTTTGGCTGCATTAAAGAGAAGTAAAGTTACAAAGGTTTAAAGATTGCTTGAAAGACACGAGAAGAGATTTTGTTGTTGAAGAGGAATGGTTGTTCCGTTTATTTATTTCCAACCGCTAGGAAAATTGGTCGCAAAATTTGGGTTGGGTTAGAGTTTACCTTGTTCCACGGGACATCTGCTCCTTTCACGCCAAGACAGTTGGAGAGAAACCCCCAAAAGCTCGCAAAATATGATTATTACAAGGCCCTGCCGTGTCTGATACCGGATGTAGTGCCAACAATTTTCCCACAGAAGCCAGAAAAATCGACTGTTGAGCGCAATAGAGCAACTATTCAGAAACGGAGAAATGGGAAGGTAGGGGACGAACATCTTGTTTGCACGGCGTAGCTGCTGTTTCGTGCAACGTACAGTTAAAATATGCAATTGATCTACAGCATGAATTAAGCCTAAGGAGCCTAGGAAAGAAGACAGCCTCATTATTATGAACCTGATAGTAATGGAAGGCGGCAGTTCGTGTTGTTCTTTATTTGTTATTTTTAGGAATGATCAGATTAATTTCTTGTTGCTTTCCGTGCAATTTAAAAGGAAACAACCTTTGTAGCTTATTATGCGTTTTTCTAAATGTTCAGTTGCTCTTAACACGCACCTTCGTTTTGAGTGATTTGGTTGTTACTTTTATTCAAGACTTTAGAAATTTATAAAGTTATGTAGAATTAAGGTTAATATACAAGATACAAGACACTGCTCGCTTCAAACACATGGAGCTGTTGTACGGGGACCTCTGTTGAAAACCCACGTACATTTTGGTAACCATTCTGATAAATGTAATCAGAATTTGTGCATTTTTTCTACATTTGTGTGGAAGGGGGATGGCGGAGGGGCTACGTTCTGGTGAAATGTATGTTCACCGTGGTCATTCTCTCCTGACATTTTCGGCGACGATGACCTGGCAGCCCGAAGGTTCTTTTACCGCAATGAAGTTCTGTAAGGGTGTATTCAGAATAGCTTACCATATTCACACATAAACTTTAAGGAGGCATCACAGTATCGCTTCGTATAGATCTACACCGTCTGTGGGTCGGGACACAGACTTCCACAGTCCAGTATGGGATTCAGAATATAACATAAAATATAAGTTCCGACTCCTTGTCCACTGCACCGAATAAACTGGCGTCCCTACAAGTAAAAGGACATGGTGTTCACAGCGAACCAATGTTATTAATGTGACTCTGGCATATATGGGATGTTTTGACACCCCCTGAAGAAAGCCGATCAAATGACGAAGGCGTTTTCAACTGAATGTAAACATGTAGGCACTCTGAAACATTTGCATTTAGCTATATATCCTCTCCAGAGTTTGCACGCAAGAATTCAGTTGTGTATTTACATCAATGAACAGCAACGTTGTCATGGAATGGAAGGGTAGAGTTTGCCCATGATATTATCCACATAAACATATACAGGCAGTCAATGTATATAGACATACATATTACAGTACATTATCTTTGTAGAACTGAACTAAACGTAGCTGGGACATCGACAAAATATTTTTGTCCAAACCTTCCTTCATTTGTCAAAGGGCATTTCCTTCCCTCTTTAAAAAGATAATTTTTTTCAGTTTCCCAGTGTTGTATTAGAGCATGCTTAAGGACAGAAACTTGGTATTTGTTTTCTCAAATTACATTCGGAAATATAAAAATTAGTCAAGATCACAATAGTATCAAGTGCCTTATCTGTGCCACGCATTCCCAAAAGAACAACTCGTTTCTTTGAATTTACTACGTAATTCAGAGCGATTTTTTATCCAGCACTTACATCATTCCAGAATTCTTTACTTTTCCTACATTCAAGAACGAGATTTTCTAGCGCCCCCACCTCTGTTTGGCATAGATCATACAGAACGGACACTTTCTCATTAATCTTGTCATGAATCAAAATGCGACTCGTTCATCGAAATTTGAAACTCTAACTTTGCTATCACTATTTTTATTCAGTTTTTGTTGTTAATCAGGACCAGCTAGTTCTCCTGGGGGATTTCATCTCCAGAGTGAGTGTCGACTACGACTCCTGGCCCACTCGCCTAGGTCAGTTTGGAATCTGCAAGATGAATGAAAACGGACAGCACCTTCAAGGCCTCAATCTCTGCATCACTAACTTCTACTTCCAGATCAAGTCCCAACACAAGGTTTCGTGGACACCCCCTCGATCGAAGCACTGGCACCTGAAGTATGTGCTCGTCACTCGATCATACCACAGTGCAGACTGCGACACCCACCACTCCTTGTTCTGTTGCAAGATAAATTTAGCACCGAAAAAAGCTCTACAGATCCAAGCCAAAGTGAAAAACCACACGTCGACGTCTCCACTATGCATTTCACAGAGAAAGTCAATCAGTGTGCTAAATTCTTTGAGGATTCTCTAAGCACAGATTAGTATGTCCACCCTGCTCCTGCGACATGGAAACATCTCCGGGACACTATCCACAAATATCATCCAGCAAATATCATTTGCTCGACATGGTCTTCTTTCGCAGCTGGAAGAGTATTAGTTTTAATGTGGATTGCATAAACAAAACTTCTCTTTACCAGCTCAAATCTAGTGTTTCTTTCTTGAAGAGGTATTGTTGAAGAATCATCCAAAGTTCAGATGTCAGTTGTATCTTTAAGAACTCGAAAAGTCTCACGGCAGAGCTAGACGCTCATACACACATACCATATCAAGATATTTCTTCTTGGGGTTTTTTACTCTTTATACTACTATACCTCACACAGATTTAAATCATAGACTATTCGCCATTAATTATTCCTGTGTAATAAAACCAATAACGAACACCTTAATGCCATAGGCGGCAAATCCTTCTTGAGTTCCACTACATCAAAGGGCTACCATTCATGGGATGTCTCGTTGGATATTAGGGTATTTGATTTCTAGTTGACCATGTGGAGAAATCACTGGAGAAATCTTTTATCAGCAGTGTATAGGTATCACGATGTGTACAAATTGTGCGCCACTTTTGGCAAACCTAAACATGTTCTCGTATGAATACGATTATATGCAGACTTCATCAGACTCGATCTTCCTCTCTAACCAAACGGTATACTGCTGATTTGCTGCCTGAGAACAATCCGAATATAGGAAAAAAATTATCCGTACATGGATAGTAATATACAAACTGGTCCTGCGCAAGACGTGTACATATTTCGTCTCGTAGCATTTGTTAGATCAGGTGTGCTGTGTGATGATTTCAATCGACGTCACACTTTATTATTGCACCAACTTGTGTGTCAAGGATATTCCACCAAACTCCTTCACTAGGTTTCTTAAAATGTACAATAAGTATGTGATATATTTTTCTTAGATCCTTTATGCTTTGTGTTATTTTTACCTGGATCCAAGCTGATAAAGCCTGTCTGGTGAAGTGGTTATCCCGTGAAGATTTGTGAATATGATGCACTGCGAAAAGTCAGATTTCTAAAGCCGCCATTATTTTAGAGAAGGAAAGCGAGGTGTTTAAATGTCTTCCTAGAAACGTTTATTTATTGGATTGGTGTTTTACGCGGCACTCTAGAACATTTCATTTCTTTGACGACGAAATGAATTTTTTGTTATGCTTTGATGTAGGAGATATTAATGTCTCGGATGTCTGTCGGTTATCGACGAATACGTTCCCACGTCCCTTTCACAACACGTCTTACTAAATATATAGTACACATATTGTTCTGCAACATCTGATGTTGTTATATAGAGGACAACGTAGAGAGAGGGGTGGAAGCATCTCCTTACTAGGAAACAGTTTCAATCAGTCAAAACTGCCTTTTTACCAGGGTAATATTTAACGGTTTTTCCTCTTTCCGCAGTCGTTCCGACAACTTTGTTGCTTGGGAATTAAAAAAGACGGCCATACCAGCACAGTTAATACAGTTTGACTCTCCATTCCCCACAGTGGGTGTAATTACACACATACATATACATATATTAATTAAAAGAATGTGTTTAACAGATAAATATATTTATTATTTCATGTAACGCAAAATACACAATCCATACCGTAAATCCATATCCAGGCGCCTTCAGCTTCCCGATCGGACGCCCCGATAAAAACACAGTTTCCGCCAGCACGAAAACTCAAACGTCGGGAAATTGGTTCGTATACCGTCAGCGTTTCCTGTTGTGGTCTGATTATTGCCAAGCGCTCACCATCCCGTTCACAAACTGTCACTGCATTTGCAAAATCAGTTTCAGTGTCGGGAATTTTGAACAGTTAGCCGTTGTGGACAACGGGACCGCTGGCACCTGGAAATACTATATATCCATTGATAACATTTTTGTCAATACTACAATAGTTGTAGACATAGATGTATGGGAAATGTAATGAAACAAAACGATAACTTTACCGCTTTATCGTGTCTCACATTAACTTTACTGCTGTCATTTGTGCTATAATTAACGCAAGTAATTAAACATTAATATATACTCTAGGAACATTAGTACCTGCCATGTATATCTTTACGAAAATGACTCGGAAATATTCTTTGATGTCTGAGGTGGGTTTTAACAGAAACACAAAGATGACAACATATAACTTAGTGATATTTTAATGGTCATGAGCGATATTTAACCAAATACAGAAAAAGTGTGCGGTTTCGTGAATTTCGAGAAACGTCTCTTCATTTATATTTTAAATTCACACCTGTGGGTGATGTTGGGCTCACTGGAGTCGTGCACTCAGTAACACAGTGTTCTGCTTCTGGATCCACTGAAAATACAAGAACACCCGTACCAAAGATAAAACATAGCCTCAAGAATAAGACACCTAATAACAAAACTAATAGTTTAAGTCAGTGCGGAATGAGAGGAAAATCGTGCCTCCATACTTGGTGCTCGTTGTTCTGTTTCGTCACGTCTATCCACGGCATATCCCCACATACAATGTGCTGATTTTCATTACTATAGATCTTGTTATGCAAAAGTTTCTCACGGGCAGTACCGGAAACAGCCATGAGACACAATCGTGTGATCAAAACACCTATCTTATATTATTGCCCCAACCACCTGACAAACATACGCAAAATTAGAATTTAGAGCAATATTTTACCCGAGGATTACTTAAAAGATTTTTTTTCAAGTACTTTTCACTTAAATCTGCCAAAAATAATGATAAATCACACTACACATGAATTTAATGTGTAGATATTAATTATGTCCGGCTTGAAATACAGGGTAAATATTCGGGTGTTTTCTATAAAACTTATGGTCACTATTATCTCATTAATCAAGTTTTTAAATCTAATTAATTATCATTTATCCCAAAAGGTTTCTAGTGTTCGTCGAAACGATATTTGAATGTATGTGTGTAAATACGCATCCTTAGGTTTAACTTCGTACTCAACAATTTCTTAGTGTTATGACGAAGAAGAGTCCTTAGAATGTGTATGTGATGTGTCATTTTGTGGCAGGGTAAGTCTTTGCGGCCAATTTGCTGTCCCCATTGGACCATCATGCCGAAGACACCAGACTTGACGCCCCACCTAGTTAAATTGTGCCGAGCACCAAGCGCATGAACAGTCATCATTTTTCAACTCTTTGGCAGGGCCCGTCCTGGGTTTATCTCGCATATCCCGATCACGACGCTTTAACCACCGAGCCATGGAGGCGGTTCAGCTACATTTCTATGTGCACAGATTTTTTCAACAACTTTTATAAGACCCAGATACATACTTTTACCCAATCTGTACACTTAAAGAACGGCTGACACATTTACTGTTTAATTTATTCCCACGTTCAATGCCTATCTTTTATCTGAGTATCTTGACCAATTCATATGCATTTCTTAGGTCTTTGCCTAAAAATTGTGGACTGTTCATCTCTGAATGAATCCGTCCTATTGTTTTTTCTTATTTTCTCTTAGGGTATTATTATAACTGTTCAAGTAATTATTTAACAAGTTACATATGACCACCATTGATTAAGCAGAATTAAAGGCAGTCTTCAAGGGGCCGCCGGAAGCTCTCTATCAAAATGATGGAAGGGAAGGGAGGTGTGAGGTCGAATTATCAGCAAAATAATGCCACATTCCTTGACAAGATTTGTGACTTCAAAGAATCCGAGACCCATGGGTATCAAGTATAAGAAGAATCTTGGGATTCTTTGAACACTGAGTCAGATTTATGACAAGCTGAATATAATGTTCAGAGAGATCGACATTTATTCAACCTGGTGGGCTGACCGGCCTAACAGAAGAGTGAGGTAATCGTCTAACGAAATGCCCTTTGTAGTGAACTGTTCGGAAACTAATCATGGGAGCCAAGGCGTTTCTAGCCTCGGTGTAGTATAAACGGCAATGGTAAGGTCTCCTCGTTCAGCAGATGCTAAAAACACAACTTGTTTAACTTCTCTCTCAACAGTAGTGAAATACGTCTCAATTGTGTTATATACATCTTAAACGAATATATCCATTAAATTTGAATCCTAACTTAGGTAAACTGACGAGAGGTAAATTGTGATCATTTGCCAAATGTGACACTTTCGTCGCTGCTGTGGCTACAAGGTCTGTTCTGTAGTATACGAGGTATTTTTCGCAGCTGGAAAAGTTTGGAAAGGTTGCATGCTGATCAGAACATGTAGTTTGTTTTATGGAAAGGCGTAAAGTTTTTGAGCTTTTATGCCTTTTGTAAATCTTGTCTATTACTTAACAACTGTATCATCCATCCATTGGTACAAAAGCGGGTTTCGCTCGCACTTTCCATCCCGTGATTGAAAAGGGGAAGGAAAAATAAAACGGTAATTTTTGGATTAATTCCACGCTAACCTTAAGTGAAACGATATCAGGTTGCCTACTGAAATGTCCTGTGACTGGACATTTATCACTGTGACCGTGTGTATAGGTTGCGCAGTAAAGAGTATAAGTGTTTGGGGGGATAAAATTTTCGTTGCCCATCGCCTGCGAGAAGTTCAAGACATAGTGACATTGACTCCGAAAGCTGGGTTCAAAAATTTCTACGGCTGGATTACTGTTGAAAAGCTCATGCTAGCTTCCTCTCTGGCCGTACCTGGAAATCTCACCCAGCAACCTGCGGATGGTCGTGGGTTCCCCCTGGCTCTGCTTGTTTGTTTTTTTTTTGGGGGGGAGGGGTGTTTGCCCCAGTCTGGAGTTACCACAACATCCCGTCTGCTAACACAAGCACGTCGTGATTGCCGTTTTGCGGTTTTACCGGGACGATGATTCGTCACTCTCATCATCAATGGATTCATGTACCTTGCCTTGACCTGCTGAATTTAGCGTTTCTGCTGATTATTTGCTGGTGAAAAAAATTTCCCCGTCTTCAGTAAGTTGGATGCGTTGAACCTCACATTCGCCGGCATCATTGTTAACACAGTGGCTCGTCTCCGCTGTCGCTTCCTTAGTCGACCAGCTGTCTATTTCCTGCTTTTCGCACTCCTCCTACGATTCACCGTCTTCACAATGGCTGGTGTAATACCCTTGCCCCTCACAAATGTCGGTCCCAGGTGTAATATCCTCGCCCTATCCTCGCCCCTCACAAATGTCGGTCCCAAGTGTAATACCCGCGCCCCGCACAAATGTGGGTCACACTCCATTCAGTCAACTCCTCTGAGACGTCGCTCTCTACTCTTTGTTCCCTTCCAGCACACTGGCAATCTGCTACACAGCAGGTTGTGCAAAGCAGATATATGCAATACGCGAATAAAAAGGGCGTACCGTCTTCTGATCATCGTGAATAACACGGAACTGGCCACTTCAATTACCAGTGGTGAACTTCATAACAAGTGACAGGGAAGTTGCTTCTTGGGGAGATTTCACTTTCACGTATCTTGTCCCGTCTGCAACTATTGTATCTCGGTAGATTGTAAACGTTTTTTGATTTTAGACAACACCTCTACGTTCAGACTTCTCGGTTTCTCGATGATTTCTTTATTTTGCAAGTAGAATAACAAGTGAAAAAAAAACAAAAAAACAGACAAAGATGCACCTGGATAATTCGGTTGATCCACAATGAACCCCATGGATTTAAGTTCCCCCACACAGCACATCACTACGTGTTCTGTTTGGCAATGTAATTTCATACTTGGTTTTCCCTTGAGGAGCAAGTGCCACAATGGAATTTGGTCACTCTTCCTGCTGTTGTTTGTGTGAGACATGGATAGCTTCTTCAAATACATCCAAGTCGATGTCTCTGGGTAAGCTTGGCTATCGGACGCAAAGGTGAACCTCCGTGAGAAAGAGTAGTGCTTCTCCTACTTCAACAACAAGACAGGAAGCAACCTCATAAATGTTAGTGTTAACCACTACATTAAAGCCGCTTAACATGTCCATCTGGCATTTATTTCCCCAACTTCAGTGTGAAAGAGTTGTTGTAAAAACTGAAGACATGCTCACTGTTTCATCACGAGGTAAGCTTCGCCGCAAAGACAGACAAGAAATATTGGGACACATGTTCTGTGCAAATTGTGTTTTGGGGTGCAAATTCCTTCTTCCCTAAATCAGGAATTTAAAAGATCCAGAACTGCATAGAATGGGCCACTGAAGCTTTCTCAGTAAACTATAATGCTATCAAATTTCCCGGCTGTATTACAACTACATGTACACTAATACATGTTTTAAAATTGTAAAATAAACATATATTGTAGGAAAATGTTATATTTGGACCTATTTAACGCTTGGGTTGTGGACAAATTCCCTGCCTCTTCGTTTCACCTATTTTGAATTGGTGTCATATATGACACATCCATTGTTTTACCTGTACCAATGCATACTCTTGGCTTCTTCTCTGTTACACGTTACCAGGTTTATTTAGTGTTTATATATTTCCTCTTACATATTCCTTTGGATATTTGTGCCGCAGGCTTTGCAAATGTACCTAGTGATTATCATATATTTTCAGTTCTTCCTCTTTGAAGTGGTGCATCCTACATTTTTACATGTTATTTTGTTTCGTAGTACTAAATGCTGCATGATACTTGAGGTACTCATCCTACATCATAGGATCAGCAGCGGGTGGTTTCTTTGAGTGAACGCATATGACTCGGACCTAAATGGTCGTGGACCGGATGTCGTACATACCGGCCTACAGTATTAGCTTGAACCGTGTATGGTTTATTCTACGTCATGTCCCCACCATATTAAATTGTTTATATTAAGATAATATCGATTTCTGTTCTCTAAATGGGGAACATTTAAAGTTATCGTAGACGAGGATTTGTACTGGAAACAGGACATTTGGTGGTTCGATAATTTAATCAATCTAGATGCTACATGTGGTTAATAATTTCTACTAATAAACCCAAACTTACAGTGAACTAATTAATTAAAGAAGTCGGGTCATACCTGTTACGTGTGACCATTCGTCAACTATCGCAATGGCTGACATCGCTGCTGTGGTTTTATATCATATCGCGTGTGGATGTATGAAATGTAATTTAGTCTAAAATATTTTTCTTCAAATGGATCCAAAGTCTGCGAGGCATGGTCCTTTTCAATTGTTTGTATATGATTTTTTATTATATGTAATGAGAAATAAACTTTTTCAGTATTTCAAGGCCCTTGATGACAAAAGGAATGTTATTAACGTCATTACAAGTTTACTTATTTTTGCTTGAGTTGCTATCATTTAAACATGTAGAGGCATAACGAAACACGAAATAAGGTGGAATGACGTCACTGTTGCTTTCACAGGGAATATAATGGAATGAAAAGTAACGATTTCAGGAGAATGGGTGGTGGGACATGGAATGTGGTGGATAATTTGACAACGTGTGTTATATCAAAGGTTCTCCTCGTGAAACTTGCATAATTATGAGAATTCTTAAATTAAAGTGCGCAATGTATCGCCTCGGACTAGACCGAATCACTACCGTAGTCCTTTTGTCTAACGGCCAATATCAAATGGCGATTAGCCGCGTCACCCTGCGCATTTTTCCGCTGAGAGCTAAATATGGCACCAAAAAAAAGACAAAAGAAAACCATGCTTGCAGTCGAAATCAAAATCGTCGACAGCGTAATGCGGTTTCCATGAGAGTTATGTATTGTAAATATCACGCCAGTCAATCCTGTTCACCTTCACACGACGAAACTAGGAAAACTTTTCTCTCATGTGGTGTACAGCAGAGAGAGGTTGGACTGTATTAGACCAAATGTGTGCACAACATTGATGATGACTTCCACCATGGAGGTAAACTATTTTACCTCCATGCTTGCACCGACTGCCGCTGGTTATTATGAGAAATCAGTCCTGCGATAAGAGGCCATAACAACGGAGGTGTGAACGATACAGTGGAAACTAAACAATTGAACCTGAGCATGGCGAGTTTGAAGGATCATGTAAGCCAATAAAATTGTGATGAATAGCATTACAGTTACAGTAATAGATACCAGGTAAGTATACTGGTGCTTTGAATCGCTTGCAGACATACTCAGTACTATGAGTACAATCAAGTAGGAGTACATATTAATTATAAGTGTTCGGGACTATTGTACATGCACCAGGCACATTAATTTGATAATATATTTATATACACGTGTATTAATTGATAGTAACATAAATGTATCAAACATCAGCACGCAATTGCGGAATAAATTATTTGCATTCAATACCCTTCCTTAAATAGTTAAAAAGTGTTACATAGATTCACTAATTTTGCACTTACATATATGATAAAGTAGAAGATTTGGACACTACTCTCTTCTGACACAGTCTTGTGTACATGTACTTCCCGTACTTTTCAGACTGTACTTTGAAGTGGTGCATTGAGGAATTTGAAACACATCCATTCTCCACATATTGTTCTGTATGTACACCATAGGAAATTGGTAGAGACCACAAGTGATGCGCGATAAAAAGACATTAAGCCATCTATGAGGCAGAACAAACAAGTTCTTATCAGCAAATCTGTGTTGCTTCTCACTAGGTGACAACTGGTTGACTGAACTCCAGAACCAGATATAATACTTGAGACAATACAAAGCTGCCTTACAAAGCGGGAAATGGTTCTACTATTACTTTCATATTATGTACAACATATGTTGTCTAAACCATTACATATTTGAACACTATCCTTAACAAAAATAATATTATATATCCATATTAATGGATACAGGTCGGTACATATCTTAAAATTAAGAGAAAGGTGGAATTTAAATGCTCTTTAGTTTATATAAATAGTAAACTACCACTGTATTTATATGGCCATATCCTATATATTATATTTATATGTACATATTTTTCTCACTACTCATTAAAGCCAAACTCAAGAATGTTTTCACTTTAACCATAGTGATCAGCTTTATGGGTCTAGAAAACAGTGGCCAAACCACTGATTTTCTTTTTTTTTTTTTGGTGTATCTGAACAGTATCTTTCTAATGAAGTAAATCATATATTCATGTAAATGAATATCAGTATTGTGCTTAAAATTCAAAGTGATGTGTGCTCTTAAATTTATAGATATAAATGGTAATCTATTACCATATAACCATGGCTATATATTGTTTATGTTTCCTTGTTCATTAAGACTAAACTCAAGAATTTTTCTCTTACATAATGGCAATAAGTTTTATGGGTGGGGGAAACCAGATGTGTCAAATGTGAACCGTGGGATCTTTGTCACTGACAGACTTTCCCACTTGTGACATATATGCAAATATGTGCACACCTTGTTGGCTCAATACACGTGCCGCTCAAATTTACAGGAATGTAAATATATCGGCATTTGCAATTGTGTATTACATTGAATGAAATGAAAGAATACTTTCATGAATGGTCAGGATAATGTTGTTTCATAAATATCCAGGTGTATTGTATCTCATAATACCTGTCGCATTCCCTACTGAGCATATGCCAGCCTTAATGACTTTTGCAACAAACAACCCATTAAGCGTCTGCATTAAATTCCAACCCAATCTCTTCATTTATGTCAGTAAATAAAAGAGTTGTTTTATTGCAACGTACATGTATTTGATGCTCTAGGTACCAGCAATACACTTGCATGGCTAGTTGTTGTCCTGGTGGTTACTTTGCTGGCGTAGTGTCACTGACAAACTGTTAAATGGATCTGTCACTGACATATTTTTTTATGAGTTTTTCATTAAATATATTACTGTTTAAGAAATTTGCAAGTGTATGGCTGGAGAGTGAAAGGTCAGAACCCACTTATTGCCAGCATTAGCTGTCAGATATAATGCTAGTTCAAGCATGCAGCCTATAACATGTAAATATGTAGATGTAGCTGGGAATATTCTCACGGTTGTATTTATCATCGGAGATGCATACCAGAATGATATTTATAAAGTTTACCAGGAAGCATGGAACAATGTATCTAGTTTCAGTCCACACGTCACCCAGCTATGTTAATATAGTGATAAACAATGGGCAATGTAAACATGATCTACTTCCGACGGGTGGTTTTTGGATTGAAACGCCTGATACTTTCCCCAAGTTTACTGTTAAATTGACCTCTTCTAGGAGAAATCAAAGTAAGGACAAGTGGTGGGTGACATTATTTAACCCTCACTGGAGTCTGCGTTTGATCATCACACCCATATAGCAAACTCTATCAGAATATTTAGGCTCAATTGGTTCATCACGGCGATACAAATAGACTCAAATTTGTTACTTGACGTTACATGACGTTTTCGATACTTTGAGGGACTTATTTCGGTATTATAATGAGCATATTCTGTTTATTGTGCCACTTTTGTGTGGAGTCTTTTTTGTTACATCTGCTTTGGCCAGATTAGCATGGAATCATTTCAATACCGTGTAAACCCGTTCTCGCTGGAACGAAGATCTTTTCTAAGCGTCTTTCAGCGAAGAGCGTACGGCCTATTACTAGCATTTTTAGAGAAATGTTAACACATGCTGTGTGAACAGACTGAACATGGAAATGAAAAACCGATTCTACGATTTATGTATCTTAAATGATGTAGTCTAGGCTTGAACCAGTTTTCTTTGAAATCAGACAAAACCTGTAGGAGGAAATATAGAGTTTTGAAATTCATGTTATGTTTTTTTTTGTTGTTGGTGTTTTATACCGTACTCAAGAATATTTTACTTACACGACGGCGGCCATGATTATGATGGGAGGAAACCAGGTAGTGCCCACGACCATCCGCAGATTGCTGGCAGACCATTCCATGTGCAGACAGATAGAAAACCAGCATGAGATTGACTTGAGCTCACATCGAAAATAAAAATCGATACTACAAATTATGTGTCTTGATGTAGTACACATATCAGCCGAGTTTATTTAAACTGGACAAAATCTGTAGGAGGAATTGCATTTTGAAAGAAATGTGCCATAGCGGATAAGCGGACACACAGACAACCAATCATTGAAAAGGAAATTTGATACTACGAATTATGTACCTTGATGTCGTCTACTCTTGACCTAAGTTTCGTTTTAACAAAACAACATTGTAGGAGGAGTCGCGTGTTGAAAGATACAAGCATGTTAACATATACTAGATAAACAGACAGACAGACGGACAACTAATCACAAAAGATGGAAAATCGATACCACGAACTACATTTATGTATATCGATGCAGTCTACACTTCAGTAAAGTTTTACTGAAATCGGCCAAAAACTGTAGGAGAAGTAGTATTTTGAAAGATACATGTATCTTTAACATTCACCGGACAAACAGACAGACAGACGGACATCTGGTCATAGAAATGCAAAATCGATACCAAGGATTAAGAATCTTGACATAGTCTACACGACAGTAAATTTGCGTTGAAACTGGACAAAAACTGCAGTCGAAGTTTGAAATTGTTAACATATTCTGTATAAAAACACAGATAGACGGACAACCGATCATCAAAATAGAAAATCGATACAAAGAATCATGTATCTTGATGTCATCTTCATTTTACCCAAATTTGGTTGAAATCGAACAAAAACTGTGGGAGGAGTACCTTTTTGAAATTGTAAATGTATTCTGTATAAACACAGCAGATAGACGGACAACCTATCATCGAAATAGAAAATCGATAGTATGAATCATGTGTCTTGATGTCATCTACATTTGACCCAAGTTTGGTTGAAATCGAACAAAAACTGTGGAAGAAGTAGATTTTTGAAAGAAAAGTTAACAGGCGGCGGTTGAACGGACGGAGAGGCACACAAACAGACGAACTTACTGATACATAACTTTTCCTGGCCTTCCATTAGTAGGACTAACAAGTTAAATAAATAACCAGCTTCATTTCAGATGGTTTTCGGGCATCAAACAGCCTGGTTGGACGAGCACGTCAAACAGGCAAACAAATACAACCCCGTCTAATAGAAGGTATTATGTGAAGGTAAACAGGTAATGTCGATAATGTATGTTCAGATGACTCACATATGTCGTTACTTCAACGTTTATGTATGTTCAAGCGCTCCTTTCAAATACTAATTCCTGCGCTATAGCGAGTCGTATCATGTCGTATTACCTATTTTAATCCACGTCATTACTCCTGAAAATTTTAAGTCAAACGTCTACGACCAAGTGCCTCCATTTACAGTTTCAGCCAACAGTTCTACTTTTTAATCAAAGGTATCTAATTCGAATTAACTCGAGGCCGAGGTCAATATAGATATTGCGCAGTTTTGATTCTTCTCCTACGTAGTACCCAAGGGTGTTTAGCATTTACGCTGGCGTCCAGCATTACGGTGGGAAACAACACCTTGAGAGTGCCACAAAACCGCGACTTACACTCGCACAGAAGGTGTTATTTGGCTACTCCAGAACGCTTGTCACTCAGCTACGGGAGAGCGCTGATGGAGTTTTCATCTCACAGCTGTGTTCATATATACAGCTGTAATCAAATCTTGATTACTGTATCTTATTCCTACTTTACAGTAGGGCCAGGGGTGTACTACATTTACCAGTTCACTTATTTCCTTTATGTTTCATGCCGTTCTCAACAATATTTCACTCGGACCATTGCAGGCATCGGGCAAAGTCCAGGGGACCATCCGCAGACAGTCAACAATCCTTCTTACCCATTACTGGACAAGAGGCCAGCCTGAGTCAGATTTGTATACTATACGAACACCCTTCTATCTTTAAAAGTAAGGCGTTGTGTTGTATTCCAGTCAACTTTATATACATTTTACGGAACTGACATTTTAAAATTTGATACTGTGGCATTGCCTGAACTATGTATATCCAGATGGTAGTTGTAAACTGCGTGGTGTTATCTTTTGTATTGTATTCCTGAATAAATCAAAGTCGGTCGGGGGGGGATTAAACATTGCAGGGGCCCATGTGTAGTTGCCAATTGTGTACGTGTGTGTGTGTTTTGGAATACTATGAAAACACAGCATTTTCAGCGTTTTTTAAATTAAAATCCCTATATTTAACTCTTCTTAAATCATATCGCTAAGAGCATATGTAAGTTGCCACATTATAAAGTATTTATATAAACAGCAGAATAAAATTCCAAATCAGGAACATCGACAAAGAGTCCGGATTCTAACAATGATCACACGTTACAATGTTTTCGTTGCTGTAGCTTTACTCTCTAGAGTATAGACTTTTATGTTGTATCCATTCCACATTCTTAACTTAACTAGCATAACATTTCATTTAAAGAATACTGATCCTGCGTTTACGATATCTGGTAATCCATATTTGTTTCTCATATAAAACACTACTCATGTTTGACAGAACCATTCTGGAAAACCACGCCCAGAAGGCAGGTGCAGAGCACGGAACACATCTTAGGGCTGAAGGCATCGGTTATGGCATCCACTTGCAGAGCTACATGAACTGCAGTACAGAGTTACGACTACTTGTCTCCGACATAAGGTTACAAGTAATACCCCATTTTATGCCTAAGATACTCTATCATTCTACAGGACTTCATCGTTTCTTAGACCTTTCCACTATTACCTTTGTAATTCTCTTGTATGTATATTTGTATTATTACTTGGCTAATGCAATCGATTGTGTGTAAATATTTTCATACATCAAATGAGTGAAACCCACCATATGTACAATTTGTGCTGTATAGCTGTCCTCCAAAGTCATATTGGTGACCGGAGTGTAAAGTAGAAGTTGAAGTCTAACTTAAGACAAAAATGTGTCATTCTCACGAGAGCCCCTGTCTACCGCAGTTGCTGATAGATATAATTAAGCAGAGCACAGACCTTGAAACCTTTGCCGTAGCGAGTGTTACGTTTGGAAAATGGTCACATGTAACAGGCGAATTCCAGAATTGTTTGTCTCGTGGCGAAGAAATATCAGCCATGCGCATTGAAAAGAAATAGCTGGCTTATATTGCATCGACAGTTATAGGCTGGTCTTGGCTACGTTACACAATGAAATCTCTCAGCACATATCTTTTTACTGCTTTTTACTTTTAATTCGATGAATTCTGAAAGTCAGGAAGAACCAATTGTACGGTAGGGTAATTCAGAACTTGCTTGGCCGCTGGAAGGACATTGGCATTAATACGGTAGATTGCATAAACAATGCTGGTAGAGCAATGGCATTAATACGTAGATTGCATAAACAATGCTTTATTTCAGAAGCTCATGCCAAAGTGTCAAACACTGAATGGTCCACTTTTCCCCCCGGTTCGACCATTTTTAACAAAATTTTCCGACAGGACAATTTCTTGTCAGCTTTCATATTTATATTTCTTTTTTAAGTCATAAGCATTTATGAACTCGCTACAATTCCATTTTTTGACTCAGTCATCATAAAAAAAACAATGACTGTTTCCCTTACGACTTGTTTAATGAACTTGCTCCCAAATCTTCGTCTTCATCTTTTGCATCGAGTGAGTAAGTGCACAGCTCCGAGTCTTTGCGGAAGCACTTTTCACAGTTTTGATGATTGGATATTGGTGTTACTGGTCGAAGGGAAGCCCGTAAGCGCTGAAATGAGAATACATGAGAAAAATAAATGTACGAAAAGTTCATTATCCAAGTGCTTTCAGCAACAAACTGAAACGGAATAATTGGGAAAATCCTTGCAGAAAGGCTAGCGTGGACCAATACAAACATGTAACGCCAATTGTATTGTTGAGTTGATCGTGGCGCTATATACATTTTTGAGCCACGTTGGACATTTGGAAGTACAAAGAAAATTATGTCCCGGTATCTGAACAATTTGAACATTACCTCGGATAAGGAGCCTTTCTGTTTCCACAAAACATATACCATTCCAAAGGGAAGCGGAGACACGATCAGTACTGACATGACCCAGCCTGTGGCCACTGCCCAGCCTGGATAACGGTATCCTGAGTAGGTGGGAGCCTTCAGTTTGATGATAGTAACTACAAGGACTACCTACAAAACACCACGTTCATGTATATTATGGTTTAAGGCTTAATGCGTGTATAATGTAGCCATATCCAGACCATTTGAACTGTGCGTTTGCAAAGAAGCTGGTAAGCGATGTTTTCACTGCTAGTTTTGGTCATATCATGATGGAATGTTAGCATGTTTTCAATGTTAATTTTTGGTCATATCACGATGGAATGTTAACATTGCGGCAGGTTTATTTATTCGACTAGGGCCTAAACCCGCACTTGGTCCTTCTTGGTTCAGATATACAGTTGTATGGTTTACTGTTCCACACGATACACATGCAGCACCTAGCCCATCGTGACTGGTACAAACAAAGGTCCATTATACTAGTACATGTCATTGTGGTTTAACTTACAAGTGTAGATAACGTTGTACCATATTTCCAGATGTACTTCAAAGCAGTGACCAGTTTTAAACTCAGATCTGGCATCATTTCACGTACATGCTCCAAGAAACGGTCTATACCTAAAAAAATATATATATATATATATATTTATATATTAAAAAACAACGGATATTTCAGCATCACTAATTTTCAGACAGGAAAGAAATGTTTTTTTGCATGGCTGTTTCGAATAATTTTTCTCCCGGTAGAGTGAATTGTGTGACATGTATGTGCAAGAAATGTTCAAAGGCAGTTCAAGTTAAAATGAAAAACAATTCCAAATATTGTTTTCACACAAAATGTTGCCCATGACATGTGCTTGCATAAGATGTTTGTCTATGATATAAATGGATGGAGCCATGCCTTCATCTGTCAGATGAAATCAGTGCGCAGCTGAGAAACATATTTTGATTGTTGGCAACTTATAAAGGAGCGTGAAAGGCTACGAAAGACATATATTCACCCAGAGTGGACTTATAGGAAATTACAAATTCTCCAGATGGTGCATCTTATATCTACCACAATGGTTTCCCGTCATGCCGACTTTACGACAAGAGGGAAAGTTTCGACTTTGATATTGTGAATTAACCCTAAGTGGATGGCAATATACTGAATGGTCCTGCATATGGCGTGTACACGTCTCGTTTTGTTGCATTTGTTAGATCCTGTGTGCAGTAAAAGCTACCGTGTCAAGGATATTCCACCCAGCGCCTTCACTCTAAGTTTACAATGAGTGTGCCTCTCTCTCTTTGGTAAATACGGACGGAGTGTTTAGAAGCTCTGGGTTTTACAATTGTATCTGATTCCACTTACTCGGGGCTAGGGGCATGTGTTCATCGTGTTGATCGCCAAATTGGATATATGAACAGTTGCAATCATAGTTGATTTTCAACACCACATGTAGTAAGATGGTACTCGATTTGGATACCGGTTTTATTCATCCGCGTAGAACATTCGTTATCTCTTTTCGTCATCACTGAAAACAGGTGAATGCTTCTCTTTGCGTGAATCCGTCCCAGTTTTATATTTACGTATTTTCTTAGTTCTTCGTGTGTTACTTGTTGTTTTTTCAAGCTGGTCTTTCGATTATTAACTCAAAATGCCCATTTCGGTTCACAGCTTGTATACGAATGTCGGTTTCGACGCCTAGATTAAACGCCCAACGCTGACAGCGAGATCTAGATTTGAATCACAGGTGGCAGAATCGCATGAACGCTATTTATATCTAATGAATATAACAAGGTACATAACTTCAGTTATTCCAATCTCAAACAAATAATGTCCTTTGGAAAGCGCATGCAGAAGGCTTTACGCAGATATATGAATTTGCAAACATGCTTTCTCTTGGCTATACCAAACGCGTCTTTAGTCGGACAAATCCTACTAGTAATGACACACAAACTGAAAGAATTTGGCAGTCTCCATTTGGGGTTTACCGTAAAACCATCCTAAGATAAGTGACTGGAAGAAATTCACGGTAACCAGGGACAGAGCGCCAAGGTACCAGTCAGTCAGGAGGTAGTAGAACATTCCACCCTGTCGATAACAAAATGAGGCATTAAACATACAAAATATTTATAAACCTGTGCCGTTGTATTCTCTTGAACACCGTACTACAGCAGAAATGGTGTCTGCCCTTGGCGGCGAGCATCATCACCTCCTGGACTGGTCACTATGCCTTCTAAATGTACTAAATTTATTTATTTGTTTTACGCCGTTCTCAGGATTATTTCATTTATACGACGAGGGCCAGCATTATGTTGGGAGGAAACCAAAAAGAACCCGGGAAAAACCCACCACCATCCGCAGGTTGCTGGTAGACTGGCCGGAGATGAATACATGAGCGGCGCCGCATTGATGGGAGCCTTCTTGGTCATTACGTTGCACTAGCGCACTAACCAACTGACCACGGAGACCTCAACACGTAAGAAAATAACTCTTACTTTAATTCTGCTACTTTTGGGGACGGTTATCTATTATTTTTCCCCTCCCAGTTTTTCAGCAAATGAAAAAAATAATAGATAAGTTGTTCATTAGACGGGCCAATTATGTGAGAGAAAGAAACTGTGTTTTCCAGATACAACTACATGTGCATATATATTGACGAAAAGGGGCAGACCAGGTCTGCCAATGATTAGGAGAATTAGGGCATTTGACCCATCGAAGAGGTAAGACACAGACAAATGCGACAAGAAGCTGGTCGGCAAAATATTTCACATGTATGGAACAAATTTGTTTGCAGTTCGTATGATATAAAGACTTGCATGATGAAGAATAATCAGAATGCAGACACCAAATCGAAACAGGGGAGACAACTATTAATACCGATTGGCAAATGTCATCCGTCCCCAGAGGGTCTCTCGAGGTCCTGTGAATTGATTTTGTCTGATGAGATTTTAGATAAGCCAATAAACAACTTACACTACAAAAAAAGAATGTAATTTTACACCACAAAATTATATAAACTGGAACAGTGAATTCAAGTGTAAAAATATTGTTGTAATGTTGGGTGTTAGGTTACACTCTGTTGCATAATAAGGTATGGTGCAAATGTTCATCACACCTATAAATTTGCAAATGTATCACCTGTAGGCACCACAAATATCACTGTAAAAACCCAACAACTGTTTTCTCTGCTGCTTTGCTTCTTTCAGATTTATAATGATGGTAGACAATTGAAAAGAGAAATATCGATGTACACCTAACGCCATATTGAACAACTGCACGGCAAACTGATGCAATTTACTGAGCTCCCGTGAAGTATGTTTTTGGCGTGATATCTACATTTTTCAGCTGCAGAGTTACGGCCGCGCAGAAAAGTTAAAAATGAACATGTCACTGTACGCTGTATACGTGTGGATTCCGAGGGTGATTTGATATACCTGGAATCAGTTCCAGGCCTGTGGATCATAAAAAGAGGTGTAACTAAGCAGGTTAATATGTGGTAAATATACAGTTAACTTTGTCTCTTCAGCAACGTGTAAATATACAGAAAAAGTTACTGGTTACAATATTGCCAGCTTTTTTTTTTCATACCGCAAAACTACACCATTTGTTTTTGCACCGTACATGTAGAATATGTGGACGGTACACAAGAAAAATCACCTTGGCTGATTTTAACGAAGTTTATATGACTATGAGTTATGATTTGGCATATACATGTGCACATGTATACTGGTTCATTAGGAGTAAATTATGTCATATTACTTGGGGCAACAATGTAATAGGCGTCAGCCAGTCAGTTTTCATGTATTGCATAAAGGGTAGGATAATTTGCCTGGCATTAATAAAGGTAATGATATAGCCAGAGTCACCCAGACCTCTGGTATATATTACAGACCGTGGAACCCAGTTCTTGTCAATTTGGGGGGGGGGGGGGCAAAAGCTTATAGCCTTGCCATAATGCTTACCACTTCTACTGCATTATATGAAAGAAAACAACAGCTAGTGCAAACTTTTGAAAGCATCGAGTGTTGGGAGATCATCATCGTTTTCTCGGCAATATTACCTTGGTCATGAAGAGCAACGCAAGCCCATTACCGAAGACGCAGAACATGAACGTGGCCAGAGTTTTCCTTTCTCCAACAGTCTTGGGGAAAGCGTCACAGATGCCAGTGATGAAGACCTTCACCATCCCGAACTGTGAGTCACAACAGGTGAAAAGCTGAGAGTTATGTATTACAGTAAAAAAATCGTGATGCAGAGAAATCTTGCGTGATGCAGACACGACTGTGCTAATAAGCACAACTACATTTTTTGGCGTCAGTTACACAAGTATGGCACAAGGAACATAACCAGGATGCTAACTGTGCTGTGGTTGGTTAGTGAGCTCAGGCAGCGTAATGACCCGGAAGCCTCCCACCATATTATATATTTCACTTATGCGACGGCGGCCAGCATTATGGTTGGAGGAAACCGGGCAGAGCCCTCAGGAAACTTACGACCATCCGCAGGTGGCAGGCTGACAATCCCGCGTACGGCCGGAGAGGAAGCCAACTTGAACTGGACCTTGAACTCACAGCGACCGCATAGGTGGGAAACTTCTGGGTCATTGCGCTGCGCTAGCGCGCTAACCAACTGAGCCACGGAGGTCCCAAAGTAAAGGAAGGAGGCAATGTACGCCATTTCATGACATCGAGGCGAGTTTTATAACTAGAGTAAACCGGAGTGCCCTGGGTTAGCGAGCTTTTGTTGCCATGGTAATGAGGAACTTGCCCACATGTGGTATAGGCCTGCAGATATTAATGGAAAGCATGTGGTCTTCGAAGTAGGCCTTACTGCTTACCCACCCAGCAGTAGATCCTACATGTTCGCTCTCCTTTGCCAGGATTAAACTCATTCCTTATGTTTCCCAGCGATTAATATGAAAACGCTTACAACTACTAAACGTATGGGGATATGCACATATGTTTCTCGCCCATTTACATTGAGAAATTATCCCTTTGGATCATTCAGATATTACATATCCTCTTGTTTTTCACTTAAAACGAGTAGTTGGTTTCTCAGCTTCATTTAAAATTCTACTTCCTGCCTTCTTACTTGGGAATCCACTGCGAGGAAGAACACACAACTGAAAAATAGGAAGGACCAAAGTTGCGGCAGAGGCAGCGAAGCGGCTGTGAATGGATACGTCACAAAGGCCAATCCGGGACCTTTAAAATAAAATTATTGAAAAAGTAAAAGAGATTATAAATTCTTAATTGATTGACATTCTAAATGCAAAAGAGACGAAGAAACAGCATGTAGAAGCAAATATGTCAACATTTTAGCAAAACAGTTTTGCACATATATCATGCTGCATATATAATGGAAACCTGCTGAACTTAAAACATTTAAATAATCGTAGTGTTTTACACGTATCAGCTACATTCTTGTATAATTTCTCTGTGTATTGAAGTTTATTTCATGTGGATGTTATAAAATCATATCGTTAATATGCTGCTCCACCGACTTAATTTATTACTCGTTTAATTTCATATTCATTACATTTGTCTTATGGAAATTAGCCAGTCGTTTTATTGCGAAAGGAAACCAAAATATGTCTCGGGCAATTCATCAGGTTTTGAAGAACTCTCCTATGCATGGGGTACAGCGGTTGGAATGGCGTGCCTTTATTCTATAACAGCTCTATTCGTACTATTTTCCAAATTTAAGTTGAAGCCAAAAGACGCCAAGAGAATAAAAAAATAGTTGTGAATTTGTAAGGGTTTATGCTTATTGTATGGACTATTTTATAGTCTGAGGCACAATGAGAAAATACATGTCAAACTGGCTGATTGGTTGAATATGTTGAATAAAGAGTTCCAGTATAGAAGTGTGCCAACTGAGACAACTGAACAGTTGATAATGTGCAATGAGTAGAAGGCTACCTTAGGAAAATGAGAAGAAATTAAAGCAGTGAAAGAAATGCCCTCCTGACATTTTGCAGATAAAAAAAAAATAAATGCGAAAAGAAAAACGCCAAAGCCGACCTGAATTCGGGAGTTCATCAATGGGAACGCCAGTGATGAATGACGCGTGTCCGAGCAGGGTGAAAATAGCGAAGCCGGCTAGGATACAGGCCAGTGTGTCCATCACCCCCATCGTTATGGTCTCCCTGAAATCACAACAAATGCTTTTGCACGTTTGGTCATGATTTTCCCCAATTATTCCACTATCACTTAACGCCGTTCCCGTGATTACTTTTTTACTTTTAATACGACATTTATGTTCATGAGTTTAGGAACCCGAAATATCCACGTAAACCACCGACCCCCGGTAAGTACTGGATAAACCGCCTGACTTACTGTTGCCGCAGACGAAGTAGTAAGTGCTGAAGTCGAAAATGTGGCCTCAGGTGCTATAAGGGGCCTAATACTCTTGTAGCTGCAGCGAGCTGGCACATTTGGTAATGTAGACACATCTCTCTAAGGTCATGTTGCAGGCATAACTAATCCGATCGAAAGTTTGCGTCTTTACTTTTTTAATTATTTCATTGGAGTACTACATCTCTAGTCAGGGTGGGGAGAAAATGGACAGAGCCCGGGGAAAGCCACAAGCATCCGATGGTTGCTGGCAGACCTTTCCACGTACCATCGGAGAGAAAGCCAGTATAGGGTGGGCTTCACCTCGACAACTGCAGCATTGGTGAGAGGCTCCTGGGTCG
The DNA here is from genome assembly GCA_016165875.1 of Acanthopleura granulata. NCBI lineage: Eukaryota > Metazoa > Mollusca > Polyplacophora > Chitonida > Chitonidae > Acanthopleura > Acanthopleura granulata. The sequence continues at coordinate 13,897,210 of JABBOT010000006.1, forward strand.
TTGTGTGCTAGCACTAGCACGCTAACCCCTAGGCCATGTAGGTCCCTGGTTAAAAATACGTATATTGTTATGGTTGCGGCTATCGACTCCAACATGTGATGCACAAAAAGAAGTGATTTTGACCACCGCAGGTCTGTCTTCTGGTTGTACTGAGTGTAGTAGGCTTCTCATTGTATTCCGAAATATACCAGGATTGTGCTGGTGCACTAAGCACCCCGAGGCCTGGTCCTATTGCTCTGTTTTCATGTTATTGTGTACACATGTGGTAAATGTGATGACAAGACTGTGCTTCGAGTAATTCTATGCCAGTGAAATTCAAATACATTGCACTTAACAGTACTGTAGAATTTTTTTTACGTAATTATGCTTAAGCCGTGACTGGGATAAGCTGACAAGAGATTGGATTTCACCGGTAACCTGTGACCACTTGCCAGCTATCACATTGTCGTCGCTCTTCTGGTTTTAACCTCTGTGATATACTCTTATATATTTATGATTAGAACAGGCCTCCGCGGGCCAAGAGGGTAAGCGCTCGAGGGCGGCGTTGTGATCCCGTCGCTTCATCAATGCGTTCGCTGCATGCTCAAGCTCATACTGGCTTCCTCTCCCGCCGCACGTGGGTAATACACCAATGAAATAAATAAAAAATTAATCATAGTTTGAAACAGTTATTCAAACGGAACACCACTTCATGATTTACACGTGGTATACGACGGTAGGACATGACGCTTAGATTTAGAGGTGTGTTTTGACATAATCTGATAAAGCACAACCAAAATCCCACTGTCGGGTTCTTACGTGCCATGTTGAACGCCCTGTTTGTCAAGTGATACAGACGGCCAGCATATATTGTCGGCCATTCGGTGCATGACTCTGCGGGCCAAAGCCGAATCAAGGAGAATCAGATTCGAATATGCGGTCAGTCAACAACCACATCTGTGTATTCTACTTATGTATTGGATTGTTCCTTTACTCCTTACGTGGTAGACAAAAAAGTAGGCCAACATGTACGTGAATTGGTCAAGCTTGTTCCTTGGCTGTAAATGGCGTCTCGTTAAATGAATGAATCAGAATGATGTGAATAAACAGTACGAACAACATGCAGGAAAGCTTCGAGCTGCTCTAAAGTTTAATTGGCATGCGCGAGAAAGTTATTTATTTATTTATTTAATAATTTATTTATTTGATTGGTGTTTTATGCCATACTCAAGAATATTTCACTTAAACGACGGCGGCCAGCATCATCCTGGGAGGACACCGCGCAGAGCCCGGAGGAAACCCACCACCATTCGCAGGTTGTTGGCAGACCTTCCCACGTATGGCCGGAGAGGAAGCCAGCATGAACTGGTAACTCACAGCGACCGCATTGGTGGGAGGCTTCGGGTCATTGTTCTGCGATAGCGTGCTACCCGATTGTGCCACGGAGGCCCCGTGCACGGGAACGTCAAGCTGACACGGTTCACTGCAGCTCCAAAGCACGACTAATGAATGGACACAAGGGAGATTTCTCTCACTAATCTAACACTGAGGAACTCGAGGTGATTATTTGTAACGTGAATTGTACGAGGGAGACTAAACGGAGATGATTTTAAGCACGAAGAAAAAGGGCGATGAAACCACTTTAGTACATTCTTCTGCGGGAGTCAGCCTCTGTGACCATGACATTCTCACGACCTTGACAAAGAAGACATTGTGCACTTGTTAGGCCTCTGGCGACCTTAAATCAGGATGTTTGTCAGGATATATCCAGTGGCCCATAAACCTGGTAACCGTCACACACACAAAAATTATCAAGGAAAAAGACACAAAGGCAAAGAACGATGGACAGAGCGTCTTGAGGCCGATTGTAGCAAGTTATAGATATTTTGCATAGAAGCCGATGAAGAACTTCTCGCTGCCTCATCCTTTTTATAAACACTTATCTTCTTCTCTGCTTCAATACCTCAATATTTATAATGCACATTCAGTTAGCGAGGTAACGAGAAATATCGAGGTGTCAACACCTCGACCGCTGTTATACAATGGGCCTTCTTATATTAGTCTGCTTTTGTCCGTGAAGAAAAATGCACCAACCACGTTAATGCAGAAACGGTATAAATAAGGTAGCGGGCAGCATACATTTACCACCCATCTACAGATTCCCTGGTCTCCGTGACCGATGCTTCAGGGAGCTAGAGCAACGCAGTGTTCCAATTGTCCCTCTCCAATGCTGTGCTGGGCCCTACGTGGGACTGCCTACCAGCAACCAGCTGATTGTCATAGGTTCCACCAAGACCTCCTCGCTCTCCTCCCAATGTAATGCAGGCAGTCGTCGTATAAGAAAAATATTTTGGATTCAAACTCTAATAAAATAAATAAACACATAAATATCGTTTCGTGCTGTGCTACCCTCGTGGTCATATTTTCCGGAAAGACAACACCAGGAAAAATTGCTGTATCCAAACCTGAATTCTATTTCAGCTGCACTGCACGCGCGTCTCCTTTTCTGTGTAGATTCTCAATAACTTACCTAACTAAGTCATTATGGAAATCGTTGTAACTGGCAAATGTAATAATGGACCCCCATCCAGGCACCAGCGAGTAAAGACCTTGAAGGAAGCCCTCCAGCCAAACCTGGTAAGAAAAAGTCTATGTAACAAGAAAGACTTGTGTTGACGTACGTGCACGGTGGTGGGGGGTTATTAGAAGATTCCGCTCATAGTACAGTCCATTTTGGTGTAAGGCAAGTGGTCCCCCCAGTGAATCTTTACTTGGTAAAAGCACCTAAGCCGCTTCATGTGCAAACCTCGATAAGTGATACTCTGACACGGCCAAAGACATGTTTCCAGCAAAGTGTATTGAAGATTCCGTTTCCCAGGCTCCTTTTGAACTTACAACAGTGTATGGTTAACAGCGACTGTAAGCCGAGCACCCTTTTAAACCTCTCGGTATAAACGCATCTCCAAGGTTATTTACAAAAACGCATGGCATGCCAGTTAGAGAGGATGTGCTAAATTATCTCATGCAATGTAGCTCATTTAAGAGCTTGGGGAAAACCCACGTCCCACGAAGTCAATTACCAAGTACTGTGGCGGGAAACTTGCACAAATTATCTCCGGCATTTCAACGCTCGTTAAGCACATGTGTACTTGTAGAACTGCATTTCAAACTCTTACACCATATTTTCCCCATTTTTTGAGATAATGTTTACTGGTAATGTATTTTTAAAAAATGCATCACTTAGCTGTTAAGCATGGAAACGCAATTTTTCTTCAACAATTTTGTTAATATTCATTTGGCAATGATTTTTTAAAATACCGTAGAAGATAGTCTATGTAAATGACTTCTTGTCATTTCTACTCGTCTGTTAGGCGCTGTGCTTTGGCGTAAAATTAATTTTCATTGACAAGATAGGAACACGCGCTGTGCTGTGGTTAACCAGGAAGAAGCAGTGATTTTAAAATAAAATATTTACTAACCTGAGATGTCCAAAGTTTCTCCCACTGGGGAATGATGAAGAAAAGTGCACCGTCTGAAGCCCCGGGTAATGTGGCGCCTTTAATCATAAGGACGATGAGGATCAAAAAGGGCAAGGTCGCCGTGAAGTAAACAACCTAAAATGGAACAGTAATTTGCACATAATGAGAACGAAGATCAAAGCAGACTTTGTATTTTTTGCTGATACTGATTGTTGGAAGGTTAGTCGGAAGCAATATTGTACGTGGTCAGGTGCGAACAGATACGTGCCGACCTCGCCGCGTTCAATTTGGTGAGAGCTAGATCGAACTATGAGCAGACGGGATAAGATGTTGCCGTCTTCGGTGGCGGACAAGGCATGTCCTTTCCTTTATGGGTATTGTGAAGACTGCTATTGTTTCCTTTATCTGTCACTGGTTGGGTCAGTCACCTAAACCACTTGTCTTGTTGCGGGCCTCAAAAGATTTACGACGTTTATCCGAGGATGAGCAGTGGCCTTGAGAAACCATGACAGGTTTTGATCAAGCCAGGACCTATTTCCATCTCTATTTGTGCAATTTTCACAGAGCTCTTACCGGTTTCCTGAAAACAACAGATTCCTGTCACGCCCACCTTACGACAAGAGGGACAGTCCTGATATTGACATTGCGAATTATGGCTACTTGAATAACAATTTTATATAATATAAAAGGGTTTTGCATGTGGATTTTGCTTATCTCGCCTTTTAGCAGTTGCTAAATCCTATGTGTTTTGAGATGCTTTCAACCAACATCACAAGTTATTACTGCACAAACTACTGGAAATACAGACGCATTGTCCATAATCGCTGGGGCTGCTTCATAATTGTGCCTAGTTCCGATTAACCCGGTGCTAAAGGCATATATGCCCATCGCCCATGTGATCGCCTCGTTTGATATGGACAGTTGCAATCACAGCTCATCTGAGATTCGTTGCGTCTTTACGTCACCAGTGAAAACTGTTGATTTCTTCTCTTTTATTGACTGCGTTATAATGTTTTTTTTTTATTCTATATACTTTCTTAGCACTATGGTGGTTTGCTTGAGAGGTCGTTTTGGAAAATCTCCTAGAGATCATTGATCTGGAAGATCCATTTTGGTTGACGGCTGGTATACGAAAATCGGTCTCGACACGACTAGGTCTACCGAGTTCTGCCAGGATTTCAGTTTCCAAGGACATGAGTACCACGAGAAAATACAATATAATAAATATTTAAATACATTGTTTTCGTGAATTAATTTAACATCTGGTAATTACAAGGAGGCCCATTTTGCTCTGATGGATTTCCGTTTTTTACTTGAACGTACTGGAATGAATCATATACTTGTCCTTTTTCTCTGAGAACCGTTGTTTTATCCAATCCTTTCATTGTTTCACATAACAGTAAGAACAACCAAACTTACAGATGTCGTATAATACTTTACATCTCACCAGTCTAGAACTGTGGACTCCTTTACACAGCACAAGGAATGTGATCAGCCATGCGGCACACAGACAAAGCGACGTTTTCCAGTTCAGAGATCCTACTTCCTCTATCCCAGATGATATACGGAGAACATGTCTTCTGTAAACACAAGCACACTACGCTCAGAAGAGTTTGCGGAAAACGTCACCCATCGAAAGTCTTGCTCTGATTATTGCAGAACACTGTTGTTTTTTGCAGTCTATATTCTCTGTCACAGTTACTCTGAATATAAATCAACAAGAATTTGCAAGACAGTTCGCGAAATCACTCTACATATCCTTATGGTGAAAAGATTGTCCTCACTGAATGATGCAAATGGAGGCAACAATGCAATCACTTTAACATAAAAGATCTCTGGATGCACTGGATTTACAGAATAATCATGGAAGGCAACGAATTGTTACATAGATCCACCTACTGCCAGTATTCTTCAGATGACAAAACGCTTCCTCCCGATTGATTCCAGGATCCAATCAATGAACCGGTCTCATTGAGCACACCTCCCAAGGAGACACAGGACGGCGAATTCCATTGATTGCCACAAGTGGCCCAAGGTAAAGGATCCGAAAAAGTCATGGCGGCGTAGTACAGGGTCCAGCCAACCATGGAATTGTAATACAGCGAACAACAAGTCGAAATCAATGTGGCGACGATGCCCAGCCCTGTGAAATGGAGCTAATTAATGTTTTCATTTGTTTTCATGCCACATTCTATCAACTATCTATTAAGGGTTATATTAATAATTTTTTTTAAATAAACAAGCTGTTATCCATACACTCATATATGACGTCATTTGTTAAGCTTATAAATAACAGGAAGACTATGTCACGTGACTTTGTACACTGTTTGTGTTTTGTAATGACGATGTATATCAATATCAAACCATTTCAATGCTTGCTAAATTTATATTTATATATTTGACTGGTGTTTTGAGTCGTATTTAATGTATTTATGTTAAATTTATCATGCTGTCCGGAAAATGTTTACAGCAAGAGGAAAACGTATGCAAAAACGAAAATACAGCGCGTTGTCTTTATTAATCCACAGAACTGTACGTCAGAGGAGAAAACAATGGAAGTGAAGCCGAAAACATGAAAGAATAGGGCAAGTGCTGGTCGGCCTGGAGTGGCAATAGCTTTGGTGTCCTTGACATGGTGTTACAGTGACGCAGCACATGTCGAAAGAGGCTTACCCAAGGAGACACCACCCTGACATGAACGGAAGCAACGCAGACGCGTCAGCTATAAACTATAAAGTGATAATCTGACGACTATGTTGTGTTGTTTATGGATTTCAGTTAGTAGTAAAATTAACGCATTCAGCTATAACGTGATGACGATCAGATTGTTCTTAAAGAGTGTATAGCTGTCTTCGTTATGACAGGTCTATCAACAACGAATCATCTACACATGCCATCTGTTCCATTAACACACTATTCGCGAAAAGGAGCCCACCTTTAAACAGGGGTACAATATTCCAGGCGACGAGGGCACTTCTTCCGAAATACTGCCCTAGGCACGCCTCCATGAAAAACAGAGGTAGGGCGCATACTACAACAGCCACGCAGTAGGTGAAGACAAATGCACCTGCAAACAACCAAAGTGTGACAGACTTAAATTGACGGGGATACCTACACATGTATCCTGTGTACGTTATAAACTAGACGAGTACAACTTTTAATTACATTGTGCAGCCCCAAGGCATTGAAGTCGAACGGAAAACATTTACGTAATCAGCTAGACTAAAACTCCAGCTGAGGTAAACTGACAAGAGGGCTGATGGCATCCTTTTGTCCCATTTGCCAATTCACAAATTGTCGCTATTGCTCAATACTCTCAACTTTGTGGGGGAATTTTTGGATGTATTTTCAAGAGAGAAAACACACACTTTCACAAAGTTGTTATAAGGTCAGGAACATTTTTGCCTAAATAAGTTATGAGATCATCTGAGATACTTTATATCGAGGTATTGCAGATGTGACGTGTAATATATCATATCGTGATATTGTAAGTCCCCATGCTCTATGTACAGTACGAATACAGCCAAAACACCGACTGCTCATGATGGTTTGTCTGTCAGGTTATGATCGCACTCCTGATTTGTTATTCATAACATGACTATGGCCTTTCAACATTTGCCAAACAAGACAAAATAAATGCACTATGTGTAAGCCACATAAACACAGCCAGATGTTGACATTTCTGTTCATGGAGTTAATATGGAAGTCTTTGTCTTTTGGGGGGGGGGGTGTGTGCAGAAGCGGGCAAGGTGCTGGGGTGGTTGTGTACACTAAATGAATTACATGTAACGCGCGTGGAAATGAGGTAGAAAGCAATAGGTAAACGTTATGGATCGGAGTGGAGCAAATATCCTAATGCGTCTTTGTTATCGCCTCCTAAAGTAATCTGTCTAGTTACGTGAAATGTTTTCTAGTAAGCCTTAGACGCACTCTCTTGTCAACATGTCGTGACGTAGCACTTTTTTAGGGGCTTTAATAATAGATGTTACGGCTTTGACAAATGTCATCAAAATACACTGCAGTGAATTAAAAATGAGTTTTTTTAAATAACTTACAAAAGGTAACTGAGTATTTTCGGCTAGATGCTCAAATGAATCGACAAGATGGCTTTCTCTCCGGTCGTACGTTGGCAGGTCCGCCAGCAACCTGCGGATGGTCATGGATTTCCACCGGAATCTGCACTGTTTCCTCCCATCAGTACATGTTTAAGGACTGACACGACTTGCCTCACCTAATTTCTAGCTTTATATTTCAAAAATTTCTAATGTATAGGCTCACTAGTAGCAGTCTGTCGACAAACTGCAGATGGTCGCACTGTTTTACCCGGGCTTTGTACGGTAAATAAATTAAGACATTTATTTCATTAAGCTTCAATTATATTAAAGTTATACTAAAGAAGGACACATCGAAATTAGGTTAAACGTTGGTTATTCTGATACAACTGCCGTCAACATGTTTTGAATAGCTGAGGCACAAAATCTCCAACAATCCATCTGAACAAAGCCGAAGTGTTAGCTTAAACCACAACTGTCCTGAGAGGACGTGTCCTTAAGGTAAAATAACCAGGAAGACAAACCTGTTCTTTCGAGGACTACACGTGCGCATTCGGTATATAGGTATATTATTTCAGTACGACATCACGGTATCGGCGATGTATCACGTGATGGAGCCTATAGCGATGGCAGGCAAAGCGTGACGCCTTATCATCGGCATCACGATTGTTAATTAATGTGAAGGCACAGAACTGTAACTAGCTCTAGACCAGTAACTTACAAAAGTGCAGTTACTGTAACTAGAATTGTGGTGACCTGATCCTGCTTTAGTCATGTCGCTAGGGGGGTAAGGTTGGGCTTAGGTTGCTATTAAAGCATTTGGATTGGCTGGCTAATGTGCCTGCCAGCACATTACGGTGTACCCCGTCTCTCGCAGGAGGGCCTCAAGGCAAAATCCCTTCGTGATTGAGGACAGTGCAAAAGTGCATCACGTCCTTTACAAGTTAGGAATGTCTTACGTGTGTAATTCTAGGCCGGTGACGTCTGGGATATTGCAATAAACATCACTGGAATTTTTTCACTTGATTCTGCTTAAGCCATGGTGCTGTGGGTCGTGTAAAGTCTTGCTTCTTAAACACTTATATGAGCCGTAAGAACTAGAACTGCCCTCAGTTTCAAGGCTTCAAAACCGTCTTCACGCGCGGTTTTCATCTTTTGCATCAGTACAGAGCGATTGTGTGACAGTGAAAGGTAAGTACCAGTAGTTGTCCAGAACAGCGATGCTGGTATTTTGAGAGACCTTCGTGAATCACTGAATTGTATATACAGCATACAATATGTCTGCGTAACTGTGCCAAATATAGGAAATCGGCTATTCAACAATGTTTGAAGGCCTACAAGTGCTATGTTCATTTACACAGTTTAAAACGTTTACATAAACATTTAGTGCCCATACTGCCCTGTATATGTAGATATGCCGTGAGTGTGTACGTACAAATTTCCCTAACACCGTTAATCGGCAATTAAAATGGTTGAAGAGCTACAGAATTGTGCACTGCAACACAACTCAAGATTCTACACACAATGGGCACATATACAGCCCTTTGCGCACGAGACTTTGAAGATATACAGTTAAAACAGTTCACTGGCACTCAACTTTCAAATAAATCCAAACGTGACTTGATTTAAATTGCGAGAAAACTGTACATCCAACAAGAAAAAGAACGCCAGATTCCCGATGAGAGCATCACGACACGTGTATGAAGCTGGGGAGGTCTGCTTTATTTAACAGAGCTCAAGTGTCTGGTGGAATACTTTGTATGTTTTTATGTGGTCGTTACATTTGTAATGGATTAATCAGTTGAATTTACAGGAAGATTTGCAACCAGTATTGCTACTTTTCTGTCTGCGTTTAAATACAAAATTTTAAAATTCCAACACAGATGTTCCAAACTTCCCGAAAGTCCTCAGTGGAAACAGGTATGTGATGTGGGGGGGGGGGGGGGAGGGGGATTCTGTAGAACTTGAAACAGCTTTACACAATTGCGTCCGCGTGACTTTGCGTTTTCCTGACAGACACATGCCAACGTCGAGATGGGCTCTTACACATGGTTTTATTATCACAAGTCGACAATATTCGGGAAACAGACAGGAGACCGCGTGAACTTTTTACTCACCAATTTTCAGCTTCACTCGTACAGCGGTTTTCTGTCACGTGACCTCCAAATTTTGAAATTCAATCGTAACTTAGGACAAAAACTTTGTAGGTTAAGTAAAAAATATCAGGAGATTCATGATGAGGAGGTCAGGATCCATCAAGTACTTTTAGTGCTGAAATTCAGAAGTTTGCCGTCACGTAACTAGCATGTAAATCATTTTTTTTTCTACAATTTTTTTAATATCAACCTGGTTTTTCATATTTTTGCTTGCCTCATCTTGGCATATCCGTCATTAAATATTTAGCTCAACCAAACAAGTGATTATGACCAAAATTTGATCCACTATGAGGATCACAGCATTTTGGAAAGCAACGTTATTTATAAAATAGATTAAACCTTATTACTGTTCCAGTCGCTTTTGTGTGATATCAGCAGTATTCTGTCAGGACGTCTCCGAAAAAAACGCATTTCTTACGATTTTCTCCTTAAGTCGCAAATTGTCTCAAAACTATAAATAAAAAATGCGAAAAAAACACAACAGATTCGAAATCAAAAGCGTTACCAAGTTCAGTTCTTTCTGTGTCAAATTTCAAATATATTTGGTCACGTCACAAATATGCAAAGCTGCGATCTTCCACAGTTTTTCTGATAGAAACATGAGCTCCGCAATTAACATTCATCCCATCACATTCCATCAGCATATCAAATTTCGGAGCAATCGGTTTGGCCGTTATTAAGAAGATGTTGAAACTTTTCGTTGGATCCCAGCGTCGCGGCAAAAGTAGGTCACGTCAGCTCTAAATTATGCAGAAAACCTTTCCCATACATAGTCTCTAAGATCTGGTATTGCTAAACTGTGTAGCGTTTACCGTTTCTTGCAGCCACCAGCTTGAAAGCCAAATGAAACTCTAACTAAGGTAAACAGACAGGAGATCGGATGTCCGCGGTAACGTGTGACCATTTGCCATTTATCAGACTATTGTCGCTGTCCTGGTTTCACTCTTTTTTTAACTTCTTTCTTTCTTTTCACTCTTTCATAGAACTCATTGACTGCTTTGTATAGACAATTGACTAATAAATAGTTCAGAACGTAACACTTCGTGAGGGAGACAGGCTGACCTGTACTGAACACTAAATAGACTCAGGCACATACTGTAAAATAATGACTATAGCTTAGAGAGTAAAACCAGACCAGGGATGTGGACACACATTACCGGGCAAAGATTACGGCTTACCTCAGTTAGGGGTTTATTGTAACTGTTCGCGTAAATGCTTAGAAGCAACCACTTACACGACCCCTGGTTCTTGTTCCTTGGCTGAAACCCTATTGGGTAAAACTGTGCAGTGATATACTGTGTCGCCACCACATCTAATAGACGATCACATGGAAACAATGCAAACGGGCCAGACCTCGGAGATGCAGAATCGCGATTTAGCATGCTTAGTACAGAATTACAATATAAAAGACATTGTAATTTACATAAATCGGCTTAGGACATGGTGGTTTAGGCTTCGCAGGCTGCTTCCATTTCATGATTTTAATTAGAATCAAATTTTGAGGTACTCAAACAAGGGGTCGTATTTCACCAGTTATACGTAACTATTTGGGAACAAGCACACCATCGCCGTTGACTCTGGTTTAACTTTCTGTGCTGTAAACTCTGAAGAGAATATAGGGGAGAATTGTCACAAATAATTTCTGTTCGGTAAGATCAAGTTTAGTCTTGAGTGGCAGTCCGGAAACAGACCGGCCCTAAAGGTGAATATTCATCAGTTGTGGAATACATGTGGAAAAAAAAGTTGAGACAAAAAGCGATTTTCCAACCAAATTATGCCTGCAGCATGCCAAACTACTTTATCAAGGCATATAAAATCAAAGCGTATAAATTCTCCAGTATAGCCTCTTTAATATTATTCAGTGGCCCCTTTGCTTTGAACATTGACTTATCCGCAGCCCAAAACATGAAGTTGTCTACGGGAAGCAGAACTCTACAGAAACGTGAATAACTAAAAGAACATTGCATAGATTTGTGGACACCGTTAAATCTTCTCTTAACGAACAGTGACCTGTATACCTGAGATAGGCAGGCCCACACGACAAAAACTCTGTATTTACTCACCCCCTCCATTCCTTATGGCCATGTAAGGAAATCTCCATAACGTACCAACGCCGACGGAAAACCCAAGGGATGTCAGAATAAATTCTACCGATCTCCTCCATTTGCCACGTTTATACCAGTACTCATTGGACGACTTCTTTTTCGTTTCCGACCTCATTTTTTGCACCAGTATAATTCTGAGTGGAAAGAAGCCAGCGTTGTAATGCGTTGTAATGCGTTGTGTTGCAGCATAGACGGAGGCCCGAGCGTTGAGTTAACAGAGTGTGTAGGGTCAGATGTGTAGCGTATGGGGAGTCATGGAAGAGAAGAGAAGGACAAAAACACCAGCGGCAGAGCTGTTGAGATCAGAATGCAGATACGGAGTAGAGTCGAGTCCTACAGTGTTATGCAGCCAGAGATACGAGGCTATACGCGTAAAGCTCTACCCATTTGAAAAGACCAGTATAGAGTAGCAAATGTACAACAGCGCTAGACAAACTACTAGTCGAAAGCGACAGTGGCACACCCTGTATACCAACCTTCAACTAAAATGTGCGTTCCGGGTCAGTGATAGGCAGACTCGATTCCAAAAATGAAAAATAATACAACCCACCAAAGAACTAAGAAAATATATAAATTATGAAGATAATTGGGACGGATCCTTGAAAAGAGTAGTAGTTAATTTCTCAATGATGACGTAGACACAGTGATTGTTCCAGCCGGGGGAATGAAATCATTATCCTTACCGTGTTTTACTTAAGTATACATGGTCTAGTTACTCAAATACTATCACAGTTGCGCTTTGGTTGCAACTGTTCACATACCAAACGTCGAGATCATACTCAATAGGATCAACATATAGCCACTAGAATCGGATTAATCGTAATTAGACACAATTATGAACTGAATTCAAGAGTTTCTGATGTAATCAACGTCGAATTTTAAGAAAATTAAGAGTGAAGGCGTATGATCACAAAGGAAGTGTCTGAACGATGTCTAATATCTGTGCAAATATACATTTGCACAGATCTATATGCATATGTGCATAACAACACATATATACATTTTTCAATTCGATATTTATTCACCAACACATGCAGCAAGCAGATTCACAGAGTTCAGCTATAACTGAACTGTCACTCAAGAACATGCACATGACCTCAGCCGTGTTCCAGAACACCAATCGAATAACGTAAACATCGGTTACATACATCCAGTCTTTCCGTGATGTCACGACGTCACAGTTGCTTTTTGCCGAGAAAGGAATGAAATGTAAGCGTCTATTGCGCACGACGTTCGCCGACAGACCTTATGCACCCATGTATATTGTACTTTTCATTACGATTACGGCAATAATAAGACTGTTATTGAGCCTGTTTTAACCCCAATGGAATTAAGAAGGAATTACTTCCACAGTTAATCTAACCAATGCTGAAAGTTGTGGCAATATGTGGGGATAGAAGACGAGGATAGAGTCCATACCTCATGCGTAAAACCGGTCCAAATAAAAGTTTCTTACTCCATCCATTCATACAGGCTTAAAACATATAACTCGGCTGTGTAAATGTGTCATTTGTGGGTTCATTGCACATGTTATAGGTAAACAGAAATGCCCAGTGTTCATTTCTGTCAATTCCCTTAAGTATTTTGTTTTAACCTTCAATAGCTGATTTAGACATGATGGAAGATGGGGCCCAGAACACAGTTTGCAGAGGGCATAATGTGCCTTAGTACTGCGACAAGTATACTCACCTGATATATTCACAATAAATATAACAATGCCAGTTAGACTCCTGAAGCAGCTGAGATGTAATGGTTAGGGCGTATATTCATGTGTTTGTTTCAGGGTAGCCGACACGTATGTTCTGCATTTATTTATTATTTTTGTTTTCGCTTCTTTTCTCTTAAAAAAAGAGATAATTGAAACCACACTTATGTTATGACCGCCTTGCAATTTAAGTTCTGCCTGAGACACTCCGTTTCAGCGATAGATCAAACTCTCGCTTTAACCGCCTCGTCTGCCTTGACATGGCCTGAAATGTTTTCCTGTGCCATAATCTCTTATATGTATTTGCTGTTTTCAAAACAGGGAGCTGTAGAATATCATGACGGCAATAAACTTTAAAATTGGTGCTGTCTTAAAAGGCTAATGTAAGTTAAAATGCAGTACGGGAGAAGCGTGGGTTTATTTGTGTGTACGTGGTTGTTGGGTTGGAGGTTAGATGGGGGAGCATGCCGAAGACATACTCTCCGAATCCAATGGGAAGGGGTTCCTGACGGGGACCATTCATTAAATGTCAACTATTTAAATGTTTGAATGAAACAACGCATTCAATGCTGCCGAGCATTAGTGCCAACATCTTAAACCGTTACGCCGGAACCAACTACTCTTAGATTAAAAGATTCTCAAAACTTTTCACGCACGACAGGATACCCGAAAGTACCATAAAAATTTTATTGGTAAATTAAAACATTTCCTAATCTTTTGTTAAAATGTTAGATTCTTAAAACTTTAGAAACTGTTAACCGAACTTTATTATTTTTTTTCCTTATTCCAAGAGTGTCAAAATGTTGTATTTAACAATACTATAGCAAAACATAGCATTTCAATGTTAAGGGACAACAAACATCAATATGACGTAGGGTCAACGGAACATTTCTCACTAATACCCGCTATGGATACGAAGGATAAATTAAATTTGGTAAACTACATACACATATAAGTGGCCTGATAATGTTCTAAATTCTGATGCCCAGTCTTAGCCACTTCTGGGGAAATAAACTGCTGTTTATTTTTCCAAATATTTCGTGCTCACAGAAGATCGACCTCTTCACTGAAATACCATCCAACCTATGTAACGTCTAAAGAGTTTGGTTTATTGTATTCTACACTTCAGAAATGCTTGAAAGAAAAACGCACATATAATTAGGAGGAAGGCCATTGAAAGCTGCTTGAAAAAACAAAAGAACGCTTGCTTGGAACGTTCGAATTGTACAGCATGGTTTACGGAGGAGACCATCAGTGGTTAGATACACTGGTGTCATATTATATTTGTTTTCTATATTTTCACCTACAGGCAAAATGCCTCTGAATATAATTTGTTTGGTCATTTACTGCTGGCTAATAATAGTGTTATTCCCAAATTTAAAGCTATGTTAAAACTGGGGAAAACTTCAAGTGATGTCAGATTACATGTACCTAAGTTCCAGCTGTTTCCCATATCATGCATTCCCTGTCACTCAGAGCATTTAATGTCAGAGCATTTAATGTACCTTTAATAAAAAGTTTGTCTGCCTGATGAGTACATTTATGCCTATGTACGCATGCATTTCTCCGAAGGAAATAAAAGTTCGTAACTTAGGTAAGCACATATATCCATTATTTCAAAAAACCCGTCAAACGGACCTAATTTGTGTATAATTCAGGATCTCCAAACGTCTCATATCCCTTGCCTTGTTTTCATGTGATTGTCTGTTAACTGAACACGACAACAACACATGTTCTTGAGTTACTCTACTCAGTGCCATTGTCATCACTTAGACTGACTTCAAAGCTTAAGCCGAGACACTGGCTGGAGAGAAAGGAGCCGGAGTTGCTACTTTTTTCACATTTACGTGAACAGATTGAATAAAAGCTCAACTCATAGAAGAACGATTGCATGGGTTGCTTGTGATAAATTTGCAGTCATCGAAACTTCGTAATTAGCCTCGTTTTACTCCTTGTCCTGTTACTCTGTGTGAATCTCTCCGTATAAGAGCTCTTTTAAATCCGGCAAAAAGTTAAGACCTTTGTACAATAAAAATGCATTTAGTTTAAACATAGATATAAAGGTAGATATCCACAACGGCATTGTAGTTGTCATTTCTGATGTTAAATATCAATCAAATAAATGAATATATAAATGAATGTATTTTACTTATTTCAGAAAAAAAAAATGACGCGCAGACTATGTTGGTGTTCAACGTTTTTCGTTTTTGGAAACTGGTCTGACGATTACTGACCCAGAACGACCATTTCATTGACGGCTGGTACACGAATGTCGATTTAGACGCCTAGATTCACGCATTCAGAAACCCTCAGCTTATCTCTTTAAGTACTGGGGTCAGCTAGATTTGAACATAGCCTCCTCATGCCGGTGCTGAAGGGAACGTGTGTGTGTTGCTAGGACATGCATTTAAGCGCTTACCCGTACAGTTAAAATAAAGTCCAGGGGTAAATGGACAATAGGCCGGATTTGATCTGTTACGTGTGACTATTTACCAACTACTCTGTGTACTGTTCTCGCTTCAGTCCACTAGTTTGTTTTTAATATACAGCATCTAGAGGAATGATCCGCAATGTTAAATTTGTTGTTTACACGAGTAAATATATGGAAAAAGGAATTGTGCTGGGAAGAATCAGTTGCCTTGCCCAGTATGAATATATAGCTGGTTTGCATCAGCAAATGCATATCTGACGTTGTGAATAACATAATTAACAAAAGCAGACTCGGGATTTCTTATGGGTATCAGAAAATTATTTCTTGCCTAAAACATTACCATGTACCCCTCGCAGTGACAGATCTACTGCTGAATGGCGCAAGGGATTCTCCTGTATCCCTGAAGCTGTTACATAACAGGTCTTGCCGTGGAATAGACCAAACATGAAAGAAATCTTCCTTACTGTTAAACCGTGACCATAAGCCAAAAATTTGTCCGTTAATATCTCTTTCACTCAGACTAAAAAGAAGTTGGATTTAAAAGAAGTTTTTAATAGGCTTATCGTGAATATATATGACTGAGACTTCCTCGGACATTCATTCCTCACTAAATTTTTCGATATGCTGGCACCTAACGCGTGGCGCGTTGGAACGGATTGATAACATGGATACTACTTACATATTTTTGATGCATTTAACTTTCATTGGAAGTATATACCATATATTATTCATGCATATTTATAATAGTTGCAAACATATCTAATATGGAGTTTTGCAATGACTTCCTCTCCGATCGTACGTGGTAAGGTCAGCCAGCAACCTGTTGATGTTCGTCGGTTTCCCCAGAGCTCTTCCTCCTACAGTAACGCTGGTAGCCGTCGTATAAGGGGAAATATTCTTGAGAACGGCATTATACGCCAATCAAAGAAATGAATAAATAAATATGGAGCTTCACAAAATGTAAGCAAATAAGACTGGTCTCTTGAAGGGTTTAATCATTTTCTCAGTAACTCATGATACTAAAAATAGTATACGCAGATATAGGAATCGAACTGCTTAACGCTGGTGATATTCGGATTGTTAGCCGTATGAGTTATCGCCGAACAATGGTGAACAACCGTCCACAAACCAATCAGTATTATGGTCAAGGGAGGTAGAAAATATTTCATTTTTTCGACGTACAAATATATGATTGCGTGAACCGACACGATACTTCGCTATATATTAGAACCCTCCAACCTGAAATCAAACATGCACAAATGGTTTTGGTGCAGATAATCATGTTTTTATTATGATGACAATTCCCTACGCAAATCGCCCTAAAACAGGGAAATCTGCCTTTGGCCACATTTTGCTAACTTATCAAACAAAAAGTATAACTCACAACGCCCCATTAATTACAGGTATGTTGCGCAGTAATTGTACTTCAGATTCAAGGAGAATTTCTCTCTTTCTTGCACGAAAAATATTACACGCCACTCCTGTAACCCCTGGGGACGCTTTTCCATCCAGTTGTAAGGCGTCTTTTGACAGAATAACAAAAACTGATATACATTCTGCACAATTCCATACCATTGTCCCGGTTTCTACTTGGACGACTAATCATGTCATTCAATACTGGTCTGTAGGACTAAGTTATTTAAAATCACTCACATGACTAACAAACGCTGACAATGATATATAATTGAGTGCTAAAATAGTTTTAGAAGTTTCGACACGATATGGCCGAAACACTGCTGATGTGGCGTTTAGCCATAATTATTCATTCGCCAGAGACATTATTAATTTGAGTACTTTGCTTGAACCCGGAAACATTGTTTCCGGGATAGCGAAGCATTAAGTAATGGGAGCCGTCCCATGACCCAGGGAGCCTCCCAGCCCATGTTCGGACTAATTTCTGCTGCACAACCATCCATATATTTTCCAACTACATAGATAATTGGCGATTGTTTACATGGACAGACATCCATTCACATTCATAAACAATAGCCCCGCGGACGCTTCACCACCCTCGCCGGCCCTGGGGTTCGCAGCTGGAAGCACTCACAATGGCCATTATTTATGTACACAAACGGGCGTCTATATTATGTAAAGATTAAGAGCCATATGCAGTGGATATAGGTCATAGTTCACATACTTCCGGGTTTACTTTATGATAGTATATTGTAAATAGCTCTTGTGGGCCGCAGCCGCGGACAGATATCGGGTTAAGCTTAAAGGTCAGTCCAGAGCTTACATCTATTTATGCTTATACCAGGAGTGTGTAAAAGCACTGGCCACATATTCACTCTTTTATTGTGTATAAATCAATTCTAACTGTTGATAAAATACAATCTACATCTAGCTGGTATAGATATAGAAACGTGCGGAGCCTTTATTAGGCCATTTTCAATGTGAACCGAGCTCTCAGTTTTTCACACAATGTCTACCGCATGGCATTGTGCGATGGATGACTAGCATATTTTTTTCTGCGGAATTCAGCAAAAATTCTGTCTCTGAACAAAAACTAACGTGAAATTCTTTATCAGCCCGTCTTTCTACATAAGACAAGTACTTTTTTGCGACCAAATATACACCAGAGTTTGGGAGGTATATATTTATAAATTCGCAGCAAAGATTCTCAAACGGCGCATGGAGCAGGAGGATCACCCCAAGACGGTACACGCCAGTCGCGTCTCTCTCACATGTGGGGATGGTGGTTCAAACCCCTGGGCTGGTTCAGTCCGAGGACGGGTGTAGTATTGCAGAAGGGTTACGGGCCTAACATGGGCGACTCGTGAGCCTATGGGAAGCACTTCACAGTGGAGAAAGGCCTCCGGAGTCCCAAAAAGCGGATAAATGAAAAAGAAATTAATACCCTACGGGACTCCTTTCAGACGTGACAAGGATTTTGCTCTTTTTCACGTCCACAAATCAGTATTATATGAGACTTCAACTAATCCATCAGTCTGGTGGCCCGGCTTCATCTATTTTACCATTGAGACCTGGAAACCCAGAGCAAATTAAATCATCTAATTTATCGGTGAATCTGTTGACTTCATATGTCTGGTCTTGTACAGCGTTGTAAAGTTTGTGTAGAGTATGTAGAGCTAACCCCCACATTACAGAAAATTGCGGTCAGAGTGAGTATATTGGATAAGCGTGATGGACACACCCTATAGCCGATTTGCGAGTAATGCTAAAAGTATATCGAACTGCGGTATCCCGCCTCTCTGTCGAAAAGATCAATTGGTGGATAATTTTTGCATGAGGGTCTCTCGAGCCTCGCCCCGTCCCTGCTGCATTAACTCTTCATTCGTTTCCTTATCTAAAGGAATTGAGCTATGTGCTGTGCCCGCACGACTCTGCTGTTTCATTTCTTGGTATTTTTCGACCTGACCGAGTATTAACCGAAAGTATACGAAATCTCACCGGGGTCGGTGATGATATTAAGCCTTCTCTCAGCCAGTAAGCGAAATTCATTGTTTCTTACCTGTGACGGACAGACGCTTACCCACGCCACTGAGAAGGCCGCAGACTAAGGCCGTGCATTCCATGCCCATAGCGATGGGCGTCGCAATTATCGTGGACAGTACTCGGACTCCGGCGACGCCCAGACCCATGCTTACCGTGAGTAGAGTCGTGCCAATACCATCATCTGCATTGCCTGCCCTATGGTAATTTTTGTGTAGAGCAGCTCTGGCATCTCTCTCTCTTTTCAATTCGTTTTTCAGAGTGCTAGTATATTGTCATCTATACTCGTGCAGATCTTCAGTCGTTGTGGGGCGGCAGATGGATCTGCTGGGTACAGTTGCGCCATCTTTATGTAGACGCCGCTATAAAGTTTCATTTTAAATTCGATATGAGTTCACCACTTATTCCAAACCATTTCAAGTGAACGCCATGCTCTAGATTTATTCGGTTCATCTGCACTGTTTGTGCCGCAGCGGCCTGGACACTGTTTAATGTCGTCTCAACCTTACTAGATCTCGGAAGCATTTTGAGAACGATAAGTTGCGCGTTTTCTGACATGCTCTTCCAGCCACCCGACCTGGAAGGGCTGGGACATAGGATTAGGAACGAATACAGTATCCAGAGTGATTATGGAACTGGAGGGGGGGGGGTAACCTCTTAAAGGTGAATGGTGTGTTGATATCGAGGTAAGATATTGACTCTGAACCTCCTTCGATAGTATAGCCCTCCTCCATCGATTTCGCCACATAAACTTTATCTCCCCGGGCCGTGTACGAGAGGAAAGTCGTAAGGCTATTAAAAACCTTTCAAACAACACCACCCGTTGCTGTTTTCATCTGGAGCGGGTTCACAGTCAAATCTTTGCCGGGTTTAGTGTCATCAGATTTCACGAGGCCCTATCTCCCGTATCAGATGATCAGTTTTTGGCGGGTATTCGGGGCTACGATATCCACATCGGTGAGCTCATGTAACTCTAGTGGTTCTCCGGATCCCATCGAAGGCACCTCCTTTCGTGCATAAACACATTTGCTGGAATTGGAAGGCGTAAACCCCTACGTCCATCCCTTGCCGCGCAAAACCATCGACATCTGCCAGATCCGATAAGACTATGTCAGTGCAGTTAGGGCCCAAGGAGTCCACCACGCCGGCGAAGGTGTAAAGTTACGCCTAAGTATGCTGTATCTATAGGTTCTCAGCATTTCCTTAATAGCTTTATACTAAGCCCAGGCATGACGCCAGCCGTTAGTCTTTTGTACTGTGTTGGTAGATCCCAGGCAGAACGACTCGCAGGGTGCTTTCCACATCACTTTCCAAAAGGTGTTTGAACGCTACACCCTACCAAAAACCAACAGCGACGCATTGGTCGAGACATGGAACACGCAACCGATGGCCTGGTGGCTGAACCAATTCAATTTCGTCGTATGGTTGTGGGGTGTCAAAGGAAAATCACCTTGTAGCAAACACTACACTAAGCAACTCTGTACTTCCCTTCCACATGTATTATCAAGTGCGCCGTATTCTGGAAGGGATTAAGGCGCCACTTACATAAGACGATGCATGGAGTCCGACCGACAACCAGTACGACCGGACGGCATACGAGGGAATTTGCGCCGAGTTCCAGGTTCCCCCAGACACAGACTGGGCGGCAAAAAAAAAGTGAAAAGCACTGGCGAGGCGTGACTTATTATGTCAAAAAGACAGGATACATGAAATCGCATTACGCCTACGATCCTAGCCAAATATCATTTCAGCGAACAGCAGAAAAGTTCCATATCGATTTCATCTCGCAAGACAACGAGGCCAATAAAGAATGAGCCACATTCATCCTCGACAAATCTGAAGGGTTTTCCCAGGCAGGCTTTGAAAGGGTGAACGACACCATTCGTACTTATTATTGGGCCATACTCGGAGAACAAGCACAGACCCGCAGCAGTATCGTAAGCAGAGTGAGCATTTGACACGCAGAAGCAGTTCCTGACTAACGTCGAAGACGCCACAGCCACCCCTGTTGACCTTCCCTTGGTCATAAAGCGGTACCAGAAATGTCCTGACATAGGCCCTCTTCAAGGTGGATTATACGTTAGGTGTGGGTCTGTACATGACCCCAAGCAATACGGACCTAAGAATCGGAAAAATCAGTGGTTGTAACAACGAGATCGTCATAGCCACAACAGACCAGAAACTCGGAGTGAACGGTGACGTGAACTCGGTAGTGAACCCCAGTAGTACCGAAACCCGTGCCAGCAGCGCCGACTCCAGTTTCATCGAGATGGCCTAGAGAGATCGTTGAAGACGTGGTGGCATTTGTAATAACTAACGCCCCCTCATGCTTGCACTAATCTGGTCACGTTAGATGTGCACGAACGGATTGAATCCAGTAATAGCCACAACCATGGCTCAAGTATTTTTAGTAATCCAGCTCACGACTTTGTCGAATGTGCTGAGGAGCCAAGAAACG
Organism: Acanthopleura granulata; assembly: GCA_016165875.1. Taxonomy (NCBI): domain Eukaryota; kingdom Metazoa; phylum Mollusca; class Polyplacophora; order Chitonida; family Chitonidae; genus Acanthopleura; species Acanthopleura granulata. Next base: position 13,919,028 of record JABBOT010000006.1, read on the forward strand.
ATGCTTCCTAAAATACCTGGGAGAGCCGCTGCAGTTTTACCGGGGAGCTTAACTAGAAGCCTGCCCAGAGCCCTCAGGCGCTTTTTTACCAACCCCGTCCGATTGCACTTGGCTCAGGAGATGAGGTTGGAATAGGCGCAGACTCTGCAGAACCCCCGGTGAGTGCAAAGACCAATGTCGATATCGCCATTCCAATCAAAGTGATCATCGATGTGATTGTGACTTCTTGCCCGTGGAACAGGGTGCGTATGCGTTCGGCAAGGGTTGTGTCCTCATGTGGCCTCAAGGCAGCCGCCCTCTAATCCTAAAGGTCACGTAACCGTTCAGCAATAAGGCGCCTGGAGAACTCATCGGGAACCTCATCTAGTTTCCGCTTTTGCCGAGAGTTGTCTTCATAGAGGGCTGAGAACTTAGTGTGGTTGTTGATATGTTCGCCTGGGATAGTCTGCAATAACTTATCAAGACCCAGCGGCTCACGGATAGTCAGTTTACAAGAAGGCATTGGGATCCATTGATCGTGGAAAAGATGTCATCGACGGCGCTATCCGTGAGGCTTATCTCGATAATCTGGACTGCATTTTCAGCCTTCGTGACCTCACATAGGTCGTGAATCTCGACAGCATCGACGTCAGCAGCTGCCGCTCCCAACATTCGTACCTAGAGCACGGCCCGGGTTGCTGCAACAGCCTGAACCGGCAGCGTGTTCTTGGAATCCCCCCTGGTTCATTCAGTTAACCCAAGATCTTCTCTGATTGCAGCCCCCCCCCCTCCCAACTCCCACAATCCGCCTATGGTTGAGAGTGCGAGTGGCTTTCCTGTCCGAGAGTTGATAGCCGTGAGGTCGGAATGTGCTTTCAAACGCAAACGCCGTCCGAGGAGCTCAAACTCACTTGGATCTCGTAGAGTTAAGTGGTTGAGGCTCATCTGCGCCATGGCGTTGCAGTAGTCATCTACCGGTGACTGGAGGAGCTCCTGATGCAGCGATACATGAGCCCCAGTGGCCCTGATGCCGATGTCAACATCATCTGTGAGGTCTATGGGAACGGTCTCTTTATCGTCTTCTACATCGTCATGATTAAAGGTTGGGCTATCGAAGTCAAAATCTACCATGTTGGCCATTGAACATTGGCGGCCCAACGTCCAGTGACCATGACTTCAAACGTACACGGACGAAAGGCCAATCCTACCGCTGCCGGAGAACCCTCTTTGGGTTTAAGGCTGTGCGCCACTCGGTCGTCATCACAAATAACACGAGTAGGATAGGCCAGAACTATCAGCTTCTTGTTGGTTTCCAAAACCACGGCGCCCATGGTGTCATTGTCCCTGGGACCCCGAACCTTGCTTTCACAATCTCCCTGTTCCCGACAGACGTCAACGGAACAGTGATCCAGAACCACGGCCGTTTTGTGGTAAAGAAGACCCCGATCAAAGTCTGTGGCAATGAGGTGATGTCGATCGATGAGAGCGACGTCTACCACTGCTACATGGGCGTTTGGAAGACGGCCCAGGAGAGAGAGAAAGACGAGTTAAAGGGAATCGACACTTGCCGCAACAAGAATGCCACTCGAATACGTGTCGGGACAGAGCCAAGACTCTAGCTAAAGACAGAGGTATTGCAGAGGAATATGGTAACCGCCACCACATACCCCTCGACTTCGAGTTGCTGGAGGGCCATATGCCATTCTAGTAGTCAGCAAAGGGGGACAGGCTCGAATACGAGCTAACCTTCAGCGACTACAGCCGCGTCATCCGGGCCGCATTGGACGCCGATGCCAGCTTCATCATGGAGAACATCAGCCTCGCGTATGACATCGTCCCCAAGCACGAGCTTGCCAGTGTGATCCGTAACCAGTACGCCGGCCTCCTGGCAATACTACACGACCGCGTGCCCCAGCACTGCAAACTCAGCCGTGACATCAGTTGTACCCTTTGGAATATCAATCTCAGCGTACCCGCCCACAGTATGAAAGGCCCGCGTTCCTACCTCCTGGGATAAAGCAAAGATGTTCTTCGCGGTGGGCTGTAACAGCCACCCCGAGGTGGCCATGGTCGCAAAAGAGGTAACGGTGGAGGACGTGTCCCTTGTCTACTTCTTAGCCACCATGTACGCCCTGTGACTTGACCTCTGCTCCATGGGCGACGACCAGCTACTGGCGCGTCGAGAACGCCAGTGAAGGAGAGACCATCCAACAGAAGACGCGGCGGGCGCTTTGATCATCTACCTTGACGTGGTCATGGACGCCCATCTCAGCATCGAGGATGGCCAATTCGTCTCAGATCTGTACTAGAAACCTCTATCCCAGGCCCCCCACCCACATGGCGATTATCTGCGGAATAAGGTTGTGTGAGAAATCCCTTTTCACTCATAATCTCCTGAAGGGTCCCTATCGCGGCTTGTTTCAACACATTGTTGCCCTGTGTCCCATTATATATTACAATCGGGTGTATCAAGAGTGCCCCTGGGTGTGAAGCGACCAAGAGGTTTATGTTGTAGACCCAGGGGGAAGGCTGCACGACTGGGTTAGACATCTCAACTGGGTGTTCCAAGGCGAGCGAACCCGACATCGGTGATGACCGCTCGGCCACAAAGGCGCTCACCAAAAATACAGACATGCTATTTGAACTGGCTTCCTCAGGCCTACACGAGCAACAAAGTGTCTGGGGGCTCACCCAGAAATAAAACTCGGTCGTGAAGGATCTATGCGACCAGACTCACGGGGTCACCATCTTTGCAAAGCAAAACCTCCGAGAAAATGCTGTGATCCCTCCGGAAGAGCAGGCTAGAGTACGGGAGCAGCTGGCCCAATCAAACCATGCCAAGCTTCTGTTGAAGACATATCAGCCGGCTGCATACCACGTGTTATAATGTGCAAAACACTGTTGCTTAACAGCAGCTGCCATGACGAAAACGATAGGGCAGACTGCACTATAATTGTACTCGTCACCATGTTTCTTTCAATCCCACTGGAGAACCGACCTGGAGATCGAATTCTTTTGCTGGACATGCGATTGGTAGTGCTTCCTCTGTGCTCTATTGTCGCTACTGCATGTTGCTAGCGCCGCTAACCGCAGCTCTGACCAAAGCCAGGCACTGCCAATTCAGACGACAGTGCCCTCAAACAATGAAGGATGGCGGAGAACCCCACCCCTCCTTCGGAGCACCGCCCAGCGTGGACACCTCCGGTGGAAAGATTGACAGGCCATAAGAAAATGAAAGACCCGAAGAAGATGGCGGCCGGGAGGGCCCGGGCCGCTGGCAGAAAGGTGAAACAGGAACGACTGCTTGAACAGCTTCGGGCAACCAGGGAATCACAACATCATGGTGCTGTTGCTACAACAGGACAGTAGGACGCTCGAGAACGGAGAGAGCCTGTTTCAGAGAGCTGGTGTTGTAACGGGAGGCCAACTGGACCCCATATATATTTTCAGGTAGCTGGCCTTGCAGGGGTATATTACATATATATTCATCACGGGTAGTTTCAGCCTCTTCCTGTTGCGAGACAACTACAGAAAACAGCACAACCCACCTCTATGTCCCACTCTGCTCAGCACTTGAACATTCCCATCAATCCTCCCCATATGGAATAACACCATGACAACTGCACCTACCGACGAAAACATGCTCGTAAATGCGCTGTATCACAGCGCAGTGGTCTCTGGTTTAGATATGGGATAGTCCAGATTGGGTAAGATGGTTATTGGAGGTGACCCCCCCACCAATCTAGACTTCACCTCTCGCGATATCGGGATGGTGGTAGTGCACGTGGCTCTAGCGATGGCGACCAAGGACATGCTAATTAAATCGGGAATCATTCCAGCAGATAATATAAAGTTGACATGGTCTCGATCGCTAAGATGGTTGCCTTCTCAGGTAGTAACTTCCTCTTCGAAGCTCTTCGAAGCTCCATGGTTGGTGCGGAGCGTAAACGCCACGATAAAGCTATAAAACGGTTCCAGGCGGCTCAGTCTCAAAAAAGAAAAAAGCGTCTGGACGGGATTAAAGACAAACTTCGTCCACAGGGGCACGCAGGGCGCACATTTCGGGATGTCGGGGCCGCGATGAGCGAGCACGAGCAGGTCATGGGGAAAACGTTTAGCCCCAGAGGGCCCAAACCTGTGCTAAGAGATTTCTGTACACCGTTGGAGGGCAAAACAAAAAAACAAAAAAAAATAAAACCCGAGATTGCATTCATCCTGCTCGGGAAGGGTGTAACTAGAGAGTGAGATCGCCTATAAACTCGCCGAGTAATCCAAAAAGACTGTGCTGGACTGCTCGCCCTAATGACAGGCACGACAATGCTGCAATGGTGAGGCTCGGGTTACTTTTCCATACCAATTGTAGATATCGCGTGGATATTGCGTGATGGTGGTTTGCCCGAAGAGCTATGCTACGCAATACTCGAGGTTGACTACTTTGGCTGCGTGGGCGAGATTCCTGGTCCTATGGCCCATATGCTGACTTGAAGCGCACAAAAGTAGCTCTTTCTTTGGCGGGAGGACGAAAAGCCGTGATGAGTTTCGCGGCAGCGCTTGGTGCCGCTCTCAATCACTTCTGGGATAGGGCCGGGCAACTGCCTGAACATGTGGCTTCCGCCTGCTGGAGACTGATCAGGAATGTGGAGTACGTTGCTTATGATGCCTACTACTATGGCCGACCATGTGCCTTTTCGTCCATCGAAGACATAGTATACTATAGCCCCAAGGGATACTAGAAAGTGAGGCTCCAATTATTTTGCCATACCATTTCTATATATCGCTAGGATATACCGCACTGCACGATGATGGGGTTTCCGAAGAGTTATACCCCACGGGGCTAGAGGTTGACTACTGTGCCCGCACATCAATATTTCTGGTCCTCTGGCCCATGTACTGGTTGATAGCACACACAAGTCGCTTGATTTCTGGCGGCAAGAACACAAGACCACAAAGCGTTTCGCAGCAAAGGTGCTGGAGGGCGACGACTGATCATCTGTCTGAGCCTGTGGCTGCTGCGTGTTGGAGATTTATCACGCTGCTGAAGTACCTTGATTATGGTGCCCACTACCATGGCATAGATATACTAAACCCCCAAGGGCTATTGGAGAGGCATTGCCGCCAACAAGAAACTAGCTCCTGTTGCCAAGGTCTCTAAGGGCACAGCTCAAGATTGCTTGAAACAACAGGCCATCTGGCAGATTTTCCTATCATCCCCACGGCATATTCCACGGCCAAAATTTGATGTTGCTACACCAAATGAGGTCCATCAAGCTGACTTGCTCATTCTACTACACGACAAGGGGAGCAAGCGCACCTACAATATGCCCTCACAGTTGTCGATGTCGCCTCACGATTCAAGGATCAGCCCATAACAACGAAAGGAACCCACGAGGTTACTGATGCCCAAGGATATATCTATAAGCAGGAACCTGTGATGTGGCCTAAACTGCTGCAAGTGTACCCTGGGCGTCAGTTCATGGGTGCAATAAACCAGGTGCTCGCGAACCATGGGGTTTCTCTCAGACGTGGGCGTGTGGACATCCATCGGAACCAGGGATCGTTGAGCGGTTCAATCGGACCCTGACCGAACGACTATCCGGGCAACAATACGCTCAATAGATGCAGTTCCCTTCTGGGCGTTCTTCTGAGTGGGTGAAACGTTTACCTGCAGTCTTGGCGGCTTTGAACGGAAAAGTGAAACGACTCACCGGCAAGAGGCCTTCGGAGGAAACCAAGACATAAACGATTGCGCAAAGTCCCTCCTCCACTGTTCCAAACCGGCCTGTTGTCTTCCATGCGCAAAAGCTCTTTTCTGGGGTTGGCTTTCGCTATCTGTAACACCCTGGCGAGTTGGGGGGGGGGGGCGGTGGCCGTCGCTCGACTGATCCAGTGTGGTCCCTACATGTGTATCGGCTCGGACGCTTGGTAGCTAAACCTGACAAGTATGTGTAATACTATCTGCTAGATGTTCCGCAGCGGATGTTTGTCCACGAGGAACTTGTGGTGCCCCGCGACACTCAGCTTCTGCCGGATGGGCTCCTCAGGTGTTGAGAACTGCGCATCCACTTTTTCGTTTGCACTCGAGACAGGTCAACCTAATGTTATCATTAACATTAGATTTGCCCTAGAGTTGTGCAAGCGGTCCACACTGAACTGCTGGGTATCCTTTGGATGGTAATCCCATAGGAGCTTAATACTTGACGCTCAACTGCTGGGTATCCTTTGGATGGTAATCCCATAGGAGCTTAATACTTCACGAGGCACTTTTTTTGGCGCTTCTTGAGATGCAGGATGTGATCGGCCTTTAGGTTAAACCTGAGCCCCTTGGCTTGGTCCTGGTGCTTGTGGCGCCTCTTTCGATGATTTTGCGGAGCTGCTCCTCGGTGAGTTGTCTTCCCTTGGAATCCTCCGTAGGGCAGAATACCATTTCCAGCTGGCTGAGATACTGAAATCTACGGCAATTTAAGCAAGGTTTGACCACTCGAGGTAATCCCGTCGATGATTCATACTTTTGTGGGGTTCTTGATGGAGAAATCCTGGCTCAGGTGGACCGTGAGGTCATAACCAAGGCACCAGTCGTCGGTTGGGATTGCTGCCCCTGCTGCCTCTATGCTGACATCGACGATGTGGTTGAGTACTAGCTCTGCCATGCAGGCCGTACCGGGGACGAGGAGTAGTATGTTTTGCTTCCGGCTGTCTCTTGGGCGGTAGAGTTGTGGCGTCGGGTGTAATGAAACTTCTCTTTGTGCCCCGGAAATAGCAGCTCCTGTGCGCGGCCGCTGACTTTCTCCCTCGAGGTCAAGATGAGGTCACCGGGCTTCCAGGCTTCAAAGAACATACCCCAGATAAGACAATCGGGGCGAAACTTTAGCATTTCTTGGCACTGGATCTTGTTCGGCTGCAGGACGGTAGCCTTTTTTTAGAGCTCTAAGGACTAAGGACTGGATCTTTCGATCTGTGATCTTTCCGAGCTCTTCATAGTAGTCTGCCGCTTGACGCAGCCAGTCGTGCCGCATCTTAGGAGCGATAGGCGGTGGCTGGCCCTGATCGCCGCATCAGAAAAAATTAGCCCCCTTGTGTTCGAACCAATCGAGAAAGGTGTCCAGCATGGGCCGGGGTGAAGTGCACACCTCATCCCAGATGATGACGCGATGGATGAACTTCTCGCCCAGCGCTTCCGGGCTGCACTCAATATGACCACTCCAACGGAAGAAGCTGTGATAGGTCTAGGCTTTGATCCCTCTGGCATGTATCTCTTTGGCCAACCTATGTGTCGGCGTGAAGACTAGGGGGTCTTCACAGCGGAAGAGCTCGATAGCTCTGGTCGTTCTGCCGCTGCCTCCGCCACACCCATGCTCGACACAGGTCTTCTGGATGTCGTACAGCAGACTGGCTGGGGTTGGCTTCCAGCCATTCTTTTTTTGGCCATGCTGATGGCCGCATGATTCTCGCCGAAGGCTTTCTCGGCAAGTTTGAGGTGACCCAGTTTGGCGCAGAATACTAGAACCCTCCCGTGGGCCTCCTGTGTCCTGTAGGTGCGGCCGTCCTGTAGCACGAACTGGTCGACATCGAGCAGCCTGTCTTAGCACCCAGCAGCTAGACAGCTTATGGCCCACCCTGGGTGGCATCCCGTTTGGCCTGCCAGACGTCACCCTCATAGATGTGGACTTCTCCGTTTTGGGAGGAGTGGGGATCTTTGGACCAGGCGTGACCGTTGTGGCAAATGTGCTCAACTATAACTCTGACTCCGTAGCCACCAAACTGGTACTTTCCACTGTTGTAGATGTCCTCGTGGGCAATATCCCGCAGGATTATTGCCCTTTTAAGGAATCTTTCCAGTTGAGCCACATCATGTTGGATTTTGATCCGCCTAGCCGTGGTCAGCCCTTATCCTCTGTGGGCGACTTCGAAATACTCCATGACTCTCTGGTCCACACAGTTAAGTTCGTCATCCCTTAGTGGGGCTAAGTTGGCAGGGCATGGGTCTCTGATCCCATACACAGCCGCGGTGATAGAGTAGGCGTTCTGATTGAACACGCTGTTGATTCCAGTCAGAGTGCCTGGCTTGGAATCCCTGGTGATCTGGATCCTGTCCCATTTTCTTCTCAGCCCGGATTGGGTCAAGCTTGTCTTCAACAACCCAGTCGCATTGGTTCCACTCAGGCAGGATTAAGAACTGGTCCACCTCCCCCCCCCCCAGGAAGAGCGGTGAGAATTTGAGCCGCCTTCGCATCAGTCATGCGGGCATCAAAGGCCATTCGGCCGGCTTTAGCATGTATACCATCAACGATTTCTATGTCGTTTTCGGGTGGGTCCTCCGCTTCCACCCGATACGTGGAGAAGTCCTCGGTGGCGCCATGGACTTCAAACTCGTCTTTGGCATCATTTAGAATCTCAACCCGGTCTTCAACCGGAGGGTGGACCGTGGGAGGGACTTGGTCATCTTTGTTGATGAATGGCCGTTGTGGCCTTAGCGGCTGATGGAGGCTGTTTTCAACATCTTCCGGAGTAGGTACATCGAGAATATGGCCAGGCTCAGAGTCTGCAAGCATCTCTTCGATCCGGTCACCCATAAGAGTCATGTCGCCGGATGGGTGTGCCCTTTAAATAGGATTGTCTAAATGGAAGTTCGAACTATAAGGAGCTGATCCAGTACCAAATCGAACTGTCCCTTGGATTTATTCTCTACGGTCATATGCCGGGAGCGAATTTTGTCTCGCCCACAAGCCCGACAGACTTCCATTTGGCTCCGAACCCCTTCCCGCAAGACCTACAGGGCGAGGGGATTTTGCTGCCTTTGCGGATTTTGACTAGGTGGACTTTGCAGTACTCCCTCAGACAGCTTTTCCCGCAGATGTCGAGCTCACCACTTTCAAACATACACATTTATTATGACCCATCATGTTGCAGCTCAATCACCACAGGTATACACACAGCAACAAATACCTCTGATAGGAAAACCCCAGGCCGGCGAGGGTGGTGAGCCATCCCCGAGGCTATTGTTTATGAATGTGAAAGGGTGTCTATCTACATAAACAATCGCCAATTACCTATATAGCTGGACATAATATGGCTTGACGTGCAGTAGAAATTAGTCCGAACATGGGCTGGGAGGCTCCCTGGTCATGGGACGGTTCCCATTAGTTAGTGCATTCGCCCTCCCTGCTGCTAGAGGTAAGCGCCCAACAGTAGTTGCGTTATAATACGACTCTCCCCCTCCACAATCCAGACCCCGAAACTTCCACTCCAGAATTGACTATAGGGGAATTGCAACAAACAACGGAAAATAGCCCAAAGGTGATACATTGCTAGAGCTATGCCATCGCTTATGGGGTTGAAATACGTTTTTCTTATTCTTTGACTCGATCAGCGAAAGTTTTTTGAACAGATATCAAAGGATTACCCTATAGTAAATATGGTATCTACGAAGCTTGCCGGGGGTGCTAGCACGCTAGAACCCAGCTAACGTTGGATACTCTACGGTCGCACGCGGGAAGGATCGCCAGCAACAGGCGGATGGTCGTGTGTTTCCCTCAGTCTCTGTTTCCACCCACTATAATGCTGGCCGCCGTCGTATGAGTGAAAATCTTTCACCGCCAATGTAATAAACAAATCAGTAAATCAATAAATTTCCTAATCAAGTCAAGCGTTTTGCTTGTTGATATTGTCATTATAATTTGCCTCACGGCATCGTTTTCTACATATGCAGCCTAACACTTTCCACCCTGACTTTTAAACACTACTTGACTCAGAAACGTAATCATTCTTTTCCTTTTGCATACACCTACATTTCATGCATAGTTTCACACAAAAAGGCAAACACCCACAGCGTCTGCATCTACTTTCAGTTTCTCCACATCTGACCTATATTGTGGGTTCTGACAGAAAACATTCATCTTCATAATCATAAAAAAAGAAAGGAATAACGACAAGCAGGAGTTGATATATAAGACTGATTAGTTCTGTATTCAGCACAAGAGTGCGATATCACTTCTTTGGAAAAGCATAAATAATAGGGTTTTCTGATGTCAGATGTTTGCAGATATGTTTTCTAACATATCTTGGGGTATACTAAATACAGCATAACAATCTCAAATCAGTCCTTATCAAATTCAGAGGGATTATGCACGGCATGTATGAAAATATGTATAATTAAATGTGATCTATTTAGTTGCTAAGACAATGACCTGGACAAGAGTTTAGAGGATATAGTTAATAGCAATACAGATGCTGAAGAAGTAAATGACATACGCTAGTAAATGACATAAGATCCGAGTGACTGATTTCACGCTGCATTCCATAGTGCGGAATGTTCAGAAATATCGGTAATGCGGTTTAGATAGCATGAAAAAGGCGTATAAAGTTCAAAGTTTAAAACAGAGAATCAGTTGGGAAAATGCGGTAATGCTAATTGCAATGCAGTAGGCGTGACCTCCTAGAGTTATACAAGATATTTACATGACAAAAAAATCTTTTGGGGAGGTCATGAACTTAGCCTTCCCCAACACATGATGACAAATATGCACGTGCTGACATCTTTCCGGGTTTTTACCTCACGACATAAACCATGGATAGACAGACGTGTCTGCTTGGACTCCGGGTAACCCTGGGTTTGTTCTGTGCTTTGACTAACGGCAGAGATCTGGCATTTAACGTGTACGCAGTGCCAATGAAAGAAACCTTCAACTTTACCGAAACTTAAGGTAAGATTTCCACTCTAAAAACACGATGGCATTAGTTTATACACATGTCCGCAAATAAATCTATTGACACGTGAAGGGGACGTGAGGTAAAACCTTGTCCTAATGGCATAATTCTGCTTAGGCCCTGATGCAATGGTGATTGCGGTTTCTTATGATTTAAAAGTTTACATGAACAGTAAGAATAAGTAACGATAAATTGACAAGTGGTCGGATTTTACGGGTAGTCTTGTCCACGTTGACACGTGTCTCGTCTGGGAAAAATTTATCGCTCCAACAAGCCATTTGGCAATCTTAACTGGGTAACAAGGGAAAAGCATTGGTCAGTTTTATGGAGTATGGTCATTACACAGCTCATGGCCAATTCGTTTGTTTTTCTGCTATATGTTTATTTAAAGTGTTGTACGTCTGTTTATTTATTTTATGTATTTACCTTTTACCCTGCAACAAAGAATATTTCATTATTCGACGGTGGTAGCAAATTTATTAAACAGTTAATTTTATCCACAAATGCAGTGATCTGTGAATAGCCCGAATTTTCTTCTGTAGTTAAAGCCTGCCCTGGTAATTATTTTTAACGAAGCTTTTTCTTCGCTACAGGCGGTGGGTAATTACACGTGGACCACTGGTGTATGAAATACGACACTCGTGTACTATGCTTAACTTTCAAGGGGTTCATATCTCACTTGACTGGCTTCCAGCCCATATGGGTGTACCTGGCAAAACAGGCTCTCTCTTTGCCAAGTATCTCCCACACAATTCCCTTATCAATCCAAGAAGAGCTAAGCCATAGCATACCCAAACTAGTTAACATTTTACATTAGGACAGGAATAATTCAAACAAGGCTAGATTTTTCTACCTGGTCAATCCCTCGATTAATATGAAATATTCGCTCAAGCTTTACCATCGTGTGGATGAAAAACTTGTCTTCCGAGTTTTATCCGGGCACCTGCACACAAATTTGTATTTGTTTCGCTTCGTTAACCAGAACTCGGGTCTGTGGGAAGAGTATCTCGTAGAAGAGTCGATCCCCCATCTGCTCCTGCATTGCGTTCGCCACGCTGACGCCCGTGGTATTTTACACACTGACGTTCGTAGGTTAGGAATCCGTCAGTTTACATTGGAGACGATCCTTAATCTCATGGACAACCACAACAAAGTATTCCAAGCCTAGGCAAATATTCTTGCCAGGTGCCATTGGTTTTAACCAGATTTAACCTGGAATCTTTATTTGGCCGGGGGATTTTCTTTCGTGGTTTAAAAATATCTTCTCAACCGCATACCAAAATCAGGCGTTAGCGTAAATCGTACATTTAAGGCGGGTAAACGACATTGCAAATTTATTCACCGTCACCACCACTACACACATTTTATAATCTATTCTTTTGTATTAATACTTCGCCTTTGATACTTATATCATTTGCATGTTCATATATTGTATTTCTATCGAATCTCAGTGTTTGAGTAATTAGCAATTGTGTGTTCGAAACCAAGTCTCACTGCATACACATATAGCTGTCATTATTTTTAAAGCCACAGTTCAAGTGCATGCGCTTTAACAGACAGAGCAATTATATTAAAGGTGGAAAAGACATAAAAATAGATAGGGCTAAGATGAAACAGTGCGAAAAGTGAATCATAAATGCAGTCTTCAAGTGTGTTTCTTTCCATTTTTCTTGAAGGAGAAAAAGACATTTGAAAATATTTTTGGTATGGTATGTACCTGGGGCCACCTTTGGTTATATACAGACTTCGCGTAATAATGTTATAATTGAGATGTAGCATATGTTTAATAAATAATTTTACACTAGAGTTTGTCATTTTCAGCTAACAAATGTGTTCAGCCTGGATTTGGGTCATATTTATATTTTTGTCATAACTTAGGTTACGTTTGGATATAGACAGCAAGTTTTTATTTAGTAAAATTCATGATACATGAAGCACAGCCTGATTTAGAGCATTATTATTCAACGACTATAAACACCAAAAGTTGGTCCAAAATACCCACCATTGCAAAATATTTTCAAATATCCTTTTATCCTGAAAAATAAAATATGAAAGACCATATTTGCAAAAAAGATTTGAAGCCCTTTCGTCTGATCTTGGCATCATTTTTCTGTTTTCTTCCCCTTTAAACTTTTCTGTGTATGTGACAAATAATTATCAGTTATCCACACGGTGGGGAAACCGGACAGAGGCCGAAGGAAACCAACGAGCTTTCGTAGGTTATTGACAGACCTTCCCGCGTACGACAGATGAGCAAACTTTCGTTAGCGGGAATTGAACTCACAGCGACCCCATTGATGAGATGCTCCTGGGTCGTTGCGATGCGCTACCACGCTAACCACTATACCACCATGCTCCCTACCACCCTCTTTATAATGATTTTGTCCTTCTTTGGTCGTAAACCTTATGAAGTAAAGCTGTGAAAAAAAGCATACTGACAAGGAGACATTCACAATACTTTGCTCTGCTTTGGTCTTTCACAAACCCAACTTACTTGATCTCTTGATCGGTATTTCCTTTTCGCTCAGGCTGAAAGGCCCTTCACACCTTTTCAAATATCTAGATACCCTGTCTTTTGGCTAAATCAAATGTCTACTCCTTTTTTCTTGTACCCAATAAAACTATGCACCACCTATATTTCTGCCTTCGTCACTTTTTACAACAGGGGATGGAATAAGCTCACTATTGATATTAAAACATCTAATCTATATCATTTTTATACCTGCTTTTCAAGAATATCTTAAAAGGCAAAGAAAACATTCTGTGCAATCTACAAACGTGCGCGTGAAGTTATCTCAATAATATTTTCTTTGACGTTTGTATATCTGATTATTTTTTTTTATTTCATCCGTTTTGATAACAATTTTCTTTAATTGTTCTGCATTGTCAAATAGAAAAGTAATATCTGACGTTATGACAAGTTGATTACGACATATTTACATATATATACATCTCTCATCTGCCCTTTTTATTAATTTACAAGGCACACGCAATGAATCGAAAGTGCAATATTAAAACATGCTGACAGCGGCATGCCTATTTGCAAGATAGCACACACATGTAATGCTGATGCATTCATGGCCTTGAACAGGAAATTTCCCATTTTCCTAGGGACTTTGGTATCGACAATCGACAAAGCCCGAAGGCTGCTTGTGCTTTCCTAACTTCTTAGACCACTTGACTCCAAATGGTCTGGTGTTAATCTTCATGCATATCTATGTGTATATGTATTGTACTACACCTGGGAAAAAGCGTCAATAGCTAGTTTATTTATTTCTTTGATTGGTGTTTTACGCCGCACTCAAGAATATTTCACTTGTGCGAAGGCGGCCAGCGTTATGGTGGGAGGAAAAAGGGCAGAGGCCGGGGGGAACCCACGACCATCCACAGGTTGCTGGCAGACCTTCTCACGTACGGCCGGAGAGGAGCCAACATGAACTGGTCTTGAACTCACAGCGACCGCATTGGTGGGAGGCTTCGAGTCACTACGCTGCGCTAGCGCGCTAACCGACTGAGCCACGGAGGTCCCTGCCATAGTTCGTAAAAGGCCGATGGTTTATTTACCCCCGGCACTCCAGCCTCTTTCATCTATACAAAGGACTACTATCATATGAGTAAAACATTCTTGGCTATGAATTTAAAGGAAAAAAAACATGTGTAAATGATGTTATGGTGAGTAAAAAGATCATTAAAAACTATATCTGAAAATACCTACACTGAATTGTTCAGACTTTTTTTATCGTATTAAAGGCAGGAAAATGCTGTGATTGTATGGTGGGTTTTATGGACCATTGATAATGTGTGTCAACCGTGACGTGAGGCCGACCTTTCTAAGGCTCCAGAGCGGAACTTAATTATCATGTTAGCTTTTGAATCCTGACGGACGTTTTAATGCAGTGCTGCTCCCAAAAACATTACTCGGAGCTGAACATAAACGTTTAGGAAATATTTTGTGACGTCATGATTGACACACATTGTCATTATTGTGCATACAACCAACCATGCAAACAAAACATTTCACTACATTTAATTTGGTGACAAAAAATTTGAAAAAATTAGTGCTGGTATTTTCATTACTTCATTTTTAGAAGATCTTTCCCTTTAAACAGCGATCCTCTCAATGCATGGCTAAATCGAGTACCGCGGTGAACACAGCAGATCAAGTAGACCAGGCCCCACAGTCGTAAAGGTGTGCAAGACTAAAGTCAGACTAATTTATTTATTTATTTATTTTATTTTATTTTATTTTATTTTATGAGAGGCATTGGCGAGAGGTAGAGGGTCATAACGCCACGCTGGCGCGCTAACCTCCTCTGCCACGTACCCCCCCCAGATTTGAACCATAACGCTAATTATAAATTTTGTTATTACGGTCTCCGATATCTCCAATTGCTAAAATAACAATTTCTAAAGATACTCACACTTTTCAAGTTAAGAGAAAGCCTCGCTTAATTCAACAAAAGCATTGTGATGCTGTCGCCTGTAAATCAAATATATACAAGCTTTTATAGAGAATATTTCTTCAATTTGTTCTTCTTCTGTTTGTAGTAGAAATCGTTGCCTGCATGGGGTGTGCTGGATTCGGATTAGCATTCATAGAAATTCTTCTTCGGTCAACATTTGGGTACATTTCAACATTTATGGTTAGCTGGATCTCACTATCACTTACCAGCGGACTACTTGGTCTCGCGGGTGTACACAGCGAGTTCATACACTCACGGCTATGGTGGGTGTATGTGATACAGTCTTCCATATGTAAGTATATACATGCACCACTTGTATATATATTATTACCCCGCAGGTTGAATAGGGAAATTTCAAGGTTGAAATAATTTGTCGGTAAAGATAAAAAGTCCCACTGTAACAATGTAAATTGTTAGGCGACTTTTGCTGACATATATTTACCGATCAACTGTTCCACCGTGTAGGTACGGATTTCATTAACCGATAAAAGAGGTCGAACATGAAACTTCCCTGTTGAATGAGCTCTGCCCGGTTTCCCTCATCTATTATCCTGGCTGCAGTCGTATGACAGAAATATTCTTGATCACATGAGCATGACGCAAACCTCCAGTCAAATAAATAAACAAATTAAATGAAAGTATATACTCACGCACAATTATGAAAAAAAAGTGAACCTCATCCCTGTCTGACTGGGTCATTTAATTTATTGCTATTCTGTTTTATTGTCTCTTTCAGCCCATAGCAAACATTCCTGGCATTCTAAATACGTGATCAATCCATTATCAACAAACCTCGGGGGCGAGATACAAACATCAAGGTTATTTATAAATGTTATAAGTGTACCGGAGAGGTACCGTAGAGGATTGGCGATCCATGGTGAATACTTACCCCCGAAAATTCTCAATTTATCATAGAAAAATATTTAAATTAGCAGACTTGAAAGACTTCCCTTCCCCATGGTGCGAGACAAGTCATAGTTGAGTTAACTAGCTTATCTTGTGCTAAAATATTGCCACAAATTTCGACGATGTCACTCTACACAGCCTGTTCTCCCGGTTAACCTCTTATGCTGCACGGGGTGCATGCTGGATACAATATTGCCAATTTTCCGTTATCCCAGAAATATTCACTTTACTTATTTTTTCTTTTCGTAACACAACATTGGACACCAATAAGAAGTGTTTAGATATATTTCATTTTTCCGTGTTTCAGTCTAAAGTAAAGCAACAACATTGTCTGTGATGAAGTATGAAGTTTCCGCCTCGATGCTTGTGCATAAATAAGGCCGATCGAACTTAATATTTGTTGCCCTATATTTCACAGAAGCCACCGACCAAATGCTAATGCTAGTTACAAGGGGATACCTATATGACAGCAACGAGATGACTGGAACTACATGCTGAGGGACAAATTGTTTCTATTGGTCTTTCTTTCATCTTCTGTTCTTTACCGTTGGTGTCATCATTTTCTAATGTATAGACTACGTGATAACGGTAAACAAGCGTTCAAAAGGCTGAAGGTTTACCCAAGTACCATTTTTGACGTTGTGACCAAAAGAGACTGCTTCCAGTAATCTGCTACATTCTATAGTTAGGATGAATAAATGTTTATGGCTTAACGCCACTTTGGCAATATTTTAACCGTTCTGTGGCGATGTATAATTAGAACATGCCGTTTTGGTTTTTGAACTTTACATATACTATTTATGTATTTTACTTACCGCTAAGAGAAACATATCATAATGGCGGCTGAAGAATGAATGAGTGATTGATTACGGCTTAACGCAAAGTGTATGTATATATAGCGACAGATAGCCAAGCCAGCACCACGAATTTTGTTTCAGTCAAGCCTTTCGTCATGCTCTCCCACACACGAATGACTGTGATGACACTACCTATTCCGCAAGTTTAATCTCATGCATATAAATTAAATTGCAATCCAGAAAATTATTACAAACAATCTTATATATTTTCTGGCAAAAATGAAACATGTATTTTGCCACTTAAGCGCTCTTGTAGGGTAGTTTTGTTGTAGCAGGTGATGCTAGTCATTCTTTTCTTATGTACAATTGTACATTCCTGTTTGCTTCTAGAATTGGAAGAACGTACCCCTCACTCGTTGGTGGAGCCAGCCATCAACACTATTGGTTAACGAGCTTCAATGCAACAAAGTTTTAGCTCCATGAAGTCTTTCCTTCACGACAGCTGAATTTCTTTCATCTAGCCTCCCGATAGGCTAGAGATATGTTGTAGGCGTGGCCGTCTATCTGCGTCATACTTTAGTTTGATTGGTCAACGGCATCAAGTGGGAACTTTGAGCATTAGGGGTGAATTGCAAAGCAATTTTGGAAACTGCTGTCTGCCTGCATCTCCGGATTTTTACGTCAAATTAAAAACAATTCATCAATTTTCTAAATCATTGCAATTGTATTTAAAATTTCTTTCGCGTATGAGTACATACATATATACATACATACATAAACTGGTTTACATGGCGACTTCATTCGGTGAGATGATTGGCCCCAAGACAATAAGATGTGTCTCAGGGTTTCAGGCTGCTCTAATCAACAAGGTCACTCCATAGAGAACTTTTACCAAAATTCAGTGGCTTACAATCTGTGGGGCTTCCATAAATAGTTCTCCAGAGCTTTAAAAACTAAACTTACATTTTTCAGTGGACAAAGCACGACTCTCAGAGTTGGTCTAACGATTCCAGAGTCTACAAGGTCAGAAAACAATATTCGTCTTTCCAAGCTGTACCGGGAACCCTCAAGTAAAACATAACACGTGTTCTCCTTGGCGTAGCAATCATTACCCAGGTCTGAATTTCTTACCTTGAATCTTTTAAGTAGCTATTAACTGACAGATATCCTGAACGAAATCGGAAAGGAAAGTTTTCTGCTTTCTTTTCTAGAAAAAGAAAACCTGAGTCTTTTATGAAAACGATTTGTTTTCCTCACGTTGCATGATGTATAACAATTTTAAGAGCACACCCCCCCCCTCCCGTAGACCAGTGACGTGAAATAAATTGCAATTGTCACCCCTGAAATTGGTAGCAATACTTAAGCCAGGCAGGTAGGTGGAGAGGGATTGGTATGAGCTGTTGCTTTTGAAACAATTACATGAACAATCTGAATGAAACATGAGCCTACACAATCCCGGATGCATCGATTACGTGTGAACATTTAGCAGACATGGAACTGTTGTCGTTGGCCTAGTATATATTTACTATTGCAGTTGTCAAGGGACCCTCCCATAATAAGTATAATGCCTCGGTAACTCAGGCGAGTTACCGAGTTTACTTTCTTGAAAATGTCACCATTTTAAGTAATATTCATATTTCAACGACGACCTCATTTTCTGTTCCGTCGGCTCTTCTACCTTTTCTTTGTAGCACTATTTGTTACAGGAACGCAGTCTTCCCTGTGTTGCACATATGTACCATTTACACTTTCACAATAAAAAATAAATAAATAAATAATAATAATAAAAAAATAATAAAACGTAGTATAGTATCTAATTTCAGGTTATCCATATCCAAACTCAATTTTGGTTATCTTTTCAGATAATTTTCATCTTCTGTGGTACAAGCTGAACGGAGTGACTACAATGACCATGTTAAGATTTATTTATTTATTTATTTATTTGATTGGTGTTTTACGCCATACTCAAGAATATTTCACTTATACGACGGCGGCCACCATTAGGGTGGAAAGAAACCGGGCAGAGCCTGTCGGAAACCCACGACCATCCGCAGGTTGCTGGCAGATCTTCTCAAGAACGGCCGGAGAGGAAGCCAGCATGACCTGGTCTTGAACTCACAGCGACCGCACTGGTGGGAGGCTTCAGGTCATCGTGCTGCTATAGCGAGGTAACCGACTGAGCCACGGAGAACACTCAGTTAAGATAGAAAGTTGTTTACTTCTGTATACAGCAGAAGAGTGCGATATTCCTGCTTTGCAAAAGGAAAGAATTAGGATCTTCTGATGTCAGATATGGCTCCTCTTGCGCTGTATTCCATAGTCTGGATTATATGAAGTCCTTGACGAAGTTTACAGGGCTTGTTTTGTGTTGTAGGTGCAAGTTTTGGGAAGATCTGCCAGTAACCTGTTGATGGGCTTGAGTTTCAGACGGGCTCTGCCCGGTTTCCTCCAAGTGAAATGCCCGGTTTCCCCCAAGTGAAATATTCTTAAGTAAGGCGTAAAACATCATATTAAATCATATTTAATAAACAATCACGTCACAGGGAAAACTCCGACCCTTAAAATCTTTTAACGCGCGGTAATACTAGATGCATGACGAATGATGAATTGAGCGCTGACTCACATTGGTGGTTACCGTGCTCTAATTCGGATGCCTAACTGCGCGTGTCGGTACGGATAAGACTTCATGTGGGATATTTACATGACAATAAAATTTTTGTGATGCTCTAAAATTAGACTTCCCTTATTCGTGACAACAAAGATGCACTGAATTTAGGATTTTACCTCACAACATAAACCATGGATAGACAGACGTGTCTGCTTGGACTCCGGGTAACCCTGGGTTTGTTCTGTGCTTTGACTAACGGCATAGATCTGGCATTTAACGTGTACGCAGTGCCAATGAAAGAAACCTTCAACTTTACGCAGACTCAAGGTAAGATTTATTTTCCAAAACCCCACAGGCATTAGGCTAAACGTACATATGCGGGTGAATGTATTGAAACGTCAAAGTGGCATGGTAAGTGGAAAGTTTATGTATCACTCAAGTATAAAGATATATGTCTAAACAGTTTCTTTTCCCACCATATACCTCTGCCTAAAAGGAAAAACTACACAAAAATGAAGTTATGGTAAGGGAAAGGAACATTAAAAACTGATATCTTAAAACTCTTTAACTAATGTTTTAGATTTACTTTCCCGAAATTAAATGCAGTCAAATGTTTTGATAATACGATGTGTTTTTTAGCTTTTAGACCCTATTGGTTATGAAGTTCACCAGTGACGTCACGCCAACTTTTCTATGGTCATAAAGCAAAAATTTAATATCATATCAACGTTTTCATATGCAGGCAAACATTGCAGGTTTACTTTTCACAATAACTTTATTCAGAGCTGAACATAGAGGTGTTCAAACGTCACTGAAGAACCATTAATATTTGTCTACTTAATTGATTGGTGTTTTACGCTCCACTTAAGAATAACATTATCAATATGGTCCATAAAACCCACCATGTAATCAAAATATCTGACTGTGTTTAATTTGGTGAAAACAATCTGAATAAATTTGGGAAGGTACTTTCAGATACAGCTTTTTGGGGCCTTTTCACTCACCATAGTCAAGCAGTTTTATTCTATTTAAACATTTACGTGATAATTTCGAAATAAAGCCTAAGTCTTTTTCACTCATATAAATGACCGCCGTAGTATATGTGAAAGGCCCTTGAGTATGGTCTTAAACAGTAACCCTACAATAATAAACGGAACAAACCAATTCAATCAGTCAACTAAGTATAAACAAGCTTTACGAAGAGCATTTCTTGAATCTCATTTCTTTCTCTCTCTTCAGTAGAAATTGCTGCCTCCATCAGTTGTGCTGGGTTTGGCCTGGCATTTGCAGAAATTCTTCTTCGGTCAACATTTGGGTACATTGCAACATTTGTTGTTACCTGGCTCACCTTACCTCTCACCAGCGGAATGTTTGGCCTCGCGGCTGTACACCACGAGTTCATACACTCCAGGCCTGGGTGTTTGTATATCATACAATTCTTTATGTGTAAGTAGACACGTGCATATATCGCTCGTCATCAGGTTGAACTAAACGAGCTCTGTCCTGTTTCCTACACCCATAATGCTGACTGCGTCGTATGAATAAACTATTCTTGAGAATATATATATTCTACGATGAAAGTATTTACTGTATACGTAGTTAAGAAAATAGAATCATTATCTTGCTGTCATTCGGGGAAAAATGAAGGCAGAGGAAGACGTCCTGATTGTGGCATTAGATGAGTCGGAGAAAGCGCACCTAATTCTGTAGGAAGCACCAGTAGTTCTTATCCTTGACTGAAGTGTTTATTTTTAGCATGGCGGTATAGCAATACTATTACTTTTCCCGCCGAAATATAAACCTTATAAAAACATCTGACATCAATACAAGGTACGTGGCGAAGGACAGGTTTTCCAGTCACAAAGCGACCACTCATATTTTCAAACAGGAGAAACATTTTCTCGACTGATGAGCTAATCTTCGGGGAGGGCATAATAAATGACCAATAGGTTCTAAACAAATATCAGTAAGTTTAATTTTCCTTCGAGTGCTGAAAGGCATTTTTGATGGTAAATTTACTGGTTAGTTTTCAATTCCCAGTAGATGAATTAAACGCTCATGGCATAAAACTGTGAAGAGTTATATGCTATATTGCCTTCTTGCTGAAACAGTCTCATATGGGGACACCAACTCTCCCCCAAAATGGCTGCTTAGAGAAGTGTAATATAGGTGTAATATTGCAGAAGGGCCGTAAAGCTAGACACCTGTGTTCTGAGTAGTATTTTAACAACAGTAAGCACTGTTTAAAATTTGTTCGCCTTTTACTGTCTTTCCAGCCTTGAGTAATGTGATAACATTGACGACGATACGGAACGTTGTTGTAAGGATTTTGCCAAAGCGCTTCGTCGGTACCATCATCGGTCTCTTTGGAGCATCCGTTTGTCTCGGAAAAATAGCTTACTCTGGTCTTTTGGAGAAGATTTGTCAAAACGACCTGGTCAGATTTTTTATCACTACGTCCATTGTCTCGGGTGTACTTCTCAGCTTATACTACCCCCTACTGTACCCCGCTGCCAGGAGAGTGGAGACACTAGAGGACGACGAGTCGCAAAAGGAAAGCCATCGAGACAAAGAGAAAAAGCACGGTGACGCGGAGTCACAAGATTACAACCAAGGAAGTAACGAGTCGCAAGAGAAAAGCCGTCTAACAGGACACACAGAAGAAAACATACCTCCTGGGCTCATACTCAAGTCTCGGTTTTTCCACATGACATTTTGGACTTGTGTTGTTTTCACCTCATCTGCTTACACAGTTCTGAACAACATCACTTCCATAACCAATTCCATTGGCATGAAGGACTCATTTAACATTGTTACCACGATGTCCCTGTGCATCATGATTACTCGAGTAGTGTACGGCCTGTTATTCGATAAAGGCGCTTCCCAGGCTGTTGCCTTTTGGCTTCTCTTCAGCATGTATTTCACATTTCTTCTTGGTCTGACACTCGGCTTGTGGTTTCTTAATCCCACGACAGTTTATATCATCGTGGTTCTGTGTGGAATAGCTTTGGGGCCGGCGTATGAACTTCCCGTTTCAATGCTTGTGCTTGAATTCGGTCGATCGAACTTAAACTTAATATTTGTTGCCCTATATTTCACAGTGGCCGCCAGCCAAGAACTAATGCAAATTACAACGGGATACCTATATGACAGCAACGAGATGACTGGAACTACATGTCTCGGAACAAATTGTTTCTATTGGTCTTTCGTTTACCTTCTGTCCCTAACAGGTGGTATCATCATTTTCCAATGTATAAACTACTCCATGACGGTCCACAAATCTTCAAAATGCTGAGGATCTATCCGAGTGCGATTCCCGACCAAGGGAAACCACATCTATACCCATTCTGCTGCGTTGTACAATTGGAGAATGAACGAATGATTATGGTTTAACGCTACTTCGGCAATATTTCAGTCATACTGTGGCCATGTACAAATAGAACATGCCGTCACACAGGCACGCGGTCATGATGCCACTACTAACTCACAGAGGTTTGGTTTCTTTCTTAAATTTAATACATACAATCTTTTACTCCTTCAGGTGAAAAATAAAACGTGTATTTTTGCCACTGATCCGATCTTGCAGGACAGCTTTTTTGTAGCTGGTGATGTAAATCCAGCTTATGGTATGCAGATTGTACAGTAGAAATGGAACAATGTACGACACCTGCTAAAAGCTGGTGAAACCAGCCATCGACAATAATGGTAAAGCGGTGTCAAAGCAACGAACCTTCAACTTAGTTTTTGAATCACAAGAGTTGAGTTTGTTTCATCGAGATTCCCAATTTTATTTATTTATTTTTTTAATTGGTGTTTTAAACCGTACATCGCGCCAAAAGTCTGAGGTACGGAGCCCCCAGCTTCTATATGCTTTGTATAAAGGCGACGGTTGCACGAGCCATCAGTTTGTGTCACACTAGCCAGATTGGAATAATTGAGCATCAGAAGTGAATTGCAAAGCCAGGTTTCTCGAAAAGTGTTGTGTGTACACGTCCACCTTCACGGTGTCAGGGTGGGAAAAGATTTACCCTTTGCAACTAGATGGGAAATCGTTCCCGGTGGAGTTTCTTGTGTATTAATTATTCCACTAAATTAAAGATGTAAATGTAGTTAAAGTCTAGCAATATAATAGAATGGTACACGATTTGCAGACTGATTTTATTCATCCGATTAAAACATTTATTACGTCTTTTCGTCATGATTTAAAACCAGTGACTGCTCCTTTTCGCATGAATTACATATACTTTCTTAGTTCTTTTAGTTTGTGTTTAGTTTCTCTTAGTTATCCGTCGTTTTGTAAACTAGTTCTGCATCTATTCACACAGAACGCCCATTCTGATTAACGGCTGGTGTGCGAATGTCGGTGTCGACGATTATGTTAAGCGTATGGTCTTTGCGACCGTTACCGCGTAAGGCTACAGTGTTCAAGGTCGGTGACTACCCAGACGAAGTCACGGTGGTTGGGAAGAGACGGTCAAGACAAGATGGCTCTAACTGACAATGACTTCCACAATGATGTCAATGGCAAGACTCATCCGGTTAAAATCAATGTTGAAGCTCTTGAATTTAAATTGATTTTACTAGCTATTTATGTGAACGCTAATTGGTACGTGTAACACTTTATGCATGTAGACTTCACGTAGACTATATTCTTCACTAGTTATAAAAAGCCGAAAGAGTTATAGGATGTAATATGATAAAATATGGACAGCACATACACTCCATAGAGTACATTTCTTAGAAGTTGTCGCAAAAAAAATATTAATGTACTTTTTGTATAAACTTCTTATTCAAACAAGCTTTTGCAATCTGTGCAGATTTACGTGTCAATGGTTAATGGTCAAACATGACATTATAACATACGTTACTGCGGTCTCTTTGAAATTCGGTGTACATTTTTCAAAGCTCCTTAACGATTCATCGTTGTGAAAGCGAAGGTTTCCATATGGGGGTTTAAACACTCCAGCTGTGCACAGGTGTCAGCAATTCAGTTAAGAGTTAAAAATTCAAAAGGTATAGCGGTCATTATTTTTTATGAAACATAACTGGCATTTAGGCCTTAAGTGGAAGTCGTAAATACCTCACACGAGTGTTAGGTACCACTATTCCAAGAGTAAAACTGACAAAGAAATGGCTTGTTCACCTATCAGTCAGTGATAGGCCTTACACAAGATCAAAGAAAGAAACTTGCTTGAATGAGTTCAATACACATAACTGAACAAAATAAACAAACAGTGCAACTTACAATACTACATAAGGAAAATATGGATAATAACAAAATAAAGTTTCTTACAGATTACCGTCTAAAATCCAAGTGACGAAAGGTAATCGGTGCGGCACACCGACGGTGGTTTATGTTCAAGGGTATATGTGGTCCATGCAACCGGCAAGGGAATGAGGAGCGGGGGAGGAGTGGTCAGTGTTTTAGCATCTGCCCGTGATACCGTGTAGGCTGTCTTGTTTGTCTGTCTGACGGCATGGGCTGAAGTTCGAGTCTGTTTGATGGCATGTTGCAGTTATAAGTGAAACATTTTTTTTTTATTTTTTCGTGAAATAACCGACAAAATAAACATATACATCCAAGAAATGTGTTCACATTTCCTGTTTTGTCGTTAACATCGTGTACAATGCCGTCGCCGCCGCTCTGGTTTTCTTCAATATGTTGTAAGCTTTTAAATACATGTATATATGTGGACAGTTGAAATGATAACATGTAAGAAGGTATATGGAAACCAGAATGAGGCATGGCCCCTTATGCATTGGTTTCATCGTACTATATTCTATGAGGAACAATGGCTCTTTTTTTTCTAACAAAGTACAAACTGTCAACTGATCTCCCGTCGGTGGCTAATTATGAAACACATGGCCGTGTTTACACAGTCATTCAAGTCCGCAGAAACCGTGGTTATAATTCAAGTTTTTGACAATGCCCTGAAAAGTTGCACATTGTTTCATTCGAGCAGGAAATGGCCAAGTAGTTAAACTTTATAGCAGAGCAATAAGACTAGCCAGATTCATGTTCCGTATCTAATGGACGAAGAGGAGCTGGCGTCCGTAGAAAAGAGTTTTGTGTTATTTGTGAGGACTGACTAGAGGAACAAATTGGGTGATATCCAAATATTAATATCAGGTATTAAATGTAAACAGAAAGAGTACACTCTTGAAATCATAGCACATCCCTTAACGCCGTTGAAAAATAAATATACTACGCAAGGTTACCTTGAACCCGGTTCGGTGTTCCATGCACTTGAAAACACTAGGTCTTTATAGATCAATATATAGATCAATATAGATAGGACACTCCAATATAAAATGAAATTCGGCTTCTATGTCTCCTATACCACATTTCTCGCATTTTCTTGCCCTGAGCGCAATTCTGTTTCTAAGGTTTCTATCTGTCTCAACCGTTAGCATTTGGGACGATGTTCTCATTCTAGTTAACTCCTTTCTGTAATAAAACTTTGCAATAATATTCAGGTAAGGTTCAAAACACAAAATCGTGTTTAATACATCAATACAGACTGGGCCTGGGCGATTCCATCTCGGCGTGCCATCCAGCAATATATACATCTTTCAGCCGACGTTTCAAACACCGAAATGCCGAATATGCACGGAAACTGAATGCGGAACATGAAAACCTCGGCAAAACAGAACCTGCCAAGGGTTACCCAATTATCTAGTCCATCATCACATAAATAATGGAAATTTTTTAATTACATCGGCCAACATACATTTCTCTGTAGTCAGTAATTTAGATCACTACTTCACAATTCTAACCAATTCTCCGTATAGTGAGGCATTTGGTGTTGATGCATTTAATCTGGTAAGGATTTACGGTGTACACATTCAACAGGAAAAGGTGAATGAAAGCCCAATACTTCACGAGAATAACTCAAAATGTATCCTACAACCGTATCAACTAAATCAACTAATGCAACATTACTGTTGAACTAGGTCCTGGTTGCAGGGTAATGTAGCTATTAGTGCATTTAGCCATTAGTAGTATTAACGTCTTGTGGATTAAGAAAGCCCCATTAGTAGCACTAACATCTTGTGGATTAAGAAAGCCTCATGAGCAGCACTAAGATCTTGTGGATTAAGAAAGCCCCATGAGCAGCACTAAGATCTTGTGGATTAAGAAAGTCACATTAGTAGCACTAACATCTTGTGGATTAAGAAAGCCCCATGAGCAGCACTAAGATCTTGTGGATTTAGAAAGCCCCATTAGTAGCACTAACATCTTGTGGATTCAGAAAGCCCCATTAGTAGCACTAAAATCTTGTGGATTCTGGAAGCCTTACACATGGTGACATCCAACGACTTCATCGTGTTTTAATATAAGTGATAAAGGGATAATGGGAATTGGATCTGGGTATATTTAAATTTTTATTTCCAGCTGCCTTGAGTAACTTGATCATTCATGAAGTATCAGATCAAATACAATAAATTTGGGAGTAGTTGTTTGGGTAGGCTGACAATGTCAAGTGCGAAAAATTTTAAGTATATATATACATCATTGAAAAGTGTTGATTTATCTCTGCATGAATCCGTTGGAATATTTTTTATTCTGTATATACACGAAGAACTGAATTAAGCAGATCCGTGGTTTGTGGCGATTTTGTACACATGAGATTAATGCTCTTGTGTATCGGAGTTTAGTATAGGGTGTAAAATGTGATTGGTTGTGAACCGTGTGACCCTTGGCTAATGAAAAGGAACAACATTATTCGAATTCATGTGTCTTGATTATAACATACATGCATTTCTATCATCACTGGAGTTGATGTGAAACAATGGATTAACAAAGTATGTTCCTGGAGTGAGCAGTGTTGAGGCAGGGGTTGAAAGTACTCAATAAAAACGTCATTTGGTATCTCGTAAAACGCCAATATCTGGTGTTTCCGCCGTGTGCCTGGATGACAACCTGAAACTTTGTCAGATAACAAGATTGATACCTTCCTTTAATGTGGAACACAACACCTATAAGAACTAAGTATTGTTAAACTATAACATTTCTAAGCATTTTTTAAATTGTTAAATTTCTATAAACACTCCAGACTGAACAAAAGTCATCACATAACAATTGAGTTTTAAGAGAGTCGTGTTGATGCAGAGTCACAACACTCTTATTTTGTATTAAGTCATGGTGTTTTGGACACCAATACTTCTTCGATAAAGTATTACGGGCTATGTTAATAGCTGTTCTATTAGACGTTTTTTGGCTAGAGAGACGAAGTTTTCAGTGCTTGCGCTGACGCAAGCTATCCCATCAGCGCAAGAGGAAAGAGTTACCAATCAAACACCATCGGTTTCATCACGTGACGGTACGTCACTCCCGAAACGGTCACGTGACATGTCAATTTCAGAAATGGCGTTTTGAGCCGATGGAACATCCTGTGTGCTGCAACGTGAATTTAGCAAAGTGCTGAGCAAACGGCCAGGAGATGCGTTTTGCTAAGCTCATAGCTCGTGTCCAT
Organism: Acanthopleura granulata; assembly: GCA_016165875.1. NCBI lineage: Eukaryota > Metazoa > Mollusca > Polyplacophora > Chitonida > Chitonidae > Acanthopleura > Acanthopleura granulata. The sequence goes on from JABBOT010000006.1 coordinate 13,946,962, forward strand.
GCATTACGCTCACGATACACGACAGCTTTATAACACGCACCTAAATTCAGTTCCACTGGTCGTATGGACCGCCATAATCGACCATGGCTATACGACTTGGAGATTGACCGGCCTGCACCGGCTCCGGGGCAACCTCTGTTGAGTCGCGTCGGCCCGCTGTTCCGCATACGCGAGCGCTGAGGACCCGACGAGTTACGCCCGTGTATACCGAGCTTCAGACATCCGAGGCTTATTAAAAATTAAAGCAATATATGACCTTAGTTCTGCGTGTGTATTACTTGGAGAGCAACCAACATGACAATTTATACCGGCGTTTTTCGTTAAAACTAAGTTAACAAATAGAAAACCATTTTATTATTAAGTGTCAATCCATAAATGGATAAATTATGTTATGCTTTAAACACTTCTGGTGTTACCAGTTCCATTAGTCTATAGGCCCATCGCTTTGGTGAGTTGGAGGTGAAAGCTGCATTTCATGACCAAAGGAAGCACGTTGCAGGAAGCTCATTTAAAGAAAAACAACAGACATGAATATGTATTCTGCTAATTTCAATTTTCAAGAGATAATGTTATTTTCATATGCGGTAAAGAATTGTCCCAATTAACCACCATAGTGGCGCATGTTTCTTCTTTTGAAATGCATGGCTTCGCAAAGCGACATACAATAGTTTTTCTTTGTGGTCTAAAGAAAGTAGAGAGCTACGCCATTTTGATGTAAATGTTATGGTTTTCTGGCCGTTCGTTAACAACCTAATGGGACGGCTGTGCCACAATAGGACATTTCCTTTACAAAAGATCTCCTTCTGCTAATTGTTTGACACATGTGCTTCCAAAACATGTATATGTTTGTATGCTAACAAAGATTTTTCGCGGAGTTGTCGAGCAGCTTGAAGGCGCGACTGGAGTGATTGCTGCTGATGAGCTTTCATAGTCTAGGCCGTCTTTTGTCTCCCACGGGCGTTGATAATTCGACGTCTGCGACAAACCACGACCTAGACTGTGTGATCACCCAGCATAATCAATTTTTTTTATTTATTTGATTGGTGTTTTGAGCCGCACTCAAGAATATTTCACTTTTACGACGATGGCCAGCATTATGCCTGGAGGACACTGCGCAGTGCCCGGGGAAACCTACGACCATCGGCAAGTTGCTGGCAGACCTTCCCACTTACGGTAGGAGAGGAAGGCAGGATGAGCTGGACTTGAACTCACAGCGACCGTATTAGTGGGAGGCTTCTGGTCATTGTGCCGCGATAGCGCTCTAACGGACTGAGTCATGGAAGCCCCCCCCCCCCCCCGCATAATGAACGCCTTAGTCCGTCACTGCTGCGTATTTGCTGGTATCTACGTGTCTGTCATCGTGTGTAGTTTGTGACAGATAGCGCTGATTTATATGCGAGTCGGTTACCTTTGCGTGAATGAGTGTCAAATACCTTGCAAGGTAATATGGACTGTTAATTGTGGAACAAACCAAATTTGATGATATACAAGATATTCCCTTGAGGACACAAATCTTAACTTTGCTTACTTTGTAATGGTGCTCATTACCCAGGTACAGATAAGGGTCCAGAGAAGAAACAACGTCCTGGTTACGGGATTAATTAACACTTTCTTCTATAGATGTAATTGAGAAAAAAAATGTGAAAAGTCTTTACATATGTTGACGATGAATAAAGTACACGGCTGCAGTGTTTCCGGGCTCTTCCTCCTACACAATAACCATGTACCGTTACAGAAAGAAGTTGTCTGCTGGGAGTCCTGGTGATCTCTGGCTTGTTCTGTGCTGTGATCAACTGCATAGATCTGCCCTTCAACTCGGATGCTGTGCAGATGAAAGACGCCTTCAGCTTAACCCAAACTCAAGGTAATAATTCTATTTTGATATTATCAACTTTATATAAGTCATTATGAGGATTTTAACAGCTCATAAAGTACAACACCGTAATGGGGCACACAGAATCGATATCAGAGCTTTGCCGGGAATCTCTTTCTTGAAGAAACTACTCAATGACGACTATGCGTGCTGACCAACTGACAGACAAGTTGTAGACCTCTGCTACCTGCAGATAGCCCAGCAGATCACTGTGCAAGCAAAACAATGGAAAGATGTGGGAATAGCAAGTTTGCGTGCTTGGGTCTCTTAACTGGGAAGAAATTAGGCGTGTCGGTAATACTGACGTAAAGACATTGTAATCAAGATGTAAACTGACATTTGTTTGGATTTGCTTACAACACGAACCCATGCTTCTGATAACATAAATTAAAAGTTGTTGCGCGTCAAGAGTCCTGTTAACTGTATGCACTTGTAAGTGAGAACGAATGTTTTTTATATCACGTTCCAAGGGACCTAACCGCTATACACCCAACACACACCTTGCCGGCCATCGTTATAGCCACGTAATGGGTTCGAAAGGCTGCTGTGAAAATGTCGTCCAATGAATTTTGTAAAACCTCCGGTTTGTTAAAACACATAAACGTGACTTCTGTTGTGTAAGTGGAAAATATGTAGTAAGGCCTTAATATGCAATTAGGCAATCTATTTATTTATATAGTTGTTTGACTTGCATGTAACACCAGACAAAAGAATAGATTACTTATTCGGGTAGCAATGTGCATGGAAAAAAACAGAGCGCCCGGGTTAAACCAGCGAAGTTTGGCAAGGTACAAACGTACTTTGCGGCATGTGACGTCAGATATGACCACCGTGTTGGAGTGGGGAGGGGGGAGCAAGTGTTGTTCAACGGAGGCTAGACTACGCGAGAAGTCACGTTAAATTGTCACCAAGTCTCCACGGAGAGAACAAGGAGGAGACTGCACAACGTCCTTGTCCATTAACAAGGTTGACACGTAGGTCGTACGACCAATCGATTGCAAGACAAACGCCTTTGTCCTGTCCATATATAGGTCACGTCCCGTTCCCCACAGTGCGATATGTTAAATGAACACTTTGCTTTAATTTACGTTTAGCTTATCTATTCTTGGAATAAGAAGGTTACTGCTGCTGACTTCCTTTCCGACCGTTCGTGGGAAGGTCTGCCAGCAACCTGCGGATGGTGTTGGGTTTCCTCGGGCTCTGCCCGGTTTCCTCCCACCATAATGCTGGCCGTCGTCATATAAGTGAAATATTCTTGAGTATGGCGTAAAACACCAATCAAATAAATAAGTAAGGCGTGTAATATTTTTCACAGCCAGCATTTAATTCCTTAGTGATACTTCGGCATACACAATACAACGAAGTATGCTATTACACGTTAAATTTGCAGCTGAGATATGTTTCAGGCTAAGTAAACTTTGCGATATCAGCACAAGGCATAATTTTGAGTTCTTATACATGAAGTTTATTGTGTTACCACAACACATATTTTAACAAGTGTTATTGCCGTCATTGTTTGGATTTGCTCTATTATATATGTGTGTTTCGGACAGCATAAACTTAGGGTTGTATACTACTGTCACCGCAGGCTTAAGACTTTTTGTACAGCTCGCTCCACGAGAGTTAACTCTGACAGCCAGCTATCCTGTCTTCACGGTCACTGTGGTAAAGCCAGGACTGGCTTTACGTGCTACGAACACACTGTATCGAGTTGAATCAAGTTGTTTAAACTCCGATTTCACCACTCCAAAAATTTACTGCTATGGTATAGGTAAAAGCTTATTACCTTCGACCCCGGACTTCAAACAGATAATCTATTTATTTTTATTATTATATATCAGTCAAATCCCAATACTTCCTTCACGGATAAAAGTGTTATTTTCACTGCAGTGAAATATCACATTTTGATATTTCACACCCAGACGTCATGACGTCAAAAAACATTTTATTTTATCAAGGTTCCATTTGATCTCAGCGGACTGACATCATAATGCAAGTTTAATCAACTGCCACATTCTCGCGTCACGCAGGTAGACACGACGTCATATAACAGGTCGTGTACACGGCATCACGTTTTAGGCATGTCTATGAGAGCCGACACATGGAAAAAAATGCCGAAAACTCTTTAAAGTAGGCAAAATCATGATACTGTTAGGGTATAAATAATAAATGGAATATTACGCACCGAAGGCCGAATACCATAGATATTGTTCTCGTGAGAGGTGGAAATCAGTATCATTTCCACCTCTCACTCGAACAATGTTTATGGTATTAAACCTTCGTTGTGCAATACCCTAACGCCATATTAAAAGCCGAATGAATTGCTGACCGCCGACAGGTTCACCTGTTGCAAACTTTGTGGAACATTTCTCAGTGGCTAGCAGAATAACCGACAGGAAGGGTAAAGCAAGAAGCGGTGGGCTGCACAAATCACATGTATAATGTAGTCCTCGGCCGTAACGGGCTGAAAATCAAAGCACAGAATACTACATCCTCGCGAGTAAAACTAAAGCAAAGCAAATGTGTGATAGTTGGTGAATAGTCACACTGTACCAGAGAAATCCGGATCATTGATATCTTACCTCAATTGAACACTGTAGTAACGTAGCAATTTACACCAACACCCCTTCTTTAGGCAAGAGCTTAAGACAAATTAGGTCAAAAGAACTGTAATTTTGCATCACCGATCAAAAATAACTCAGAATGCTTTGTTTTCATCACATTAAAGACACATTTACAGCCAAGCTATGCAAAGGGACAAAGCCCAACCCGCGTTTAAACCAACAGATCCCATCACCGGCGACGAAAGCCTACAATAACCTCCTACGGCATCAAAGGCGACCATTCCATATGCTCAAGAATTTCAATAATTTACCTGCAATGAGCAAGTTTAACTGAAGAAGAAAACGACAGAGATAGACAGATCAACATGGGTGCAGAACAACAGTTGCATATTTACTGATTTCGTACAGGTACAAAAGTGGAGGAGTACCCTCTCAGATAAGAGAACAAAAAACAACAAAAAAAAGAACACACAGCCAGGCAACATCGCTTACTCGTCGTTCACAGTGCCAATCACCTCTGATAAACCGCCATTAAAACTTTTTGTCACGGCTGTCCTCAAGCCGGCCACATGTATTGCAACTACAATGACGAGATAAAACTCAAGTGCCCACCTTTACGGTTAAGTGTCACTACATCAGTACGTTTGTGTTTTCTGGTCTTGAAATTCTTTGACCTTGACAAATGTCATTGTCATCTTGTTACGTTGGCTATGAAGTCAGGAGATTAGATAGGTATCCGGCAATGTGTATGGATTCTTTCCCCTGATTTACATGGTTTCTACCAGAATAAATAACAAACATCTGCACGATCTCTACAAGTTTGCAGTATTCATCAACCTGTAATCTTCCCCTGTGTCGGTAACACTTTACTTAACTTTGTGTTTAAAGTCTAAGTATCACGTCCGATATTCATACACAACTCTGATGGTCTCCATAGACGAGAGGTCGCCAGCGCGGGGCTATGACACCGTGCCTCTCTGTAGTGCGGTCGTTATGAGCTCTAGTCCAGCTCATGCTGGTTTCATCTTCAACCGTACGGGGGAAGGGCCTCCAGCAACCTGCGGATGGTCTTGTGTTTATCCCCGATTCTGTCGGCTTTCTTATCCCCATAATGCCAGCTGCTGTCGTATAAGTGAAGTATATACTCTTGAGTACGGCATGAAACATATACCAAATCAATAATTAGATAAATTCGCGCAATGGCCAAATTTGTGGTCTTTTTTATAATACATCTGATCAAAACAATGTCCTTGTGGTGGGCTAAGATTCCTCGGGGCTTCGGTACCTTTGCATTGCTTTATGTATATACTTATTATTTGACCTGACAAGACAGTGTTTGCAGTAATTCAAGACCAACAACGTCAAATTAGTTTCATATAGCATCACGGAACCAGATTCACTCCAAAAAAGTTAGCATCCCTATCATTTAAAATATTTTGTAATTTTAAGTATTTGCATGAACAGTTAAAATAAACTGCTGGCTGTGGTGAATCATCAAGGGGTAGGATTTTACGTGTGGTCGTTTGTCAGTTTCAATACTGCCGTTACTGCTTTGTTTCACTCGTTATGCCCATGTTCGTTGTATTGTAAATAAAACAATTTAATTCAAAAGCACATGGAAATCCTTGAAACATATCAGCACTGAACAACAACCGCCCTGAAAATCTTACCGGCTTCGTCGTCGAGCACTCTCTGTCTAGATTAATGACGTCCTTACTGAATACCTGTGGACATTGGGCTTAAAATACTAGGCATGTTAGGTGCTGAAAATCAACAAATGATATTTTACGCCTTTGTCGTGAAAAATCCAAAACGGCTTCAGACGTTAATACCTTATCACCATTTTAAGAGAAAAGCGTTCCAGTATCTTCACTGATACGCTAAATTGGTAACCCTTTGCTTTGAAAGCCCTTACTTAATGTTTTGCCCTACATTATAGATACGATAGTTTGATTTAGTACGGCCTCCCCAGCCGTATGTGGGAAGGTCTGCCAGCAACCTTGGGACGTTTTCCCGGGGCTCCCGTTTCCTCACACCATAATGCAGGTCCCCGTCATATAAGTGAAATATTCTTGAGTATAGCTTAAATAAATAAATAAATAACTTGATATAGTACGCCTATTTGAGCATGTTCGGACATGGATGTGCAATGGCTAAAGGAACATATCCCCTCGCGTGTGGTAACTTACCTATTACCATACTGTCATTGCTGCTTTAATTTGCACTGACCATGCAGCAGTCTTTAATACAGTAAATTAAACGATTTGACTAAAACGTACTTGGGGAATGATTTAGCTAAACCAACAGTGACCACCAATTGTTGATGGACAGGATGTGACGTGCACCAGGATCTCCGCTGAAAATTCACTCCTCGGTGTACCATTCTAAAGACTATTATACATCTTGCGAAAGCTTACTTGGAATATTTGTCGCTTAAAACAACCAAATCAAATCTATTTAAAGACCCAAAATTACTGCATAAGTTAATATTTCCTCAGTTCTTGAAGAAGAAAGCGCTCTCGTGTCTTCATGCGTCGATGAAACTGGCCTACTTGTTGTAAACTGCATAGTCTACCTCCCAAGTCTTGTCCTAAATGCTTCTGTCCCACATAATGCTACATATTAGGGCCCATAATGGTAATAACAGATACGATTCATTGATGGATTAATAATTCCGGGTCAGAACGGTTTACCTGATTGAATACTTCCTTTCTTTCAGGTGACTTGAATTACTGAAATTATGATAATAATCGTTGTATTTATGGCTTATTATACGATTCTCTACGAGAAGCGATCTGCTTATATCTGCCAAGACTTTGTAACGTCTCATGTATTTCAGATATCTCTCTGCTACTTGTGATGCCGCCCAGCGCCGGGAAAGCACTTAAGCCAAAAAACTTGCGACATTGATGGATTCGAATTGTTTTTACCGTTAAATTGTCTTTGTAGGTTTATAAGCAATAATAATTAAGCGTTTGGCGAGTGGTGATACATTGTTAAGTATCCTTTTTACATTAGCATACACGAGGAAAAGCTGACCAAATTTGCATTCAATACGTTGAACCATCATGAGTAATTGTCTGGAAAACCATTTCTTGATGTGTTGACAGGTTGACGGACAGACTGACGGATAATGGATAATAGTCCGTTACTCTTGCCGGTATTTGACCAAAGTCCCAGTCACAGCGGATGTTCTATTTCTGATTCTTGAGACTTGTGCCAGTTTGGACGAGGTACGAACGAGGTGCGATCTTTTTTTAATTTATCAACCACAACGTGTCTGCGGGCAGTTTAAACCGTTACCGTGATTGGGAATTGTTGGTATAGCAATCAAGTCCTCTTTTTCGAACCAGGCTGGTTGTAGAGAACAGAAGTGATCACCCAGGGCAAAATCAGCCCCAGCAAGGTCGACTGTCAAGATCGAAACCTCTGACCTGCGATTGACCATGATCATGATCGGTGGTCGTGCCGCCTGGCGCCTGGTGTTACCACCTGTAGTAGGGCCTCATGATCGATCGTACAAAACTGTTATCAGACGCCACGATTGAACGTACGACCGGTCACCTATCTACAGGTATCGCACGACTACGGGTCCCACCAATCGTATGATCACAGCTAATTGTGCGATTGCTCACCCAGCGATTAACAACTAGCTGTACGATTATGCGCGACCAGTAGTAGTGACTCACTATGTCCATCCCCACGATATGGAATCGCAGGTCAGAAGTTTTGAGCATGATCATCGACCTACGCACGACTAGTTTTTCTATCGGTGATCACCCACGAAATCTTAAAACTAAAACAAACTGATTCCTCCAGGACTTTTCCCACTCAGCTACATGTACGGTCCGTTTTACGAAGCGGTCTCAAAATGCGCCTGTCGTAAATTTCATGACAGTATACAATGAAGATATATGCCCGATGGAAATTGCGTTGTGAGCCCTCTTGCCAAATAGGGCCTCTGATCCGAAGCCCGGAGTGAAAGGGCCCTAAGAAATAGCTAAACAGCTAACCGTTGAAGCAAATCCAGTAACAAGTTCTCTTTTGTGTACACATGGATCCTGGTGGAGAAGAAACCACGCGTGTCAGAATACAAGAATATTTTAGATGCATGCATTGAACACAGCTTACATTATTCTCAAAGACCTTTAAGGCGGGGTCATTGAAGATCAAAGGGACTTTTACAACTTGCTTTGCTTTAAAATATCTGAAGTCAACTAAATCTAGACCTTTTTCTAAAGATATACCTGTGGGCAGAAAAAGCACTTCGTGACACTGTGAATATTTTGACGACGTTTGCATGGCGAGTGATTAACATTTCTGACAGGTTTTCGGGAAAGAAGAGAAGGATAGACGGGCGCTTCTGCTTGGAGTACGGTTAACCGTCGGTTTGTTCGGCGCCATAATCAACGGATTTAGGCCTGTCGTTCAAAGTGTATGCTGTGCCACTCAAAGAGACGTTCAACTTTACACAAAATCCAGGTAGGTTTTCTATTCTTCCGTTATTCACGGTACATATTTACATAAACAGAGAAATCTGACAACACGGAGATGTGTGGAAAGTAAAATGTAATATCCTCATTTTAAATTCCACTCTGAATAAATAAGGAAATACATGCATGATAAAACATGTAAACAAACAAACAAAGTAAATGAATGAATAAATAAACGAATAAAATAATTAAAATAAATGATTACAGGGGGCTAAATGAAATTAAATAAATACATAAATACATTTAGACAAAAAGAGAAAAAGAAAAAGAAATAATTACTTAAATGACTTGCTATCGTCTGGCTGGATGCCCACCACTGATTGCTTAGGCAAGGAAACAGGAATGGTTGCCCTATTCCAGCATAACGTGACTGGGGTTGTCATGTCTGGTGTCTCCCGCATTATCATCCAGTGGCAGCTGCACTTTGACAACATGGACTCGCCCTGCCACAAAAAGACATAGCTTTACATTCCTTAAAATTCTTAGTACGACGTAGAAATCTAAGCATACAAACACGTCTTCTCGCGAGGAACGCATGAAATCAGTTTTACTACTTTGAAGGAAAGCAGATTGATCACGTGAACATTGATCCCTGCCTATCTTTTCGGCATACTTCTTTTCTTCCATTTCGTTTCTTCTCTCTTCGATGGAAATTGTAGCCTCCATGAATGGTGCTAACTAAGACATGGTAAAGTTCCTGAGCACGGCGTTACACATCACACATTAATAAAATAACTGCACCCAATATATACAAATTACTTTACAAAATATTTTATTTTCAATTTTTCTACTTCGCTTGAAACTGTGGCCTCAAAGGACTGTGCTGGGTTTGGTGTGGCGTTTATAGAAATTCATCTCACCTCAAAATTTGGGTAAATTACCACCTTTGTTGTTACGTGTATAACCCTACCTCTCACCAGCGGACTATATGGCCTCGCGGCTGTACAGAATCACTTTATTCACTCCCGGGCAGGCTGGGTCTATGTCATACAACTAATCATGGGTAAGAAGTTATGCGTCAGCATTCTCTATTTTTTTAATTTTGCAAACAGTCCAGAAAATACCATCACAAGCTGTCATTACCACTTTATTGTATTTTATATTTTTCTGATAAAGGACGGTGAGTATCTTGTCAAAATATCAAAGCGGACATTATCGTTTATATTTACTTATTTATTTGATCAGTGTTGTACGCCGCACTCAAGAATATTTCATTTATACAACGGCGGCCAGGTTATGGTAGGAGGAAACCGGACAAAGCCCGACTGAAACCTACGACCATCCGCAGGATGCTGGCGAACCTTTCCACGTACGGAAATGACTGACACTCGGCTTGTTGTTCCTTAACCCCACCCCAGTTTACATCATAGGTGTTCTGTGTGGGATAGCCTTAGGATTAGCCAATGGACTTCCCGTTTTAATGCTTTTGTGTCAGCATACACGGTCGAACTCTAACGCAATATAAGTTGCGCATTACTTCACGATTGCCAGCTGTCAGTTAGTCATGCCAGTCATAATCGGATATACGTATGACAGCAATGTAATGACTGGAACTACATGTCATGGCACACACTGTTTCTATTGGTTTGTCTTCTCCCCTCTGTGCGTCACTATTTTTATAGTAATTTTTCAATGTATAAACTATGTGATGACGGTCCACAGGTGTGCAAAGAGGTGACGATGTAGTCAACTACCATTATTTCGAATCTTGATCTGAACACACCGGTTTAGCCGCCAATACGATTCCTGTTAACCACCTGATACTTGAGAACCTATCATTGCATGCACGAGTCAGTTTGAATTTATCCGAGATTCAAAAAACGGTAGATTTATTTGTTATTAATTTTACTTATTAACACCACATTAAAAGTTCTCCTCGACCGGCTCCCTTACACATTAATAATACAGCTAAAGCTTCTAGTTCCTCAGTTTTTTTTTATTTGCCGATGCCACTACCGCCCCTTAATCCGGTACCGAAGTAACTCGTTCTGTTGATTGTAGGCTCCATGGGATGGATAAGATGAATACAAGGTTAGGTAGCCACTATGTTATTCAAGATTAGTAAAACTAAATATGTGTTCGTTAAGTATCAGTCCAAATGGAATACAGATTCTGCATTATATGTTATTGTATTACAGTGTTTAATTTTGCGGTATTATCGTTAACGATGAGCTTATCTGCAAAGGCAATATTCATTCCATTTGTAGGAAGATCTGTTTTAGAAACAATAATATCATTAACTACTTGAAATTTTTAATGAATGATGCAAGTCTATTTTTTAAGTAAGGGTACCACTATCGGAGAGGAAATATGAAAAACAAATGGCTTCTTCAGTTCTCAGAGAGCGACAGGCCTTACACCAGATCAAACATAGAAACACGAAGACGCTTGTGTACGTTCAGTACACACATTTGAACACAATAGGCAAATATTACACTGGCAATAATATACAAAACAATACAGATAATTACAAAAATGTATAGTTTCTTACCGATGATAGGGTCAAAACCCTGATCTGATGTTCAGGTTTCCAAAGGTGAGTTAGTCCACGTAATCTCGAATCGAAGAAAGAGAGTCTTGTAAGTGACAAATCGTAGTGGACATGGTACGCCGACGATGGTATATATCCAACTCCCCGGCCAGGTGAAACTTTCCAGGGAGGATGGGTTGACAATAGCGTCCGTGATGCAGAGCTGGCGATGTATGATTCAGTCGTCGGAAATATAAAGTCACTTTCAAGGTAAATTGGGATAAAATGTACGTAATCGCAGAAAGGAACGATGAGCGACAAAAGCTTCAGTATAACATCTCAGAAAAATAGCAAGTGGCGAAAGACAAGCTGACAAAGTGCTAGGTATAGAAAAATGGGGAACAAATCTACATACGTCGAATGGCGTGAAAGCCGATATCTCCACACAAGTAAAGATCCTTCAAAGTGGACGACAGTAAATCGAACTGCTCTCAAGGGAAATTGAGAAAAAGACTGCGAAACATCAACGTTTGTCGCGCATATTTATAGATTAACGTAAAGAAAATTCTGGATGGCTTGAGTGTAAACATGTTTGCTACATGGTACATCTTTCCAGAGTGTACGCTTTATGTACAATGACACGGAACTCATCAGCACAGAACCCTCCGGAACGCGCGGCTGGTTTCCTAACATTTTGTAAAATTGCCTGATTTGCTTGTGCATGCATGCCTGTAATGTATTTCATCACCATCAAATAAGAGGCCGGTAAAAATGTTGGAAGTTGCCTCCGTGGATATGTATAACTCGCTATAAACGTGCACTTTACAGGGTTTATGCAAGTAAACAGTAAAGTCTACTGCTTAATTACCATCCATTTTGTCTACGCTTAGTCCTCAGCTATCATTTTATAGACATTTCAAAGGATTTGTTCACACCATGTTAAGAAGGGCAATAGTGCAGTACCTTACACGTGGATAACAATGAAACTTATATGTGACTATCTGGAACTCTACCTATAACTATATCCCCTTCAAATAACTTGAGTCCCCTATTGTGGCTTCAACTGGAAAATTTTCAGTTTTCCCCTTTAATCAAATCTCGTCTGAATTCGTTCTTATTATACGCTTGTATTCTTTGGTTTATCCTTTCAATGGATTACCGTCGGTAAACATGTGCATATATTTTTCTACTTTTTTAAAAATTATTTATTAACTTATTTCACATATGCATGCTTTACTATTTGCATGTGTACAGGAGGAGAAGTATACGAGACCTATTCCTGTTTCCAGTTTGTAATTATACATTGTCTGTTGTGTTTATGTTGCACATGTTGATGAAAAAATATTTAATTCAGTTAAATTCACCTCAGTTGATATATATTTTAGGCAAAAAACCAAGCGGTCATTTGGCTCTTTACGCACTTTAACGCTGTTTGTGTTGTGCTATATGATAATCCAAATCTTAGTAACGTATTGGTTATCGGATTACCACTTGGATTGTGCCCTCGTCTAAATCTCGATACCTGCGGCCAAATGATTGGCTGGTTATGTCGGTCTCGCAGTGTTATGTAGGGGCCCGAGGTAATCAGTCAATGATAGCGTCACATACATGATTGTTTCAACAAAAGCCCTCAGCAAAACGTAATCTTACTGGCTTACTATCTTGGGCCCGAAATGTTTTCTTCTAGGATTATTTTGTTCGTCTGCTTAAACAAAGAAAAAGAAAACTTCTAACTCCATCTCTTTTCATGGGATGTTTCTTTGGCGCCTGCTTAAAAGTGAAAAACTCCGAGTGCAATTGTGAAAAAAAAAGACGAACAATTAACAAAAATAAGCCATGTAACTTTAACATTTCCATACGAGATGGAGCATCGTTCTTAAATTGGTCTACCTACAGCAAACAGATCGTCTGATGTGGTTGCTGATGCATAAATTTTGTAACATGAAACCTAAAAGTCGGCAAGGATCCAGAAATTTGGTGGTCAAAAACCAAAAAGCGCGCTTTCCAAACAGTTTTCTCTCTCACCGGACAAGGCGCCCATAAAACATGTTTGGGGGTCTCCTCGGCAAGAGGCATCGGAGAAAGATAATCAGCTTCTGTCATGGTCTCAGTATCTCGTGACAGAAGGAAAGACAATGATAGCGTTTACGTTGATACATATACCTCGTTGGTATCGCGTGTCACGTCCGACCCGTGAGGCGCGATGCGGAGGCGTTAACGCTCTCATGATGCAGGCCTACATGTACTTGCTGGATGAACAAGAAAAGCGTCAGAAGTGAACAATCACACGCATGCCGCTCACGGAAATGAGCAGGTGTTTTTGTGGAGTATTCTGAAACCCAGTGGTCGAAAGTAAGCCGATGAAAGATGCAGTCTCCTAAGAACCTTGTGTTACTTACTCAGTATTTAATGGCTTGCAGTTTTATTTTGCACATGACTGTTTATTATAATGGGTGATAGGAAATGACATAATGTTTCGTTTTTAGAAATGTAACTACATTTCTAATATATTGCTTGCAAAGTATATTGATAGGGAGATCAACCCTGAGGTGAGTGCATCCTGACGGAAAAGAAATCAGTGTTGAAGTCGTGTACCATTTTAGTATATACGGAGTCCGAGTTGTCGATGCGAACTATAGCATACAACCACAAGTTAAGCCCCGGAAATTGCCGTTTAATGAAGATCTGACGGAACTGTGGGAATTATCGGCCCCGGCCATTGGTATTGGTCAGTCATATAGTTTTCGGTGAATGTTACAGTGGCGTGATACAAGCATTTTGGACACTGGCCTTGCAGTACATGTAGATGTCGTGTCTGCAGACCGGGGCTATTACATATATTCGTAGCTCGCCCTCTCCGGCCTCATCTCGCGTGCAGCTGAATCCCTGTTCACTCAATGTGACCTTGGCGCTTGATGAATATGTCGACCTGGTGATCACAAGCATACCACTGGCGAAAATGACCAGGTGGTCATCCGGAACATTCTGAATCACATGTACAGGCGTATATTAGTTTGTTTATTTAGTTAGTTAGCTAGTTAGTTAGTTATTTGATTGGCGTTTTACGCCGTACTCAATAATATTTCACTTACACGACGGCGGCCAGTATTATGGTGGGAAGAAACCGGGCACAACCGGGAGACGGTCCACGACCATCCGTAGGTTACTGGTAGAGGAAACCAGCATTAGCTGGACTTGAATTCACATCGACCGCATTGATGGGTGGCTTCTGGGTCATTACGCTGCGCTAGCGCGCTAACCGACTACGTACAGGGGTATACATTGCACCTTAACGCGCAGCTATACCTGTTTCACAGTGATTGGGGAAAGTTAGGAGCCTTATAAATGGAACATGTGGAGCTACTAATTCTGTGACTGACCAGACACGCAGACATATGAACGGGTAGCCTAGACCCGACAACCTCTATGATGTCACTTTTAGACACGCAACCTCATTTGAACCTGTGACCGAGGGGGAATAGCTCGATATCGCAGCACAATGACCCAGGGGACTGTCATCATAGGGGTTGGTGTGAATTCAAGCCCAACTCACTCTAGCTTCCTCTCCAGACCTACGAGGGAGGGTACGGATGGTAATGGGGTTTCTTCGGGTTCAGCTCCTCTTCCTAACACTATAAAACTGGCAGCAGTCGTATGCGTGAAATATTTTTCAGTAGGACATAAAACACCAGTCAATTGAATAAATAAATATGAACGGGTAGCCTAGACGTTACGCCATCTATGACGTCAATTTCGACACATAACCTCATTTCAACCCCTCAAAATTTGATTCCAAGAGAATAAATCAGACATTGTATAGTTCCAGCAGAAACGAATATATTTAAATTAACCCATAAGTAGGTATGTCAATGCTTATTTATGCCGATGTGTTCTCAAAAAAAAATACGGGTGTGAGGGTGCCGTTTGTATAACGTGGGAATTTTAGCAGCAGGTAAGGGGCAATATGGTAGCTGTTGCGCGTACAACTGTGTACGGAAAATTAAAAAGGCTCCGTCCTTAATATAGCAACAGGACAGATCCGGTTTTACTAGAAATGCCTTACAAGTACAACAAGCAATAGCTAAAGCAATTTCTGTTTTAGGACTTAATATATAAAATGAGCCAATTTTTTGGGTTTAGCGCCTACATTTTCAAGATTTTGTATGATTGAGACGTGGATAGGTAGCAGATACGTGATTCAGCAGGTTCCAGTCAGACGGATATATTCATTTATTGATTTGGCTGTTGCTCAACGCCATACTCATGAATGTTTCATGTAAACAATGGCTACCCGGCCTATGAGCAAGGGAAGCAAAGGTGGCCGGAATAAACCATCTATTTTTGACAAGTTACACACATGTGACGCACACATGTGCAACTATTAATGGAAGTGGTCTTTAACGAATAACAGACTGCGCAAGCAGCCACAAGAACCTCGTCGACCCCTCATTGTCACCAAGACAATGGCACTTGCACTTATCGAAGGTTATATACGTTACAAGCATATCAAAATGGATATCGGATGTAACCGAGACAGTAATCGCAAGCATTATTGACGTCCGCTGGACATTGGTGGGATGAAGGTCGACAATATTTCTGCTAAATTGGGATAAACATCATTATGTTAACACAGTTAAATTTTACATCATAAGTTTATGCCAACTGCACAGTTTCTGTACTTTGCATGCCAATCTTTTCCATGTTGATGGCTTACACACCCACTTCACATCGCCGAGAGAACACCAGCTGAGCTAAAATCAGTGCAAAAAAAACCCAATGGAAACCTAGTGTTTAATGAAAACTAGTATCTCAATATACCAGTGCCTTAGTTTGCCTGCAGCTACCAACAAATATCATGTGTTTTATCTCTGTTTTGTTTTCTTTTTTCTTTCATAGCACAAAAAAGTGCAGTCTGCTTAATTTAGTTGAAAGTTGTCAAGAGTCTCAGTAAGCCAGATAGCTGCGTCCAGTGCACAAGACCTGGAATTATTTAGCCTGTGACGAGCAACTCCTTGTGACGACAGGCATAAAACATTCTGACCCTGTGCCACCTCGGCAGCAAATTTACCAGCAGTTTATACGACTTTGAGACATCTGATACTTTACATGGGCTAGAGCATAGCAAAACCCATGGTGAAGAAACTGTAGAGCTGACGAAATGTACGTATTAAGAATACAACTTATTTTTCTTTTCTTGATCTGATTTCCTGCGCTTTTTACTTCTTTATTTTCTACAAACCTGAAAACGCTTTGTAAAGTGTCGGTAGTCGAATTCCTCCATTCTTCCATGGGCATTAAATTTCACTTATAGCAGAGTCCATACCTCTTATTATAGCTCTGCTTTCGATTTCTTTCAGCCTAAGTAATACTGTGACTACAATGCTGGTGAGGAAAGTCAATGTAGGTATCCTTCCTAGGTCACACCTGGGGAGTGTTCTCGTGCTTTTAGCGCTGCTATTAACCTTGGAAAATACTTTAAGCTTGTTTAATGGAGCGGATTTACCCTAACGATTTAGTGAACTTTCTCGTTGTCTTATCGGCTGTGTTTGTCGAGTTGGTTACTTGCCGTTACCGGTTACTTTATCCCGCCGCAAGGAAACTTGCAGAGCATCCAGACACACTCATAGAAGATAAGACTCAAATGACCGGCACCAGTGAAGAAAATGTTTCCGTGTCATGTTCCAGCCTGGGTGTTTCCTCGTGCTATTATGGGCTAACGCTGTCCGGTTGCTCTATGCCCTGATGTTTAATAAACTCCCATCACAAAGAATTGAGCCCTGGCTGCTGTTCAGCATGCACTTCAGTTTTGCCACTGGTATGCTGTGCCTTAATTCCACTGCTGTCTTTCTGATAGCAGGTTGATCAACCTGAACATTAGGTTGATATTCTTGTGTTTCAGTATGGATGGTCTAAGTTAAACTAAGTTTTGGTGTCGTGCTGCGAGGCTTGTGCGTCAGGTAAAGGCTACTTCTATGGCAGAAATGTCATGACCAGCACAGATGAGGGAATAGAATGTTTGTATTGCTCCTTCTCAAGTACTTCAGTTATTGTTTTATGCTAACTGTTCATGTAATTGTTTAAAAGTAACAGCTTATACGATTCGTGGCCCCATGGCAGTGGCAAGGACCCAGGAGCCTCTCCACAATTCATGCTGTAGTTGTGAGTTCAAGCCCGGCTCACGCTGGATTCCACTCCGGACACTCAGAGGGAGGCCCTCCATCAACATGGGGATGGTCGCGGCTTTCCGCTGTTTCCTCCCACCATAATACTGGCCGCCCTAGTACAACTGAAATAAGTAGGGAGTAAAAAAAAACCCTACTCAAAGAAATAAATCAAAACAATCAAGATTCTGTGTCGTCATTGCATTTAATGCACTCACACGAAAACAACACAAAGTCTCAGGCCCCAAGCCTTTGAATACTGTATTTGCTTATTTGGAATTTGCATCAGATGTAATCTCCCCTTATGTGGGTTTCGTTGATCGTCATTGATGGAAATAAATCACACCAAATCAAATCACCCGACTCATTACGGGTGAGATCCAGCGCATGCAAACTCATGGAAAAGGATGGATATAACTAAGATCACTAAAAATAATACATGTAGTAATAACGCGACAAAATGAGAGAATTTATTCTTTGCTTTTGATGAAATAAAGACATAAACTAAAAGTTTCTTTAGACATAAATATGATGAAGAAAAGCTGTGCTATGGCACTGGCGACGTACATTATCATTCCGATTTATGTAGAATCAAAGTATTTGACTGCATTTTATTCAGTGAAAGCGGAAAAGTAAAAGTATCTCAGATGTATTTTCCTATAACTGTTCTCTTGGTATTCAATAAATTTGGCATACCATTTCCTTTTATGCAAATTTTTGCTGATGTGTTTACTGTTTTTCTGAGTAGAATCAAATGCGTTCAGTTGTTTTAATTCCGTGGTGGGATTTTTGAAAAATGGTGTCCGTGGGAAGTCACTCTGATGTCACTTTACCTTTTCCCCAATGAATACACCTATGGCCAAATTTCTTTCTTAACATTATTGTGGTAACCTTTTACTCGTGGGTCGTAAGATCGATCCTAAAGTTGTAAATTTCTGTACATGTGCCATTTCAGATGAATGTGAAGAAGAACAATGGCGTAAGGCATGTTATGTCGTAGATTTAATCTTTTAAACTGAATAGTTCATTCATTCAAATGAAGAACTTTCGCTAACAAATATATATGTATACAATGTGAAGATCTATGGACCCTTGTCATTCGAATTAATGTTGTCCACGATTTCTGTTGCATCTCTACTTACACTTCACGTGCATTTGATGCAGGTGCTTAAATGTGATCAGCAGATCATTTCTAATGCCTTTAAATGGAGCCTCCGGATGTTAGAGTGCTGGTTCAGCGTAATGACCCCGGTGTCTCTCACCGATGCGATCGCTGTGAGTTCAAGAGCAGGTTTGGTGGACCTCCTGTCCGGCCGCATGTGGGGAGATGTGTCAGCAACCTGCGGATGGTCATGGGTTTTCCCTCTCGCTCTGTCCGGTTTTCCCCATCATAATACGGTTCGCCGTCGGGTGAGTGAAATATTCTCGAGTACGGCGTTAAACATCAATCAAAAAAATAAATACATAACAGGTTTAAAGGTCAATATTGGAGATACATTTTTAAGCCTGCATGCTGTTGTATAGATAAAAAAAATCATCTAAATTATATAATTTTGCCGAAAGTTTAGAGGCCATACAAATTGACACAGACGCTCTTTATATTGATGTTTCTTGTTGACGCTGTTAAGGGGACAGCCTTCATTAACTGGTTCTGAACATTAGACTTCAGTGATCAAAGATGCATCCACTTCCTTGACAATCTCAGTTCTTTTTAAATACAGATGTATGTGTGTTACTAAATCTGTTTTAATGCCTAGCATCATGCAACAGTGTCGTGCTGAAGCAGTCATACGCCTACATTGGCAGATTATTAATGAACGGCCAATCGACACCCAAGTATACACGTATATAGGCAGACTGGAGTGAATGCTAACGCGGGATTATGTACTCAAGGTCGTGTACCCAGATATATTTAAGGCTGACAACACCACCTCCTTGACATTTAATCATCACACTAAAACCAGTTTTGTATGGGGCCCAGCAGTGAATGTCTGGCAGAACATTACAAGCGCAGATAGACGCTGACCTACATTTTTAGACAATCGCATGCAACAAGGGCATGCAGTTATGCACAGGTGTCTCAAACCCGCCCATGCCATCGGTGATTAGTACCGTGCGGTGTGAAAGAGAAACACGCAGCAGAAAACTTTCTTTCCGTTTTTCTGTGCGAACATTCTTGTGCAGACTTATTTCTCTGCCGATGATCAGTCGTTGAGATATCTTAAATTTCTTAAATCTCAATTTAATGAGATCAACGGCAAGCAGTATGGGTGAGTCCGTCTTTACGAGTTAGTTTCCCTGTATAGATAATATGATGTGGATGGTTGGTCATAGGTATAGGGTACTAAGATACGAGTTACAGACCAATCTGAGAGGTAACGGACATATTTACAATTCTAAGGCAGACAGTGCCACATCACTACCGCCGGACGTTTCTATGGCAGATTTGGTTGACATCAGAATTTTTGGCCTGTATATTTAACTTCAGGCCGTTTCCCGGTGGAATTACAATATTGAGAGCCACGGCGGAATGGTTTAAACAACAGCGAATCATGTATCGTCCCGCGGCATTTGTTCACGTTGATACGCGTAATATACTATTTTATAAAAATTATCAAAGCTCTACTCACAGAGGACACTGAAAACCTCAACTTTAATGTTTACGTTAACGTACAGCATTAATAAACGCTTACTTGTCTTTTGCTCGATGATGCTGTCCACGTGGTGAATACTATATGCATTCAGTCCTCTGGACAGCTTGACCGAAAATATGAACATATAGCTCTCTTGTGTTTGCCCACTGAACAGAATAGATTATTTAGGCCGGAAACCAGTGGCCAGTGATTATCAGATGTCACCGAATGAAACATGATGTCACTTACAATCCCCATAGCAAAGTTTTAATGTCTACTGACAAAGAATGTGTGCATTAGGTTACAGCACACAAGTTTACTCCTTCCTGTAAAACGCCAGTCAAATAAATAAAGAAATAAAACACAGAACTACATTGTACTAAATCACTACGCCTACTACTTGCCAAAACTGCACGAATTACGATTAAGGTCAGGAAGGATAGTTCGAGATCGTTCCATTAAAGCACGGTACAGTCACGGGGCATCAGGATGTAAACCCCGTTGGATAAAATCGCCGACTTCTGATATAACTCACAAAACGTGTTCAAACACGATCTATGACACATGATACTCTCTGTCACTGTTAATCGGGCCATGTATTTCATAACACTACATCGCTGTTACCTGTATATAAAACTTGGCTGCCTATGACGGTCGGGCTATCGTCGTGCTCATTGTACCATTCATTTAGGCCTCCAGGGCTCGGCTAGCGCAGGTTAATGATCCAGAATCCTTCGCCCAATGTGGTCGCTGTGAGTTCATGTCCAGCTCATACTGATTTCATCCCCGGCCATACGTGGGAAGATCTGCCAGCAACCTGCAGATGGCCGTGGGCTTCCACCGGAACCAGTTTTGTGTGCTGCAGGATAGTTAATGCCTTGAAGAACGTTACAAGTGCAGATAGACGCTGCCCTACATATTTAGACAATCGCATGCAACACGGGCATACAGTTATACACAGGTGTCTCAAACCCGCTCCTGCCATGAGTGATTAGTACCGTGCGGTGTGAAAGAGAAACACACAGCCGAAAACTTTCTTTCCGTTCTTCTGTGCGAACACTCTTACACAGACTTATTTCGCTGCCGATGATCAGACGTTGTCCACAACTTAATGAGATCGACGACGAGCAGTATGGGTGAGTCCTTCCTTACGAGTTAGTTTCCCTATATAGATAATATGATGTGGATGGTTGGTCATAGGTATAGGGTACTAAGATACGAGTTACAGACCAGTCTGACAGACATATTTACAATTCTAACGCAGACCTGCTACCGGCAGTAAATGCATGAATTACGATTAAGGTCATGAAGGATAGTTCGACATCGTTCCATTAAAGCACGGTACAGTCACGGGGCATCAGGATGTAAACCCCGTTGGATCAATTCGCCGAATTCTGATATAACTCACAAAACGTGTTCAAACACGATCTATGACACATGATACTCTCTGTCATTGTTAATCGGGCCATGTACTTCATAACACTACATCGCTGTTACCTGTATATAAAACTTGGCTGCCTCAAACGTATGACGGTCGGGCTATCCTCGTGCTCATTGTACCATTCATTTAGGCCTCCAGGGCTCGGCTAGCGCAGCTTAATGATCCAGAAGCCTTCGACCAATGTGGTCGCTGTGAGTTCATTTCCAGCTGATGCTGATTTCCTCTCCGGCTATACGTGGGAAGGTCTGCCAGCAACTGGCAGCAAATGCCGGCTTCCACCGGACTCTGCCCGGTTTCCTCCCACCATAATTCTGACCGCCGTCGTATAAGTGAAATATTCTTGAGTACGGCGTAAAACGCCAATCAAATAAATAAATATCGTTCATGATGTACATATATATGATAGGCTTAATGGTCGCGAGATTTTTCTTCGTCTCTCTTCACTTCGCTTACTTACAGTGTACATGCGATAATTTTCTAGTGACATTAAGTCATTTTACAACAAACCAGATAGCTGTTTCGAACTGTGAACCTCTACACTATCCCAGAGCAGAGCATATATGAGATAAACAGAAGCACGCGATCATTTATATCTATATGCTACATTGTACAGACGACAGGCACGACAGCTCAGAATTTACGTTGTATTTCTTCTGCTTTCGGTTTCACACTTTGTCCAATCATATTTGAAGTGTCAGCTATGACAATGACTCGCTTATATCTCCCGGTCATGCGCGCTCAAAACAGCTATCTGACATATGTCCTTTTTGATAGTCGAGTTCTGTGTGCATATCAACAAAAATAACGTTTATCACTTTGGAGTTTTTGTGTGTTAAATTGTGAGTTGTATGCAAACTATCCACGACATTCTTTTGCGACTTTTACGAAAATTACAGTGTAATTTTTGGGTAAATCTACAGGTGAAAATCTTGTATTTTGCAACATTACAATTCACCGGTACTGTATATAAATTACGACGAAAATAACCATGCTTTAACGTTTTTAGCTGTAACTGTGTAAATGATTTGCGCGGATTTACTGCTGTCTGTATAGTATTCTCTGCAGTCTTCTCTACAGTTTTCTGTGAATTTGCCAATTGTTTGCATTATTACATTAACTGCTGTTAAGTACTTTACAGACAAAAGTTATAAATGTACTGTATATTAACAAACTGCGTGGATTTACATTATGTGTGTATAAATGTAATTTTGTGGCATATTCACCAAGGTTTGTATAAATTTCCAGTGTTGTTCTGTTTTAAGAACAACATGTACTTTGCTAGTCCGTAAAGACTTACACCTTATTTGTGTAAATTTACGAGCCTGCTGTATACTTACCCTTTCGTGTGTATCAACTATAAGTTTAAACGTGTATTGTAAATTCGCACAAATTTTGTAGATTAATATTCCTACGTAGCATTAGATTTTTTTTTTGTATTTCATAACCGTCGCCTGGATTTACATGTCACACTACTACAGTAGTCTGTAACTTAATTTACATTCTTCATTGATATTTATATATTTTATACCGAATATGGACACAATGTATTTACATTTTGCTATGGAAACGTACATTATTCAGACCGGAATTTTAGTGTTACAAAATGAATATGCATCTGGATTTAGACCTGCTAATGCTGTAGTATTACCACATGCATGCATGGTGCAGGCAATAGTAATTTCAAGTCGTAATTAGTGAAAATATGGAATGGATATCATTTCCTACATTAATAAATCGAGAGCAGCAAAAATACTGGCTCGACTCTAAGGACTAAAATTCACGACTTGGTGTGTCTGGCCCCTCCCGGTCTGGCATAACCTGACCAGCGTCAGATAGTGGGTTTGGTGCCCGCTGTCAGCACGATGGAAAAGCATGTCACCTGTCCACTGTAAAAAAAAGCCTGCTGAGAAGGAAAATGACTGTGTTTTTATCAATTTCTCGATAAGCAGCGTCATTCGTCGTGCATGGTATCATTGGAATGCTTAGAGTCCCCACAGTCAGGAACTACTAGTATACAGTACATGTAAGCAATTCTTAAGCTTTTTGTCTCTCTTCCATCTGCCAGTACCTCTATTAAGTAGGGATATAATATGGCTTGTTTCTCAACAACGGAGTTTCTCATTTCGTTCAGATTTTCAGAGTTGACGGCCCACTCAGTTCTCAACATATACACCAAGTATTATACAAATTTCGTATTAAACACGGCTCAGTTTTTTGATTGAGGAGGAATTTCATACCACCTTCATAAATGGCTAAATCTTCCGAGAACGACTCTGGTGTAGCCCTTAAAAATTGCTGCATGATGGAGAGGATATACTGATGTTGACCTTTAGTCATATCAAATATTATCACAATACAATAAATATTTCTTGTGATTTAAAGCCAATTCGGATGGAATTTGTTGAGCAGTAGTCAATTGACACATAGACCTTCTGCAGACGGGGGGAAGGGGGTGAGGGGGGACCAAGCCAGTCACTTTGATCACTGTGCTATGTGATAGGCATTAAAAATAAACTAAAATAAAAATAAAAAGAAAGTATAGGCATGTTTGTATAGAGTTTTATTTCAGTTTGTACCATAATTAGTCTCAGAGATGGACAGTTTACCCACTTTGCTGGTTTGAGAGTAAAAACAGTGGAAACGATGTCAAGGCATGTCAAAACCAGCATATACAACACTGCTTTATAGTTTCAAAGAGATAAATCCATCCCATTAATTTGCATTTACTGATGTAAATCAAGAGTTTGATTTTCACGGATTATGCTACAGTTCAGAAGGGGTAATGGAAGATGAAAACTTGCCGATGTAGACAACACGCACACGAATAATTTTACTTACTGGATGCAATGGTACCATGCACGACCAATGACACAGCCGTCGACTTTCCCGCTAAGTTGCCTTTCTTTACAGTAGTCACGTGACATGTCTTTCCAACATGGCGCCAACGGCTGTGTGACCTAAACTACCAATCTAAGCCCCACCGCGCTGACAACTGAGCTATCTTTATGTATTCCATGGTGACGACTGTAAATTTCTTTCGAAATTTCTTTCACAGTCGTCTGTTTGTACACAGTACTTTAAACGTTGTATGCTTTTTGAATAAACAATTTACTTCAAATAACAATAGACTAAGAAGCTAGCCGTTCTCATCTGGCTTGATTCATTGAGCTCAGCTTGTCCCAACAGCGGTCGGACTAGGAAACCTTAAAGGAGAAAGCAGGACCTCCGTGGCTCAGACGGTTAGCGCGCTAGTTCATGTGTGTGACCCTAGGCATTAATCTTGATATGCTGTGGGCGGCCTCCGTGGCACAGTCATTGCTGGCTTCCTCTCCGGCCGTACGTGTGAAGGTCTGTCAGCAACCTGCGGATGGTCACGGGTTTCCCCCGGGCTCTTCCCGGTTCCCTCCCACCATAATGCTGGCCACCATCGTATGGGTAAAATGTTCCTGAGTACGGCGTAAAGCATCAATCAAATAAATAAATAAGTAAAGGAAGGAAGAGGTAGCAAATAATGAACATTCATAAAGCTGATCTATTTGTGCTATCCAAGTACAAAACTACTCTCTTCAAACTCCTAACAGCACTATTTTGCGAAAATGGTTTAGATATATGCCAAGGAAAAAAAAAGGAACGGCCGACTGTTTGAAGATGAAGCCGCAGGCGGAGTTCTCAAACAGTCGGCCCAGCCGTTTTTCCCTGTATGTATCTATTTCATTTTCTCAAAAATATCATACATTTTTATTTCCTCACAAACACATCAGGAGTTTAGGGGAAAGCGTTAATAATATATAGATATTTTTACCTGCTTATTTGGAATAATAATGGAGCTATAACACCGTCAACTTTGTCATGCTGCACCAGTCTAGCGTTTTGCTGATGCATCGTATCATTGTAAGCACAACAGGGGCCACAGTCGATCATAAAAAAATTCAGATTTAATGAAGTTCTACCTGAAAGCATGAAATTCTATCCTTTCTCCCTCAACCTCGTACACTGGATACGTCCGAAAGGGGGCGTAATATTTTTTTTTTCATGTGTGTGAACCTAGGCATTAATCTTGATATGCTGTGGGCGGCCTCCGTGGCACAGTCATTGCTGGCTTCCTCTCCGGCCGTACGTGTGAAGGTCTGTCAGCAACCTGCAGGTGGTCGTGGGTTTCCCCTGGCTCTGCCCGGTTTCCTCTCATCATAATACTGGCCGCCGTCGTATAAGTGAAATATTCTTGAGTACGGCGTAAAACACCAATCAAATAAATAAATAAGATAAATGATATGTTGTGTTTTTAATTTGACACAGGATATGTTTGACAACCATCTGTTCAACTTATACTTGAACTAGTCTAATTGTCACATCGAATGTTGTCTAACTTGCCTGCAAGAGAAACTTACATCTTTGTTCGGAGTTGTGTGTGCATATCAACAAAAGACGCTGGCCTATGTTTCCTGGGTTAAACATTTTACCGATGTAATGGAATGTTATGTTAAAACCAGACAAAAAGTCAAAAACTTAAAAATTTACTATTATTCCATTGAAATAAGTTTAATGTAAAATGCCTACTCCTGAATATTAATTTGTGTGCATGCCATTAACTAGAAATCACTTAAACTTCACAGTGGTATAAACATTTGTTCGCATTGAGATAAAAAGCTATCCTGCGTCAGTTTACGTCACTTAATTTTTAAGGGCTCTTTAGGGTTAGGGTAAACATCATGTTGATTGTCTGATCGTGGCACTGCCTCAAACAATGGCTGCGTCGAAAGAGAAGGTGTGTTTTCTTTATAACGAATAAAGTTTGAATGTGTTTTTCTATCAGCAAACAGGACAGAAAAATTTGAATTTTATGTCATTAATAAGCAAAAGTCTTGGGCTTTCTTTTAATACCGCGTATTATTGATTTGCTGCCTCTCCCCTTAAGTTCGACTCTCACTCGAACCAGTATTCTCACTGGTATCGATTCATCAGTGTAGGGAATTACGTCTGTTCGATGTAATAGTAGGTCCACCACTTTAACAAAACTTCGTTAAGTTGGGTGTAGTTTCATGAACTGAAATATTTTCTGCAGAATCCAATGTAAGTTTGGACAGTAGTTTATTTGCATAATTTCGGTTTTCTAAACCCAGAAAATATTTTGTTTGTTTTTCTCCTTATTCCGCCCATAGGGATTTACCTCGCACAGTAATGTAGGACATCTGTTCTTTGCTAAGATTTTCCAGAGCAAGCTTTCTTTCGCGTAAGTCTGTGAGAACGTCATTATTTAATTTTCTAACCAATAAATGAATTTCCTTTTTTACTCTTTTTCTCTTTTGTCGCTATCCTTCCTTCTTCTTGATGCATACTTTATTGTTTCTCCTCTCAATTTCATAAGCAAAGTTTCGGAAAAAAAAAACATATCATCTGTATCAACATGAGGCAGAATCTGTTTATATTAAATAATGTTTTTATACCAAACGGCGTCAGAGTTTATTTGTGTATAGTATAGTTGATTTCATGTTTATCACGTTTATCTCTTGCTGATCTCTCAAAAGGGAGCAGTTAAATTTGTAACATTAACTTCCTCGTTCTACATTTAAAAACATTTTAAAATAGTTGATAGAAATGGCAGAGTGATCTGTGCTACAACCAGCTTTAATATCACTGTCTACTGTAACACCAAAAATGTCAACCGAAGTGGGAGAGAATTTTGCTAATGTAATCTAATCTTGCTTGTTGTCTTGGATGTTTTTCTTCTCCAGGTAAACCTATGGTCATGTTCGTGATTTACTCGCCCTTTTACATGGTTGTGTCTACATAGTTGTATCTGTACTCAATAAATTCAAAACAGCTCTTCTCGCCAGAGAATTGCAGACATGTTTATAATTTCAGCTATCTGATTCCGGGTCTAACACCAAATTCCAATCACCGTAAATAATACCTGGGTCGTTTTCAAGATCGATCATATTTTTAATCATGCTATTATAAAATTTTGGATCATCATTATTAGGTCGTTAAATGTTTACTAGGGTCAGTTTTTTCTCATGTATAGTTAAACACATTATAAGATAATTTCCACATGGATCTTTAAAGACTGGACGTTTGATCGGAAAAAACTTGTCCAAGCCCCTTGGCCCCATTAATGTTTGTCTCAGTTTCTTCGTCAATATGTGTATTTTTTAAGCACATAACTGAATAGTGTTTTAAAGATAATTAAATATACCCTGTATTCTCTTTTTATCAGCCAATGCTTGATAATTCATAGATTCACTGTCTAAAGTTTCCATTATGGTGTGTATGTAATTTTATCAAAGGAAGCCTGTATCTTCGTGGTTAAACCGGATATGAAGCATTTTTTTCATGGAATATGTTGCTTGTAATTTTGCGTAATTGCAATGTGTCTTATCGTGATGACATTAAAGTGATTCTCCAGAATTAAGTGTGCCAATGCGTCCGTTAGATAACTTTAACATGTGAAAATACATTTCCACAATGATATGTATGAAACTCCCACACGATGTATTTAAGCCTGCCCAGGTAAAATACATTTCTTGGTAATCTCAACAACTTTGTACCTGAGATCCGTATAAGTGTTGCATTATATTGTCCGATATTCTACATAATTAATTTACATAATATTATATATAAAGATTTAAATTGACATAACAATTTGATAGTTGTTTCCTGTTTCTCATAACTTATTTGTAGTATTAAATAATGATGATCGGTGTGTCGTAACTACTGTATACTTCTATAAACAGTAGTAATTTTATTCCAATTCCATCCAATTTCAAATTATTTCGTCCCATAGATTGTGCATACGAGCCATTTAGAAAAACAACCAACATCGTTTACACGAAGGGAGATGATCTCAGAAAGCTTTACCCTACAAGGCCTTTCATAACAATTATATCGTGTTTAACCATTTAAAATTTATATCTGCCTCTCTACAGCTCAAATCACTTTTGCTTTCAGTATTATCAATATCTATAACTGTTACCATTCGTTAATTTCTATCAATTTTGTAAGGTGTTCATTAGTATAATAGAAATAATTACTCCAGTTGAAAAAAAGTAAGAGCAAAATGTGGTTAGTCTTTTACACCAAAAATATTATCAGAGACTGGAAAAAAAGGGTAAAAAACAAAGCAGAACTCATTTCTTATCATAAGGCGGTGCAATCTGATTTGGTTGTGTGAAAACGTGAACGTCAGCTAAAAAAAACCGATTAAGTAAGAAATGTTGATAAATTACAAAACATTATGACCATGAACATAAGAATACCTTGGAATTGACAAAAACCTTGTAAGCAAAGATCTGACGTTGTATCATACACGCTGTACCCAGTGTCAGTTGCTTGAATAATGCCTACACTGAAAATTGGAACAACATTTACTAGTGTCTGGAAGACTGATCCTGGATAACACTGTCCCTTTTGTGGGAAATACGACTACTTTCATCTGTCGGCTTTATTTCAAGTTGTTCTTTTACCAGCTGTAAACTGGTTTATGTCGCACAGAATTGTTTTTGCAAATGTCTTATCGTTGAATGACAAAGCAGACTCTGTGATTTTATGAGCTGTGGCTTGCTTCAGTAAGGCAAGATTTCCTTAAAACTGACCACTATGACTAAGTGAATAACGCTGTAATACTGCAATATTTCTTTGAAATAAATTAGTACGGCTGACATTTACAAATCATCACATCGGCCTTTGTGACCATGTCGAAGTGAAGAAGGTTGGGCATAATGTGAGCACCATGTTAAAAGCCCTGCGGATGCAGAAATCATTCTGATACTGAAGTAATGTTTGCAGGGTTGAAATTTGTAATTTCAGGTATACCATTAATCTTCGTTGCCTCCTGTTTTTGTGTTTATTCCGGTGAGTAAAATTTCCATGAATTGTCATTTTACCTTTAGAAGTCTTAAATTTTGCCTCTGTCTGAAATCATTTTCCTTTTCGTAGCGTCTAGCGGCAGAAGATATTTTAAATATTTTCCATTGATGTGTCATTGTACTGATTGGGCCCTGATGTTATGTTCACCATTTGAGATTTCACGAAGGCGCCACTGAACGGTTCTTATACATACAGGCACATATGGCCGCAATATGGGCGAAGTTACGTAGAAGGCGATGTAAAATCCAAGCCGAAGCCAAAAACAGAAACAAAGCGAAAAGTGGTGGTCATTTGTTTTATTCAAAATCAGCATGAACGGTGTACTCTAAAGTAAGTAAACTTATTAATATATATTTCTATTGTTTACCCACATCCAGGGATCGGAGCAGTAAGTATACACGTTACCAGTCCGATCACGGCTGCATTGTATCAAAGGGATGTGACGTTACCTTGTAGATATTCACTTGATCAACTGAATGGAAAGAACACAATTGCGTGGAGAGTGCATAACAAACTCATTCTGAAGGCAGATTCACAGGGCGACTTACATATTGCCAACAGTTATTCCCGCAGAGTTGGGCTCGCCGATGGGTGCTCCTTAGTTCTGAAGAACCTTAGTCTTACAGACACCGCTAATTATACAGTGTCGATTCTGGCTCTAAATGACAACCGGATCCAAGACTTCGCAATGGTAAATCTGGTGGTGGCCCTTCAGTCTACGACAGTGAAAAACGAAACCCAACCGGTCCTTGCTGAGAATTCTACACACGGTTTGTATTGATTTTTATCATTGTGCTAAAACATATATCCATGCATTTAAAGTATTACTATTCGATGCGGTTCTCTGGCTATCTGGGGCGACTGGTACATTCTCCCAAAAATCTGATTGTTGTTTATACATTTAGCGGCCCTTGGTTTCGCAGCGACTTTAAATCAGAATGTTTGCCTTGTGTTTGACGGTTTGCCTGGTCTCTGTCCTCTGTCATTCTCCGGAAAATCTGACTGTATTCCGCAAATTATTGAGCTCGTAACTTAATACCGATCGTGTAAATAAATAAATATATAAACAATAACTGACATATTAGTCTTAGCTATGAACTCTAAATTATGGTATCCGACATTTGAACCCCAACTCGCTGAACTGAATTGGGCACCTGGGTAGATTCGGTTGTTTTATCGAGTAAACTTTTGTCTCTCAGTGTAGGTGTATAGGTTGAAATTTGGTTTCTGAATGAAACTTTTGCTCATGATGAGCCATTTCGCTCCAAAATTATCTACCAAAATGCTGGACGACGCGTTCTTTGAAAAATACAAACGCGAGCTCGCCTGTTTCCATAACTGCATACGCCATATATAAGTGCAATATAATAGGTAGATTTTGGGATAATCAAAAGAAAGCGTGGTACAATGCTGCCTATTTATGTTCTTCTGCTAATATTTACTCCCCAGCAGGAATGTATTTGCTGAACTTCCCTTTACAGGTTGAATATTCCTGTAGTTTTCTCCCTAGCCCAGACGGCCCTGATCGGCTTTTGTTTATTAAGACTACGAACATGCATAGTTTCAGTTCAGGGTATTCATGAGTGAACTGGCGAAAGGGTGTACATTGCTCTACTATATTGTAAATCACTGTACGTTGATTTGCAGCAATTTAATTGTTTCCATAACAAACCTCTGTGGCCCCTTGTCGTATAAGTGACAAGTTCTTAAGGCACTATGTTAAACACCCATTAAGAACCACTGGTTATATGTATGTGCAGTAACACTTTGTTTTTACAAATTGTGAATTACATTGCATTAAAACTGAACCGAATGACTTGGTCGTTTATTTGGTTATTCAATAAGATGGCATAAAACAAATGCAGTCCGTGTGGTTAGGATAGGCTATAACAGCAGACCATGTCTACTTTTTTTCATAAGTGGACCTGAATCTCGATGTGCAAGCAGACAAAGTTGTAAATCTCTGTTGATATTAGCACACAAATATACTCTTACCTAGAGCAGTTATGTTTGTGTTTTTGTATTTATACTTCCAGATGTAACTTCAGAGAGCAGTGGAACCAATTCGGAAGACGAGCCAGGTTTTATTAAGTA
This sequence comes from Acanthopleura granulata, assembly GCA_016165875.1. Classification (NCBI taxonomy): domain Eukaryota; kingdom Metazoa; phylum Mollusca; class Polyplacophora; order Chitonida; family Chitonidae; genus Acanthopleura; species Acanthopleura granulata. The sequence goes on from JABBOT010000006.1 coordinate 13,978,554, forward strand.
TCTGGGTATTGCAACGGCACTGCCAGTTTTAACTGCCCTCCTTGCTTACATTGTCTTGACCAAGGATAATGTTTGTCAAAAAGGTAACAGTAACTCGGAACAAAAAATTTACGAGACACGGATGTGGCCATTTGCGTTCTCGAGCCGCGGCTTTTAAAACCCATGCGGCTCGAGAACTCGAGAATGCGAGATAAGGCAAATTCGAGCGAGATTGACACGTTTTCGCCTGCTCTCGACTCTCGTATTCTGTCGCCGCACAATACCCAGCGGCTCGAGAATTCACTGACATTTTTCGCCTGTTTTCGAGTTTTTGAGCCACACGTTGTAAAAACCACGCCACAGGAGAACGTGAGATTAATGCGAGTGGCCTCATCCGTCCTCCATAAAAATTACCTCACAGTTTAACAAAAGGGAAGGAGCGAATGGGAGACAGGGCAAGCTTTTGCATCGCGTTCTAGTAACCTTGAATGTTGGTCCAGCTTATCCAGCATTAGTCTGGGTGTTTCTTTTGGTTTTTCCCTTTTAAAATCTGACCGCCGACGATAAACTGTTGCCTAAAAACGCCGGTGGAGATTCGCCGAGTGCTTTCCTTTTTGTTCTGTGTTGATGTTATTTTTTACGGAAAAGCTTTAAAGTTTCTGCCAGATGTGTTTTGTGGATATTACCTGAAACTTGAACGAAGACCCCCAGTCAAAATCTAAAATACATTTAAAGAGTTACTTGTGGCTCATACATGTTCAAAAACACAACGCCTAATGCTCGCTTGTTCATAATTTATAAAATCTCCTGAGAATAAACTCAAAAAGAAAGTTTTCAGTTCCAATTTAAGATGCGAGAAAATAAGTAAATATCAGAGTCTTTTAATAATGTGATAATAATGTGAACCTAGTAGGAAACTGTAAAATAAATTGACTTGCATTTTATAAATTCAGTGACACAAAGAATAAAATAAAGATATGGATTGTCGTGGTCTTTCTACTCAGTTTTCTTAATAGTTTGTTTACATTTACTCAAAGGGGGAAATCTCAGAGACTGTCACCTAGTGCTGTAGAAGTTGGATTGATTTGGTAGTCTTAATTTTACTGACTTGCTCTACCACTGACACAGGTATCGGGATTTTAATTCGCATATTGGAAATAGCTTTATTTCCAATTTATATCATTTCCTAATTTCTGATTATCTGCTTTCTTTCAGATGTATCTAATCCTGAGACAAAGATACGACAATACCATGCCATTGTGGTAAATCTTTTACCTGTTTTGATAACGGCACTATGCGTGAACACAGCATTTTTACCTTGTGTCTGGAACACAGTTGCTCAAGGAGGTAAATATAATAGTATCCTGACTTATCTTATTGTCCATAACCTTGTCTAAACCTCTACTCTTTATGACTGATAACGCAATATCTGAATATTGCAAATGTGGTGATTTTATCTGCACGTAAAATACTTGCTACTTTCTTTTAGTACGGTTAAATCAACTCTTCCATCAAATCATTATTGTTGTACATGAAATAAGTTGATACGAAAATATATTATGGAATATTAAATTTTTAACAAAAGTTGCTATGAATAGGTTTCCTGTGCTACAAATTATTACAACCTAAAGATCATTTACCGATTTAGGTAACACAGTGTAATTGTGTAGTTTCCCCCGTGCCCATGTGTTGTATATTCAAGTGTGACATTTTAGCTGCTGAAGGGATTTTTCAAAATGAAATCCATTACAATTGTTATTTTTTTTCTTTTCATAGCAGTGGGCATTTGGATCGGGATCGTGTTAATTACAATCATATGTTCTGCCGTCATGAAGTACCGAGCCAAAAGGAAGTTACAATAGCCTGAGTCAAAGTTAGGACATTAAGGTGCCGTGCCTTGCGTCGTGACGTCATCGCTTTACGACATCTTGGTTGTGTCATTTGTGCCATGACGTGATCAGTATTCCCAGGCAAAGAAGAGCATTTTAAGACGCGCTGGCATATATAATAATTAAAATCCCCCTCAAAGATGAATCTAATTTCTTGAAATATATGGTTTATAGAATTTGCTTGATACGTTAGGTAATTAAGTTTACGTAATTAAGGATCAAATCAAAAACAATGTCTTGGGACCTTATTGTCACAATATTTCTGCCCTGACGTCTTGCTTTTACGTTGATGTTTTTCTATTTTTGGGAGGGGGAGGCGGCTCGTTTTTATTTTGCCTGTCCACATTTTAAATACTGATACTCACAACTAAACATCTTAAAACGAATATGTCGACTAACTATGTATTCCGTCAATTCTCTCACACACACAGCAATCTCAGCTGCTTTTTGCCATGCCAACCTGGAAACCGTGCACTACTGCAATACATTACAAGGACAGATATGATCTATTTGGCAAAATTAAGAATTGAACATTTGAGTGATTAAACCTTCCAAGTGCAGTTTAACAAACTTTTAGACCTCGGCCAAGAGCCCCAAAACAGCACTCGGCATTGAACATGAAAGCGACAAAGTCACAACACAGTGGCACGTTACCATGGCTCTGGTATTTATTTGTTCATTTACACCTATTAACTTGTCTGTTAAGCTGTCATGGCTATGCGCGAGTTGTCTTTGATGAGAAATTAATTGGGAGAAATCACCTTAATTGTGCTGTTGTGAAAAGCAAGCGTTTAATATTTATTAAATTCAATTCAGTTTCAATTCAATTGCTTTCAATTCAGATGTAAATATCTACACGAAAGACTGAAGCACCAACCGAATGTCATACAAACCCAGGGCAACAGGAACTCCTTGTCTAGTGTGCAGTGCAAGTGTACAATCATGTTTGACTTTCAACTAACAGCCTTTGTAAGGAATTCGGTCACTGCCGAAGAAAGCTTTAAAGGGAGGAACAGGTCCCAGGATCACGAAGCTGTCTTAGACTTAAGTCAAACTTTGTCTTAACTTCTGGTATCAATCCTGAACTAAAAACTTAAATTTAAAGGCTAATTTTCAGTTTTGTCAAGAGGATCTGTGACAACTCTTTGTACTCAAATAAAAATCCTTAAGATGAGTCAAGATTTTAGCTCAGAAAATTGTTTTGAAGTTAAAACTAAGTATGACTTAAGTCCAAAACAGCTTCGTGATCCTGGGGCCAGATCCGCTGAAAAGTATTTAAACACTGTTTAAAAACACCGTTTGAAAAAACATTACATGTATTCCTTTTTAGGTTGTGAGATGCAACCTCGTAATGTTTGCGGTACATTACATCGAGAAGACAAATTTCAGTGTGCTGGGCAACCATCTGGATAACAGTGGATGGACAGTTGCTATTATGCAAGGCAGCGATGCCAGATCTGAAAACATGCTCTGAGGCATGCACCGGACGGACTGAAATGACAAATAGTAGTTTCTTGCTGAAGAAGGGCTATATGGTACAGCACAGAGTATAAGAACACAAAGTAATGTCGATGAACGAAAGGCGCTTTTATCAAGTCTAGACATGCTTCAAATTTTTGCAGATGAGTACGAATCCACATTCATGATATGCTTTCTCAGAAGCAGAGTCACCCTGATGTCCGTGATTTTCCCTATGGAAAATTCATGGTGAAGAATTCAAGCAAATTTTCCCTTCGATTTCAGCTGGCCATCATCACCATGCTCTATCTTATAACTTTGATGATTTGCAACGATAAATGGCACATGTGTTTGATCGCAGGATGGCTGGCTTGACGCAGAAAACATACGCAGACGCATACAGGACATTGGTTCAATGAAATCCGCAGCGAGCTTCTTCTACTGGCCGGAAAAACAATGCAGGTGCCAACACTGTGCGTCAGAATCTAATGTTCTAGTTAGTAACTCAGCGTCTTGTAAACTTGGGGCGAAGATCTGCTTTGCTGGTGCACGCCTTCACTGCTTTGTGTGCTTTGGGAAAGAGGCAACAGAACTGCATGTGAGGCCTGGAACACGTAAAGATGTTTCTCTGTCGTCGAGAGATTAAGCCCACATGTCATAGAGCAACGGAGAGGGACACCGGAGCAGTTTGTGCTATTTGCTGAACAACTGCACCAACAGAATGCTCTCATACATCAAACGAAGAGTACTGATTATCAGGCTCGTCACTAGAGGGCTCAAATGGAGTACATGCATTGGACTTTCCATCAATCGACAAAACGATGATTAATATGGACTTATCCAATGGAAATGACAACAAAATTGACGAACAAAACCTCCCATTGCAATTCATTTTATGGTATTGATGTCATTTCGAACGGATTCCTGTGCTGTAACTGGTCAAACCTTAGCTCCAGATAATAAACTCGAGGTTGTATCACTAAAGAAGTACCATATTATTCTGGAAACAAGAAATTTCAGTAACTATTAAACTATACGTTTATTCCATTGGTGAAATATTCAAGAATTTAATTTATAGGACAGCAACCAACATTATATAATTTTATTTATACGATGGCAGTCAAACTTATAAGATGACAAGAAACCTGGCAAAACCACAACCATCGGTAGGTTGCTGGCAGACATTCTTACGTTCCACTGGAAAGGAGGCCATCTGTAGCTGGAATTGAGACAAATGAGACAATGTGCGGTGTTGACACCCTGACTACTTGGCCACAGGGGCCCCCTGCAAATCTTTTTAGCTAAACTACTCATTATTTCAATGATACAAATGAAGCAAGTTCCTGATCCGCCCATTGGATATCTCTTAGTCATTAAATGTAGTATTATTGCTGATGGCGGCCATTTTAGACCTTGAAAGATGATCGTAACATGGTGCTGAGCAAGTATTTGACAGGCTTTCATATCTATAGTCATATCAACTCTTCTGTAAGCATAGAAGTTTTTTTTTAATCTGTCTGATTTTAAATCAACCATATCAAAGGGCATATTCTGACGAAAGTATGCTCTACTGATTGACCTGTATGTATGATGCACTGGCCTGGGTGCCGGTTTGACCTGAGTGGTGGATCGACGAATTGACCAACATGTGTTACGGGGAGACCTAGATGACAGATTGTCCTCTCTCTGACACGCTGACTGATTGACCTGTATGTATGATGCGCTGACCTGGGTGACGGTTTTACAGGAGTGGTGGATCAACGAATTGACCAACATGGGCTACACATTGACCTTGGTGTCGGACAGATCTCAGAGGTGGGTTGACGTGCGACATATTTGCTTCCTTAGTGGATTATTACTTGATACTGCCCAGTGCAGGTCAGTATCTCCGCTGAATTGTAAAGTTACTTTTATCTCAATATTTTTCCACCAGCCACAGAAGGGAACTCAAACAGATATACCCTGTCATTCTCTTTGTGTCACACCTTGATGTTCACTCAGTTGTTCTCTCTTGTTCGCTGGCCTCTAACGGCTTCTAACGGAACTTCCTGCTTCCCTCGGTTTGTGTTTACCACCGATGTACTTTTAATCCTCCGTTCTCCACCATTAGAAAATTACAATCCGGAATGCAGCGTTTTGTTCCAAGGGAGACTACCTCGGTGATTTCTATTCTAGGACGATAGCGGGCTCAACAACATAATTTATCGCTCACGATACAGTTTTGGGGTCGATGCTTCGTATTGAAAGCAGTGAGGGCCGTGTGCTTACTGTCGAGTCTAGAGGAGATATACATCCATACAGATGTGTGGAATTTGTTACGTTTAAAGGCGGTACGAAAATGTTTTGGCTTTCGAGCGAAAATGTTTGCTTGATCTGAGTTAACAGGGGAGTGTTTCTGTGGCGAATATTAATGTCAGAGTCAAGCCACAGAGGTGCACAGGGTCTAGTTTTTATAATACATCATTTCGCCTTACCAGTTATATCCTAACTGTATGACATGATCCTTGTGGCAGCAACCACAAAAACGAGAAACGCAACCCTCATCCAGTAGCAGCACACCGACACCAGACATGACATGTGACCAACTGTGCATTTGCTTGGCTTTCTTTACTAGAAACATTACTTTGATCATTTACAACTTTACCATACGAAGCTACCATATGTGGCCTATCTCATATACATTTACTTTGTGGTCGCCTCACTGCCTCGAGGTTCCCCTATCTCATTTTAGTACACAGCGACAACGGAAGCTTCATCATATGAAATGTAAGTTTGCGGGGGCGAGGGGGAGGGGGCCCCGGAGGTTGTGTTTTTTTTATGTTTTCTTTTAATATTAAGCAATGCACTCGCGTTGTTATAATTTTGGCTTAGGACAATTTTCGGAATTTCCCTCACGCTTTTTGCTATCGGTAGCTGTGTCGCGAAAATAGTTTACACCGCTCTGTCTGAACGAATCTGTTTCAGGAACTTTGTCTTGGCCGTATCAGTTGTATCTGTCACATGTGGTTACCTCCCTTAACCCATGCTCTGTGAAGACTTTGGTGAAGGGAAAAAGGACGAAACATGGTTTTTAAATTGGAAATGAACACGAGGCTAATAGGAGACGTTGTCGATTCGCGCTCTTTTCAAAAGACGTTTTGGACATCAACCGCTTTCATCTCACCCACGCACACCTTTACAATAACATCACGTCTATTACGCGATGCGTCCAAAGCGAAGACTGGGTTGGCATTCTCACCGTACTGTCTCTGTCGATAACCATCGCTTGCCTCTTGTATGGCGTACTGTTGACAAGCTCATTCCACAGGCGCTTTCTCCGCTGGCCTGACATGCTTCAAGCTACGTTAACATCAGGCAGGGAAAAGGGTTCGGAGGTCATAACGAAAACGTACAACCGTTCACATACACCAGGAACGAATTCGTGAGAGTTCACGGATTCTGACAGATGGCTTGCGTACCAATGTTGTTCCGGCCCTGGGAGACAATAGTAACCAACCAGCATCATTCAGCATTTAAAAATGGTGACAGGTACAGATGGAATTGAAATGCGGATTCATGAAATAAAAAAGAATTAGCCGATCTTACAGGCTGCAATTACGAAGATGTCCAAGCGTGTCGGACATGAAAACGGTAACTGGAGTTTTGCATTTGGCGGGATAGATACTTTGTCACACGTCAAAAAATGTAGCCAGTGTGCTGTTTCAAGCTAAAACTGTGAAAAGATCAGAAACAACAACACGATGTTATGTCTTCATAAAATTTGTTACTATTACTAATCGCCTTGTCTGATGATCTATTGCCAAAGTAAATAACGACCAGTTTATAAGCAAAGCAAATTTACGTAGGCAACCGCATCCGGCTTCTGAAATTCCAGTTTTTAAATTCAACCCACGGAAAACGTTCTCGTCTACGATTTCCGTTCGAGCTCAGGAACGATTTCCTTGCATAGTCGAAACGTAGTTTTGATGTTTCTTAACGCTGCCACGGCGTAAGTTGCTAGAGTTCTGCGCGGAATAGCAGTGGGACAATCTTATACTCTTCCGGTCGCGATTCTTGTCCTACATTAGCGTATTGGTGACCCAACATAAATTTATTTATGCATTTATTTGATTGGTGTTTCACTCAAGAATATGTCATTTATACTACGCCGGTCAGCATTATGGGGGGGGGGGGGGAAACAGGGCAGTCCCCTGACAAACCCACGGCCATCCGCAGGTTGTTGGCGGACCTTCCCACGTACAGCAGGAGAGGAAACCAGTGTGACCTCGGTTTGAACTCATGGCGATCGCATTGGTGAGAGGTGAGTAACCAACCTAAACCCCGCATACGTTATGTTTTATGTAGCGGCGGTGGGCGCTCAAATTTCGTTTATGACAGATTATGACCGGACCACGTTGTGACAACCATGTAACGGTAGGAACGCCATGTGTGTGTATTGTTTTTACTGGCCTTTCATCACGTGTCTGTCCCAGATGGCTTTGTAAGCCTCGTTTCCGTGAATTTACTACTTCGTGTTGTCTTAAAAGGTGGGATAAAATCATGACAGTTTCAAAGGTGAACAGTGCTGATGAACAAATGCGAACAACACGCGCGTCGCAACTCCAAACAACGGAGATGAACCGCTCTCAACAACGCGCGACAACTCATGAATGGGTCTGAGCTAACAACGGTGGAACTTCGCTCTGGGAATGAGTATTGGCTGGACAGGTTTTGCTTTGTCTGGGAGCTTTCATGTACATGGCGAAAGATAGTGGATTACTCTTGGCACGTCGGCTTCCTCCATCCATAAGCCAGGACACCATGGTATAAATGAAAATCGCGTAAGTCTTGGATACCGAAATGTCACAACTTGTGCATAAATATGTGCGTCGGTGTCTCTGTTGTGAATTTTGTATGATTGCAGTTACGCTATTCGTGTGCTTCTGTCTGATTTCACTTGTACCAGTTTGTCTGTTGTTGTCCACGTATCCTCCCAGCTTGCTGCGCGAACAGCAGTTTATGCATTACTGCCTTTATAGCCAGCTGTGTGGTACTGTTTTGACGCCGTATATTGGCGTTGATATGATCTATAAGTTATTGATTGTATAACAAATTCTTTGTCATATGTTATGTGGAAGCTCTTGTTCTACATATACATTCAGAGCCTTTAAACAGTTTGCGAGGAAACCGATGTACACAAGGAAATGTTTTAATGCAGTTAGACATGGCAACGTCAGTGACCAAATCGTTTATTACGGTTTAAATGGGTACTATGTAAGAATCTGGGTCAAGGACATACAAGTATACTATACCCATTGTAAAGCCTGGTCGAGCTGTTTGATTTTCTTTGGATTTCATGAATTATTTGATCCTTCACTTCACAAACAATATACTCGAAACAAAATTGGTATATAAAGAGCGATGTTTTGAATGAATGATTATGGCTGAAGGCCACGTCGGCAATACTTCGATCACACCGTGGCGAGAGTCATGTTTTGTAAAGCAATCATGTTTAAAACCTAGTTTTATTCCAAGGCCCAATTCAATATCAAGGAAGAAGCGCTTGCTCCGATCAGTCTACACGCTTAACTGAGATGTTCCCATCTGGCGGTAGGGCTAACCAAATAAAAATAATCACCCCTGTTGCAGCCAAGATGCATCGAGGTCAAAGAAAATCTGAGTCATCTGATTGTATCGTCATATATATATGCTTGTATATGTGAATCCCGACACAAACATTCCGGTAATGTCGGATAGGTCTCTGTAATGATTTATTTTATGTCAACACAATTACCAATACACATTCATATATATACACTCACGGGTACAAATTACACCATCAACTCACAAGGTTCATTTCATGCATCCTTCACACTCCGTCTACAAATGACTTTCAGACTAAACTGTCCGGATACCTACCAGTTAAACGCCTCATTTTATGCACCTTTCCACACTTCCTTGCAAAATTTCGATTTTCCAAACTGGGACAAATGCTATACACTTTCAGACTAAACGGTATCGACACCGACAAGCTATACATCTCATTTCCTGCACCTTTCCATACTCCCGTATTATTTAGAAACTGGGACAAATGCTATACACCACTGGCTAAACAGCCTTGGTACCTCCGGGCTTTACAGCACTTTGCGGTACACCTCTGAGAAATCCTCGACACGCCAACCACATTATTTATTTTAACATCTTGACAGGGCTTTTGCAGATACTTCCAAGTTTCATCGTTTTAATGAATCCTTTTGCTATGCTGAAGCCTAGACGGTCAAGCACGGTCTGTCTGTCAAGATGCCTACAATGACTGAGGTATTTTATCGACCTGCCTGATTGGCAGATCACTTGGGAGGCGTATCCGTCGATTGGTTAATTGACGGATTGGTCAATTGAGTCTGAAAGTCGGCGAAAATCTGACGCAAATGGTACTAGTATCTTCTGAACGCGTTACTCGTTACTTTCTTGGTTCTTATGTGGTCTCCGATCAGCTGTTTTGCTGAAATTGCACTCTTTCTCTTCTTATCATTTACCTGGAACGTTCATTATGATTGACTTGTAAATTTGTAATTGTTACAATCCCTTTATTTTATGCACAACTCTGGTTTCCCGCGTCTAGTACACTCGCCAGACCTCCCAATTCCGGTCTTCTTTCTCTTCGGTGTCAATGTCCGACGAAAACCCGACGCACTTCTGCGTGATTGCGTTGAAGTTGATGGTTTTGCAAACGGCAATCTTCAGACACTCACGTCCACACATTGTCACTGTGAACGCACGTGTGTCGAAAATGCTCTTTCCTCTCAGAAATATCGCTACAATAAAATTAGAAAAATTTTAAGATTTAAACTTTCTACATCGCTGCATGGCTGTTGATATGATATATACAAATATGACAAGTGGACTACATGTGACAGATTATCCCCAGAAGGCACAGATCTTACCTTTGTAAGAAAGACCTGTCGTTTTCTACCAATATTAACTTAACGGACTACGGCTGTCTCTCTCTGAGTAATGGAGTTTGTTGTGAAAAACAAATAATGATTGTTCAAAGCACAAGTTAATTAAATAAGAATGCAAGATTTTGTTGGGCTTTCTTGAAAGCAGTAAAGGGGATGATCATTTGTCCTACATATTGCAAAAATTGATAAAAATATACAGACACTTACCTGAAATGCAAAAAATGGGTATGACTTATCGCCACAATGGCAATATTTCAGCCATCTCGTGGCGACTCTTTAATGCAAAGTCTATGCCCGGAAAATCCGTTACCTTTCAAAACTAATTTCACCAAACGCTCCTTTCCTTTATCCGAAACATTTTTTGGTTTCCTCCTCGGTCTCTTCCTAGTGATCTGGTTTTGGTATGGAGCGCTTGTATGGAGGACCACAGCGGATGTTGTAATCTGTTTATATGCGTTTGCTGAGAAATTCTGTGTTACACTGCTTGTGAATACGTCCATTTTTGTTACATATGAAACTGTCGTCTCCTCGGTTGTTTCCGCTAATGTCGATGGCCAGTATGTTGGAACATCTGAGAAGTAAGATAGGGTAAAGATGGGATTTGGGGCGCAGATAAAGTATTTGTTGCTCGATTTATGACGTTGCGACACTTTTTTAACGTGTCATCTCCGGTTTACGTCGACGTAGGTCAAGATGTGTTTGATTGCGGTGGTACATAGGTTAGTAGCTTGTGGTAAAATCTGTCAAAAAAGCGTTAATCATACCCATTTAGAAACTGAACGGCTTTTTAATCAAACAGGTTGTACCTGTGTGTGGGTATTAAGAAAGACGAGAGGCGATTATGCGTACATTTGTCCTATCGTTGGAGCGGTCTGTGTCGGACGGAACGCAATGGACAAGTCCGTCACATCTGCCAATTATCGACAAACCGCAAACTGCTGGGGGGGGGGGGAGGGGGTAGCATCATGGTCGAATGTTTAAATGCCTCTCGCTACATTAACTATCGGTATGTAATATCATCAGAGTGATCATACATTCTGCACGACTGATTCCAGACATGTTTATAAAAGGAAATAAGACATGTATATGACGCACGAAATTTTTCACAAACGACTTTATACAATTTGAAAGTGATTCTGCCATATTTAAAAATTACGTATTTATGCCGTAAAAGTGCTACCGCCACAGGAACATCATGCCAGAGACAACAGACATGATGCACCACCCGGTCACAATTTACTGTCACCGGGCCCACCAAGCCTGTTTCCTTGCTCTCACCCCTATGAACTGAGTGCCAAAGGAGGCAGCAATAAGTGCCACTTTGGCCTTTGGAATATGGCATGACCAGACCTGGAATGGCTGGACCGCTCCGGACCCCGAAATGGACGCTTTAACTAATGAGCCACTGAAGAGGTCTGTTTTGAAATTAGGGTTAGATCAAAAATATTATTTTTTGACAGGTTTAATAAATCAGTTATGAGCCGATTCCCAGCCTCATCTGTTTTGCAGCAATTAAGAGCCAAGGAGAATAAATTTTGCGTTATTGTTTAAATTATATCACCAGCTGAAGAACTTTACTTCATAGTCAAGATTCGGTCTGCAAATATACAATATTTTGTGTTCTAACTTTTACAAAGCGTGAGGTCACAAGTTCTACACAATAAGCACGACCGATGATAACCTTTTAGCTCAGTTTGGGACGAAAGTCACATGTCTGGACCGAAATAAGCTCAATAAAACACACATCTTAAAAAGAGAAAGGGATATTATTACATATAATTACCTTAGTGAGGGGATACGGGATATATATGGTGTGTATATATGATATATATATATATATATATATATATATATATATATGATATATATATATATATATATATATATATACACTCATATTGGGCGATGCGTCGACCCATATTTGACGCCATGGTGTAAGCCAGTTTTCTGCAATCTATACCAGGTTTTTTTCTTGTTTATTTTAGAGACTCATATGTCGGCATGCATTTTCTTAGGGTGCAAAACTTCTTTGGGTTACATAGTATTCTGTTACACGTGCAAGGTAATCATTTTAAATAACAGAAAATTTGGAACATAATTGTATAATGCCACACTGCTTTGAAATTAAGGCATTATACATTTAAAGGTTCTAAAATGTCTCAAGTATTGTTTTGTTTCCTATCATTATGACTAAGTTATGTGTTTTGCTTAGAAGAGTACCCAATCATTTTTTTCCGATCATTCATGTTACATTTTAGCACCGCTTTTCCGACACTTTATTTCTTTCATTTTAGCGCAACTCGTACAAATAAATTCGTTATCCCATCAATGCGAGCTTGACGCTTCTTCAGCGCCTTATAGCATGTTTGCCAAGGCAGAGGCATATAACAGGATAAAATTCCAATTGGACGGGGTAACTTACATTATCAAAAAATTCGTCGCCTAAATGCTGTTGATTAACTTCCAGATTTCCACATGCAATATTGCGGATTCGAATAGGACTGACTGAAAGCCACAACCACACATTTTCAAATACATACACAATATATATATATATATATATATATACACACCATTAATTCCTGAAAACAAAGAATGTACAGACGATTCTGTCCTTAAATCGCTTACCAAACTGGCACATGAAGTAGTTCTCCTCGGAGCATCGACGCTTTGAGAGCTTCCACGCGCTGGTTACGATGAGGTTTATAGAGCGGGTCTGACAGAGCACTGCACAGTCAGCCCAAAGGGAAAAAAGAGAGGCAAACGTAAGGCCTTCCCATGCGAACGGTACCTCCTTAGTTCCTAAAAATATGCAATTTTGTTCTCAACTCAAAATTTAAGATTGAAGAATACAGCCTAAAAACCAAAGGATTCAGTCTTTTATTGCATGAGGCTTCATGCAGCTATCAAGATTGGACCAAGGACTATTTGACCGTTGATCTGAAATGTGCGTGTTGGTTTATTTATTTATTTCGGATGGTCTTGGGTTTCCTCCGGGCTCTGCCCAGTTTCCTTCCACCATAATGCGAGCCGGTGTAGTATAAGTGAAATATTCATAAGTGGGCGTAAAAAAAACAATTTCATAAATAAAAAAATATTTATCTGTTTCATTTGCTATTTTACGCTTTACTCCAGAATATTTCACTCAAACAATCGACGAAAGCAGGTATTGCGGTGGGAGGAAACCGGACAGAGCCCGAAGGAAACCGATGGCCATCCGCAGGTTGCTCGTAGACCTTCCCCAGTGCAACCGGAGATGGAGACAGCATGGGCTGAAGTTAGACAGTCAGCAATTGCATTGATGAGAGTCTCCCTGGCTATTGTACTGCACTAGCAGGCTAACCTTTAGGCCACCCTGTCAGTGTGGAGCACCAGTACCCTGGGGCTTCAGAATCACCTGCTGGCATGACAAGGAACCGTCGAGAGATAAACAGAGACACAATTACCCGTTAAAAATTACATGGCGGGAATGTTTGATTAAAGCAAACATACAGTATGGCAGGACACTCGGAATTACGCCACAGTAAATCCAGCCAAAGACGTTGGATTTTCCCATTTCTTTGTTAGATTCAACTTTAATATCCTCTTCAAAATATTTGGAATTCGGTCGCTGTGAGTTCAAGTCCAGCTCTTGCTGGCTTCCTCTCCGGCCGTGCGTGGGAAGGTCCGCCTTGTGGATGGTTCTGGATTTCCACCTGCCTCGGCCCGTCTCCCTCCCACTCTAAGCTGACCGCCGGCGGATGAGAGAACATTTTTGAGTACGGCGTAAAACACCAATCAAATATAAATGAATTAAAGCTACAGCCGACTCATTACAAGCTGAACCTGTGCCTGGAACATTGTTGGTCAGTTTCCGATGTCAGCCGCGAAGAATAGGTTTTCAAATTGGAGGTCTTAGTTTGTTTCCTTTGGCAGGTGTTTCATATACATGGATCGCTCCCCGAGAATGTCAAGCACACCTGGAGTCAGTGTTGCGTGAGTGTGACTGATACGACGTTTTGACCTGATTTATCAGCTTGGCTTTATTTGACTGTACACAGTACAATGTTTACCTCACGCTACTGTACGGTTTAACACGGTGCGCATTGCACCCATGTTGCACGACACTGTACAGTTTTATCCTGCACGTCCTTCACCCATTCTACACGTTATTGCACGGTTTAACACCTAACGCACTGCACCCATAAAGCACGGTACTGTATGGTTTAACACTGCACGCCCTGCACTTATGTTGCACGGTACTGTACGGTTTAAGGCTACACGCATTGCACCTATGCTTCACGGACTGTGCAGTGACCACAGGGCACATATTTTGGGCGATACTGTAATACTGGCCAGTGATATTTTCATTGCTGCCAAAGTGATGGTTGTAGTCATTCACGATGTAATCTCTTGCTGCTCAACACTACACATTTTCTCCATGCACAATGTTCACAGTCGGTCATGTACCAGAACAAATGCTTGCCATTAAGGACACATGCTTAGCGATTATTGTGATTCTTTGCACTGAACAAACAAAGCAAGAATAAAACTTTAACAGATACAGTCCTTACCGTCAATCCACCGCCAGCTACCTTCTTCCCTTGAAAGGCCGACCCACCCACACTTGCCTGAGAGGCTGTGAAAAATATGAGCGTATTGAGATACTTTAAATTTCCCTTCGTGGGGCTTAGCTAGGAAACCGCCTTTCTCGGAGCAGAAATCGACCGCGCCATGCCAGTCCAGGCTGATCTTGTACGGCACGAAGCAGTGTTTCCCTGTGTTGGATAGTACTGACGCGCTGGAAGCTTCTGTGCTGGGACAGGAATGTGGTGCGCCTGCTGTAAAAATCAAGTAGACGCAACAAGCCATATAGCGGTTTCGAGATGCGCATAATTGCTCATAAGCAGAACGCGTCATACGGTAGACAAATGTGTCTATCTCTTAATATTACAGGCTTCGGCAACTGTCTAGTGTAGAGCGCAGTTCTAATTTTTTTCTGTGTTTTCCAAAGAGCTTTCCACTTGAAGCAGCCGACGATCCCACGAATAGTCTCAAATGTCACACAGACATGAAATACACGAAATGGGCTGGATTGTGTGCGACTACCTACCGTTACCATACTTTCAACACAGCCACGAGTGTCTGTTTATCTATCAGCGAAGGAAGTCAGGTCTGGCGCAGTCGAAACAGCTGTCTGGTGTATTCTAGTTGACTCACCAAAAAACATTGCACAATTATAAAAGCTTAGATGCTCCGAAAAAAACGGAGGTGACGTCAGAATTATATAAAAATAATAGAGTGGTATGCTTTGCAATGGGAGTGGAAAGTCATATTGCATGTATACAAAATAACAGGATTGCATGCGGCAAGAACAAACTCCATACAGGAACAAAGTCTCCATTAAATATTCTCCCCGAATAGTCTGTATTGTTTACTTGAGTACGGCGTAAAATACCAATCAAATAAATAAATAAATGAATTCAAAAAGAATTTCCTAACATCGAAACCTGAAGAGCTAACACTACCACCAGATCACACAGAGATAAAATATATTTCATTTATTATCATCCAATTATACTAAAAATTCGAAACAATTTCAGAGTCAGAAATAGGGTTTGCAGTAAAGTCGATGGCAGATTACATAACTGGTGGATATGCCCAAAATAATAATTACGACGACACACAAGGCAATTGAGTCTTCGTCTTTAAAAACAATAGTACGTGGGAAGGTCCGCCAGCAACCTGCGGATGGTCGTAGGTTTCCCCCGGGCTCTGCCCGGTTTCCCCCATCATAATGCTGTTCCCCGTCGCATAAGTGAAGTGTTCTTGAGTACGACGTAAAACACCAATCAAATAAACAAACAAATAAATTTAAAACAAGTTCATGGAGTTATGATTTAGAAAAATGTGACTTTTCCTTGCATTATTATGGACGTAAAACATACAAATATGTAGAGATGGTATGGTTACATGTCACTGACTATTTACGTAGCGGTTAAGTACTGATTTTACAGCTGTATATTGGAGACGAGTTAAAAGAGACTGACTACATACAAAGGCATGGCTTCCCAGACGTACCAAGAACGCGTGTATATGACTTATAATATACATATATAACAGATGATACACTATTTATACTTGTATGCTAGTCTTAGCCAGTACACTACTAACACAATTGCACTTCACTTTCCAAATACATGCACACAGAATGTCACCTATACAGGTATGTTTGACTTATCTGACATATTGCTTGCACCACTAGTACACGTAAGATTGACTTTTCTATCTTCATGAAAGACAAAAACACGTAAACTTTACTCGTCTCATGTACCATGTATCCACCTTAAACACATGCATATGCTTACTTTACCTAATTCATAATTAATACAATGTACACCGTTATTTAATGCACGTATGAATGACTTGACAAATGCGCTAATAATATACAACAAAGCAGTACACCGTTAAAAACACACACATACCCGACTTACCTAAAAGTTTTGTCCCCAAGATGTTCCCAAGTAGTAACTCCAGTATAAACTGTAGCAAGTTCATCCTTATGTCATAAGTAGTTCAGAGTTGGTTCCGCTGTATTCAACGGTGTTCGGGCTAAAATATATCTTGTTTGTTTGTTTTTTTCTGGTTTTTTTTTTTTGTCTTTTTTTAATAATAAGAAAGTCTTTAATCAACACGTGTACGTACGTCAATCATCCATGTTCTGAGGATGATATCTCAGTTTAAGTGTTTTCCGGTAACCTGTGGAATAATCTTCATACCTCACAGCCTCTGTCTTTATCGTTGGTTATCTTCAACATCTTAGTTTTCACATAATACTGTCTGTCCTTTGTCAGCGTGTACAGATATCACACTGCTTACTGCACCAGTTCGTTTGGTATCTCTTAAACCTTCTCTGTGTACAAGAAAACCGGGTAAATCATCAAAACCTTGCATTGTTTTCTTATATCCGTTATTCCGTTTATGGCAGGTACTTTTCTCGAGCGTTTATGTCTCCGAATACAACCAACTGTAGACCATTGACAGATAGGACTTCTCGTGTGGTTCTGCATTCCTTGGTTCTTTTCTTCCAAATTTCTGTTACGCCCCTGGAAATAATGACAACCGGAAGAGATACAGTTACATTTAAAGCGATCTGTTTAATAGCTGTCATCAGTTCTGGAACGGCATATGAACTGCAGTATAGTTCACAACATTTCCACGGCCACACCGTGTATACTCAGTTAATGGAGATTCTATGCAGCGATTAGTAGCTGTTACTGAACTCTTAAATTATGAAATACACCATATGATGTAGCATATCAGAATGTCATAATATAGCCTTTAGACAAGTCCTGTGTCTCTTATCAATGAAATCGATGCGAGTTCAAGCCCAGCTCGCGCTGGCTCTAAGGTCGTAGGGAGGTTTGCTCCAACCACGCTGGCCGCCGTCGTGTGAGTGAAATATTCCTGAGCTCAGCGTAAAACACCAACCAAATCAACGAATAAATTTAGACCAGCCGACTGAAATATGATTACACCAGCTCTGGGCGCTGGGTTAACTTCTGATCTATGCTGCGATGGTTGCCACACGTGTACTTTGAGTCTTAAGACGCCCCTGTAACATGCACGATTGATTTGGCATCTAGATCCGCGCATGTATACCGTGAGCAAACAGCTATTATGTTTAGTAGATCAGATTTCATGATAGCTCTCCACTACTTATACTTTTCAAACTTTTAAATGTTGACAAGAAATACGCACGATTTTTTGCGGAGGGGGGGGGACATGTACATGTATGAAATGTCGCAGCTCTCACTAATTTGTCTGGTTTGGCAAATTTTTAAATTTATTTTGATTGCTTATTGCGATTTTTAGTCGTTATACAATGGCAGTCAGGTCAGTGGAGGAAAATGAAGAGCCCGGGATAAACCAATAGACTCTGACAATTTACTGACTAGACTTTTTTTGACGTGTGAAGTATAGATCATCTTTCTGGTAGGAAAGAAGTCGTCTTTCCCTGGTATTTCACACTTAACAGTAGATATGCTTCCACTGAGTCCTGCTCTACTTAGAAAGTGATATAAATTTGTACATGAACCTCCGAGGTTCCAGCAACCTCTTGATAACCATGGCTCTGTCCGGTTTCCGCCCACCATAATGCTGTGGCGTAAAACACCAATGAAATCAATCAATAAATAAATAAATTTGTACAAAGACACTTTTTGGAACGCGGGTCTTATACAAGACACATTATCGATTGTGGGTCTTGCAAAAACACATTATATAATGTGGGTCCTACACAAGCAACAGTATCGAATGTGGATCCTACACAAGAAAAATTATTGAATGTGGATTTCACAAAAGACAAATTATCCAATTTGAGTTCTACAGAAGACACATTGTCGAATGTGAATTTCACATAAGACACGTCGTCCATTGTTGGTCTTACACAAAAGACATTATCGAATGTGGGACTCACACAACACACATTATCGAATGTGGACCTTAGGCAAGGCACATCGCTCATTCTCGGTCTTACACAATTCTTACACACATTGTCAAACTTGAACCTTATATAGGACGAGTGAAATGTGAATCCTACTCAAGACACGTTGTCAAATGTAAACATTACATAAGACACTTCGCCGAATGTGGATCCCACACAGAACTGTCCAGTGTCGGTTTTACTCACCTAATGTCGGTACACGAACAGCACGCCTTCTATTTACCGCCTGTGTGACAGCTCTCGGATCGCATAGGCTTCATTTTGTTGGCATGATTGTTCTAGTTTAAGAATTTAATACGGAAATATCCTGTAAGGTTCCAGACGCTCTGCAGAAACCCCCGCTGAGAATGAATAATTCGAGCCATGGTCATGAAAAAACATTTTGCTTTTTACAATGCCTTACGATTAATTATATAAAGAACCCAGGGGTCGCTTGTACAAGGAGATCGAAGTTGTAGTTCAGCAGACAGTTGAAAGTCATGTGTCTTACACAAAGGATTTTTAGCTCGTTTGTGGTTTACTCATGTATAAATTAACAAGGTGTGAGTCAGTATCTATTTTGTGTCTAAGTTAACCAAGTGCATTGCGTCGAATTTCCTTACGGTTTTCTTGAAAGCCGATATCCCACTATCAACCCGGCATTGTACTTAGGGCATTGGGTTAACAAGCTGCGACATGATATTTCCTAGCAACGTCCATATTTTCGCCAGCGAAGTCCTTAAATCACCTAGTGACGTAAGTGTATTGCCTACTCACGTCAAGACTTTGGCGACGTCACTATGTTATACGGTTGATTCTGTGTTTTATTTTTCAAACAAACTCGTTTGGTCGTTCCTTCCTAACCCAAGGAATCCACTAATTGTGTTCTTGTATGCGTGCTATTGATTTTTGTTTTATTTGTAATTTCCACTCCTTTTCAGGTAAAGACAAAATGCACGATCTAAGATTTACGCTTACAGTGTATATGTAACAACATATAATCATAATCGCACAGGTATGAAATACACATTCTAGTGCGGTGTTTATAGCACATGCAAAGAGAAATATTTATAGTACACGGCGTTTTCTCTGTCCCTTAAATTGTACATAACCAAATCGTCTAAAGTGTGACGTCATCAGTTGATGTTCCTATACACTACCTTATATTCAATTCTTTCCCATGGATCCTTATAGCTTTGTTGGCTATATGGAACAGAATTAACATTTATCGAGACAGATATGAAAGCCATCCATTACCGCTCGCCCAACAGCAATCCCAGAGTTCCACAGTGTTGTTCATTCACAGATGGGCTTATCAGTGCGAAGTACCTAATGCATATTCACTACTGTATACTGCACATAACCTCTGGTGACGGATTCAGGCAAAGCTGAGCTTGTGCTGTTGTAGGGGATGCCTTTCCATATGTGTACTAGGTAGACACCATCAAACCCTGAGTGAGTGAGTAAAATTATGAATTTGGCGTTTTCCAAGCCCAGAAAAGGATGATGCACGCCATACTTTAATTGCAAGAGTAAACCTATATTACATTACTAGAAATACCACTCATATAAAGGGGATGAGGGTTGGAGCGACTCAAAATCGCCTTGAATTAACAATGAACGTGGCCACTTCATTGAAGACTTTGACTTTGTTTCGTGGAGGACACAGAATTGCCTGTAATGTACGCTGGAAAATACCACAATGTGATAGCTTTGCAAACATTTGAGTTCTGATTTCATTATATCTGGGACATCTTAAAACAAAATGAACTTCATCACGAAGATCCCACCAGCCAGTTGAGTGACATTTTATCTTGAAAAGGCGTAAGTCATGAGGTAAGACATCAGACATTAATCTGAAAAATAAGACATCGTGTCGTCTCTGAGATAGGCTTACATAACCACTGGAGATAGAAGGCTGAAATTGAAAATAAAAACGACCCTTATTCGTTGTATCCAACTCATTCTGCTAAAGGGAGTAGAAGTGTGACTTAACTTCGTTGAACATCTCTCGACATGATAATGTGTAAGGGACAGATATATTATTCAGCAGAAGTGCTTGTTTTGCAGCCTTATCTGCTTCTTCATTACCCACTATTACCAAGTCTGCTGGTACCCATGTCAAGCAAATCGCTATCCCCTGAACATATAACAAGGTTATCAACTATAATAGCTCCAAAATCACAGGAGACACAGTTTACCAATAGTAATTCTTAATTGCCTGCAATGCAGCAAGTGAATCAGAAAAAATCAAAGCTCTCACTGGTCTATATTCCTCAAGCCAGCGTAAAGAACAGAGGATTGCTAATAACTCGCATGTGAATGCCGACAATTTATCAGACACTCTAAATGATTGGCTGAATTTTATTTCCGGTACTGCAAACCCAATGCCACACTTCCCTGTCTCTGGGCACTTTGATGCATCTGAAAATAGTTTCAGAAAAGCTGACAAGTTCTTAGACACATAGTTTTTAAAAGACAAGCAGATAAGGTTAGGTTGGTCAGATTTGCGGGTATACTCATGCAAATATTAGGTACATGGAGGAGCCAAGGGGGATGCTGGACAGGAGTAGCTTTTTACAGCTTGGTCAGGTCAACACCTGACGTCATCAAGGATTTTTCTTGATCGTATGCTAAAGTTTCTGGAATCACGCCCATTGTACAAAAACTCATAATATAAAGGCCGTAACAATTGACAAGCAGGATTATCGGAGGAAGACCTGAGAAAAAGCGAGTAGTTTAAAGTTATGAGCTTACGTCTAATCGACAATGGGAGCTCACCGCAGGCCACAACGTAACGAGGTCCCTTTAACTGCACCAGTACACACGGATAACGATCAATATTGGATACTGTCCAGCTTACCTTTAAGTGACTGGGCCGCTGAATCAAATACTTCGCAACAATAATCCATTCCTGACAGAATGAGAGCCCTGTATATCATCAATAAAGAGGTTTTATTTGCCCCCCCCCCCCGCGCCCATGAAGCTCCAGAGATGGATCGCTTTAAATTAATGGCCTTAGTACATTTAATAACTATTTGATCAATATGGTTAGACCAGGTCAGAGACTTATGTAACCACACACGTAAGTACTTAAATGTAGGTGATATTTTTATGGCATCATTACCCAACAAAAGTGGAGAGTCCGCAATTATGCGTTTACGAGTAAATATCATACCTTCAGATTTAACAGGAGAGAATTTAAACTCTCACTTTTTTACCCAGGAAAAAATAGAGTTAAGGCTCTTTTGGAGGTACTTATGAGCCAATTTAAAACTTTTGGACGATGCCAATAAGGCTTTATCATCTGTAAAAAGACCACATTTAGTTCTAGGACGAACAACACTTGGAAGATCATTTATCATGATACTGAACAATAACGGTGAAATTACACTTCCCTGAGGTGGGCCAGTCTCCGTAGTAATAGGGTCTGAGAATTCTTTACCTACACGAACAGATATTTGTCACCCATGTCAATATCTTTCCCGCCGAACCCATCTCTGCCATTTTCTTCAGCACCCCTCTTCTCCACACCATATCATATGCCTTCTCGACATCTAAGTGCTAAAACATATTCCTTATTTAACAATCCATTCTTAATATCAGTTTCTATTCTAACAACATGTTCTGTTGTCCGTCGGTTTCGTCTAAAACCACACTGTAATGGGGAAAAAAGATGTTTAATTTCAAGGTGTCAGATTAGGCGAGCACTGACCATACGCTCCATCAGTTTACATGAATTACTGGTTAGGGAGATGGGTCTGTATGATAACGGATTAGAAGGAGGCTTTCAGGGCTTGAGAGCAGGTGCCACAATCGCTTTACCCCAGGCCAAAGTCATCGTCATGGAATTCCAAACACGGTTAAAAACAAGTAATAATATGTTTAAGAACCAGTCTGGCTTATTATGCAACATACAATTATGGACACCATCTTCTCCTGGAGAACTATAGTTACTTCTAGACATAGTCTGCTTGACTTCTGCCGGAGAAAAACATTGTTTATTACCATATCATCAAATATAATATTGGTAAAGTCTCACTCCTTCTCTTATCTGTAACTCTTTAAATCCGAATCATATTTGTCAAACCTATTGACAAAAGCAAAACTTTTACACAATATATTAGCTTTATCTATATCACTTACATACATTACATGCAATTTACTTGGAGTGGGTACAGATGAGTTAGAGTGGTTTCCCCTAACTCCGTTAACCTTTTACCAAACCAATTTAATAGATGTGTTAGAGTTTATGGTAGGGCAAAACGTACGCCAATAAGACTTCTGGTTTCTCTTGATTATTCTTTGAGCTTGAGCCTTCTGGTTCTTGTAGTCTGTTATATCAAGATGGAGTAGCGTACGCCTTGGTGTGTTTTTAGCTCTCTTTCGAGCTTTGATGGCCTTCTTACATTCTTCATTCCACCAGGGTACCGAAGGTTTTGGAGAAGGTCTTCCCGATATCTTACATATCTTAAAGCATACTGCTTTCGGCTCCTCTGGCAATGTATCCTAAAAATGCATCATAAAACTCATCCAAATCTTCACTAACTACATCAGTTTCCGAAACTTTAATTAGCGAAAGCTTAAAAGAACTCCAGTCTACATCTTCAGTTTTCTATCTTGACAGCCTACCAGTGCAGTTGTTACATAACGGCTTACCAATGTGAACATGCACGGGATAATGGTCACTGGCACAAGGTGACAGTTGATCCACAGACCAAGAATAGCCAGCATTTATAATAGCAGAACAAAATGTAAGATCCAGGCACGATATATTACCAGTCCGAATATCAATTCGTGTCCCCGTGCCAGTATTCAAAATAACAAAGCCATTCGTATCAATAAATTCTGAAACAATTCTATCATTTACATCAGACTCCACACTACTCCATAAGCGATTATGAGCATTTAAGTCACCACAAATAACTGTAGGTAAACTTATAGACTTCAACACACTTGTTAGTTCATCATCAATTAAGCGTTTGCAAGGGTGGTAGATATTAATTACATTAACACATTTACCAAACTTAAGAGCTAAACACACACATTGACATTCAAATAAGGTTAAATTAGGCTACTTTATTTCAGAGTACGGGACATTATCTCGAAGTAATGTAAGCAGGCCACTCCCTCAGCCTTCCCGATCTTTCCCAATTCTCGTGAATTCGGGGAGCATGAACCGATAAGGCTCATTGAGAAAGGTCCCCTGTAAACATATATCATCTGCTAATCCGGGTAAGTTAAAAACATACTTTTTGAATTCTTGACCATGCCCATACAAACTTTGAACATTTTGATGAATTAGATAAAAAGTCATGATTGTAAGTAAATTGTTCATGGGTAGCGGGTAGCCTACTGGACTTTAATACTGACATTAGTTTGAGTAAAGAAATTGCATTTTTTCCATAGTGGCGATTTGCTGAAGAAATTATTTGCTGCAGATTGTCTCCCTTTTTCTCAGAAACACAAAAACAATTCCTGTTATAAAAGCGATCAGCTTTACCTGTAAATCACCTGACTCAATAGACGTCACTTGACTGTCTTTGTTCTCACCTCTAGCCTCCAGAGTATGTCTCCTAATATCTTGGTTAATAGGTCGCTGGGTCCGCAGAGAGGGGGCGAGGTTGGAGGAGATAGAGGGAGTTGGTGCAGTGGCGGAAGGCACAGCTGATTGTATCACAGAACTACTATACTGGGCTGTCGTCTCTCTAACTGCTGGTTCTGAAGTGTTTTGTGCTTTCCTGGAATCTGTTCTGACAAACCTCAATGCTTCTGCAAAAGATGATTTTTTTTGAGTTTTAATAAACTGAGCTTTATTGGCTTCCTTTCTCACGGGACATCCACCAAAGGCAGCGGTCGCCATTGCAATTCCAGCACTTTGGGGCCTCATATTAGGACAATCAGAATAATCATGATTCTCACCACATCGTGAGCAACATCTACCAGATTTTCACTCCAGAGCCCTACGGCCCATCCTCTGACATTTGTAACATCGAAAAACTCTAGGTACAAATACTCTGGCTGTAAAATTCTGAAATGCAATGGACACATGCTTAGGCAAGGACTTTCATTCAAAGTGCAATAGAATAGATATTGACGGGGTTTTGTCTCGTCGGAACATACGCTCAGCACGGACCGACAAACTCTCCTTAACTTCATCTACATCAAATTCATCAGGTAATCCTGAAATAACGCCCTTTACAATAGCTCCATCCTGCTGACAACACTTTGCATCAAACCTAAAAATGTTAGAGCATGCCAAAAGACTCTTAGCTTGCTGGACATCGTTGCATTCTATGGCTAGATTACCAGCGTGTAAAAGTTTTACTGATTTCAGCTTTCCGTTCTTTATAACTCGCTGTAGGGTCTCGTCTGACCGTAAAGGGTTGACTTTAGATAGAGAGTGGTTACCAATGGCTTTTATAAAGACAACAGTACTATTGACAATAACTTCATCTCTTACCAGCATCATTTTCAGCATTTGATCTCAGTCGCCGTTTACCTGAGCGTAAAATACTTCGGCCGATTTCCATATCAGACTCTAGATCATCCGAGTCCACGGACTCTCCAGCCGACTCATCCATTGTGGCTTGTGGCTTGAACAAAGTGTATAGGTAGAAACTTCGTGCAGCAAGACACCGACATGGACCTATCAGTTAGCCTACGGACTATTAGTTTTACTGTGGGGCTACTCGCCACCAAAGGCGTGGGCAACAGAAGCCCGTGTTAATAGTGCTGAAAACACAGTGCATATACAATCAAAACAACTTGCCCCTATCCAAACCCTACCCTAACAAACTACAATGGAATCCTACGCTGTATACAGCAAAATGAAAAAAAAAAGTTACAGTTAAATTTACAGCCAAAGTCATGCAATAGTACGACCGAGAGAAGCAGTAGCTAAGTGCCACAGCAGCTCCGTACATCCTCTCCTTCTGATCTCTCTCTGCGCCCCCACTATCAAACCCTGTGCCTGTAACATATGAATTTCTTCCTACCGACCTGGAATGCAACCGGCGTCGAATATGGGACATATTCTGGAAAACAAACACTCTAAACACCAACAAGTCAAGTTAATCGAACTTAAATTAATACTCTTCAAACTCGGTAAAACATTGTTTTAATACAAAAAAAACCGCTTAGAAATCCGTCATAAAAGTTAGAAAAGATGTTCTTCTATTAAATATCATATTTGTCCTTAATTTCATTAATTTAATTTTCTTAATCTTTACCTACAAATTACTGTACTATTCGACTTGGGTTTTCTCTCTCCAGCCTTCAAATTGGCTTATACATGTAGAGCTCTTGTAATGCAAGTATATATGGTATGTTTCCTTCAGGCAGGGCGAATCCATGTCGCCAAAGTGCTGCCGCCACTCGAACATCATGTCGTGCACCAGACATGACACCAGGTGCAATCACATTATACTGACACCGGAACAACCAGTCCTGTTTCCTTGCACTAACCTCCCAGTGCTGACCGCCAAGCGAAGCAGCAACAAATAAGATTTTTAACGTCTTTGATATATCACTACCCGGTATTGATCCCGGATCTCCCAATCAAGCACGGGTGTTATGTAGAATTTGAGAATTGCCTTCTCGCGCACGGAGAGTTGGGTCAATGTTAGGTTACTATGGCGACATATATATTTCCAGGTTCCAGTCAAACATGAAGCAAAGCTCTACCACTAGATCACTTTTAAAAGCAAATCAGAGGCAAATAAGGTGCGGAGGCCGCGTTATTTATGGCGAACAATGCTGGGGGTTTTTTTGTTTTGTTTTTTGTTGTTGTTATTTTTGCTTGTTTTTTTTTGGGGGGGGGGGATTTGGAAAGTGTACCTTGCACAACGCGAACCATGTTCGGCATGTTGGCCATAGTTTATCACCGGAGGCCTCTGTTCATCTGTTCAGACGGAATTACCTTCTTAGTAGAATTCCAGGCCACGAAATCATGAACTATTGTATATGAACATAACATAGTTAACAGATATACATAACAGATATACATTTATAATGATACTATAGCAGTATTCCAGCCATAACGTGGTTAACAAAAGCCTACTTTTCCAGCCCGAGGAGCAGATTTATGAATTTATAGAGTAACATAATTTATCGACTACAATTGGTATAAATGTGCCTAGATACAGCACTGTAACTCTCTTTGTTATGTTTGTTGAGCTACGGAGAGGTCTATCGAGAAACGAGAAAGGTCTATTCGCTGAACTTTGCGGACAAGTTTTATTTATACCTGCTTGTAGACGACGGTAATGTCAACCTTTAACTTTTGTTAAGCAGCGGTCAAGTTTCGGCAAGAAACAAAAATCCAAATCGTGTAATTTTAATCATTTGCGAAGAAATCTTATGATTCAGATTAAGAATCTGAACTCCTGAAGGACTCCTGAAGGATTCATGCTTATTTATAACTGAAGATCTGGGCCCCGAAGACAGGCGCCGAAGAAAGGCCCCGAAGACAGGCGCCGAAATAACGATGGCACGTTTCTAAAGAACAGATACTACATTGAGGGAAAATATGTGCTTTGCACGAAGGAAACTGTTTGTTGACAGTATTGAAGTGCCTATTCCCGAGGACTAGCGGTTCGCTCACTGAATATTCAAACACATTCCAAAAGAGTGGAATAGATTTCCTCCAAGCTTCAAAATAGTTAGTATCACGTAATCATTCACGATCATTCAAAGTGTTTGTTGACAGTACTGAAGTGCCTATTTCCGAGGACTAGCGGCTCGCTCGCTGAATATCCCAACACGTGGGCCCTCCCCACACTTCGGTGCCCGATTGTAAATTGTGAGCATTAATCAACATTGTCACATATTTGACAATGTGCACCTGCATCTTACGTGTATCATCTGTATGGTAATTTAAACACCTCTAGCGAACGCTACATTTTCTCTGTATTTTTTACCTTAACTGTATATATATATATACTTATATAAATATGCAGAATTATTCGGACGTCAGAAATAGTGACCCATGTATGCCTGTTGCATTACCTGTGGTACAGGATAGCTGTCGGTACCTCTCCAAATATAGAATACCACACTCTCTTAAAACTATTTTGCATGCCCGTTGCTTCCGTGCTTCTTTCACAAGTTCTTACTGAAAGACTCTCTACTTTGAAAACCGGTCTGACCATTTTATACATTGTGCCCTGACATTTCTCGTGGTCCCCGTGCCGAAGTTACCGTATGTGAATGCTTTCCAGCACACAACAGATTATCAATAAATCTCTCCACACAGCACGGATTACGTGCCTTCGACTGTGTTGACACCTCTTGTGAATTACAAGCACTTACCTTGTCGTGTAACTTACAGAAAAATCTTCCACACCTGTATGGTTAAATTTAGTACTGGGTCTAAACTCAAACACTGATGCTCTTATACAAATCAGCTGGTTACTTTCATTGTATTTGATATGTGCTTTTTTTAATACATTACTTCTTTGTATGTACTTTATACCTACAGTCAACTGTCACTCTGGTTGTTTATGTGTCATAATTATACAGAATCATTGACTTCTTACTCATCTGAATATGGACAAGGACATACGCTCATCTAAGTCTGTTCCACCTCATAATACATTCTCTAACCCGCCTTTCCATGATATTCCCTACATAACATCTGCTTCACCATCAACTTGCTATTATAGACCAGACGTGCTTCAATCCAATTTAACTGACCAACTATGATGCACCTAAAACACATACTGATGACAACGAAAATGGAATTACCTATAGGGTAACTTAAACTCTCACCTGTCAAACTACTGTACCCCCCAAAGTTTCTCTCAGAGATTAGAAATCCTCGATTATGACAATCAAAATCAATTTTCGACCTTCCACTTCAATGCCCGTACCTCAGCTAAAAATTTGGACGAAAGTACACGCTTTGTCCATACTCTCGAAAGTTGGCTTAACCCCTCAACCGGATGATTATATTCGATGCCAGGTTACACATTATATTCTGCCTCGCGAGGTAAACGTACGGGAGGAGGCGCCCCACTCTATGTTAATAGCTCACTTGAGTCTTGCAAAATACGTAACGATCCTTATTTTTTCGATGAAGACTGTGGATATGAGTCTTTATTTGTGGAGATCGGTGATCCGTCCGTTGTCTGTGTTGTTGGAGTTATTATTCGCCCTCCAGGCAAAAACATGTGTCTTTTTATTGAAAAATTATGCACAGCCTTTTTGCAATAAGCCTGCAAACAAAAAATGTATCATCATAGGAGACTTCAATATATACAATCAAGAGTAATAGCCATTTACCATCAAAAGATTTCTTTGAACTGATGAAGTGCCATTACCCTTTCCCTTCCATAGCAAAACCAACTCGAATATGCTCTACCTCTGCTACTCTTATAGATAACATCTAGAAAACTTGCATGCTCTTAGCAATTTCTCCGGAATATTTATAACAGATACATCTGACCACTTCCCAATATTCAATATCTTCTCGAGTACGGCTTTTTCGAAAGAAACATCGACATACTCTTTCGAATAAAGACGCCAGAACAAATCAATCAGTTTGAAGAAAATGTTCATTACATAGATTGGCATGGCGTTCTATCATCAGGTAATGTTAATGATGTATTATCGTGTTTTGCTGGGAAACTGTCAACAGCTTATTCTTTCCTGTCGTGACCACAGACAGCCCAGCGAAACATATTCGCAAACCTTGCTCCACACCAGGTATTTTACAGTGTATCTTTAAAGAGAACAAATTTACTCGCCAATATTTGAAATGTTGTGATATACCGATTTGAATACAGGAAGTACAGGAATAAACTGAACAACTTAATTTTCCACGGAACGATTACTTCGAAACGAAACTCAATGATCAAAATCCCAACATGAAAGGAAGTTGGAAAGTATTGAATGATCTAATGGGAACGTGGTAAATGCAAGAACAAGCCAAACTGCTTTAATATTGATGGGCTCATTGAAGTGTCATTTCTAACAGATTTAATGACTTTTTTGGGCTATTGATTCAAGTCTTTAAGGTAATATATTTCCATGCTCTAGACAGTTTTCAGACTTTGTATAGCAAACAATTTTCAATTTTCACCTGTCTCGCCCGGTCTTGTTGAAACCACCATCCACAGTCTAAAGTCATCAGCCCGAGGCTTAGATGACATTTGCATGTCTGAGCTCAGAATTTTTGCAAGAGATATTTCAACTCCCCTCGCGTGTACAGTTAGTTTGTCCCTTGCGTATATATTCCGTCATCCTTGAAATCTGCAAAGATTACCTCAATCTGTAAACGTGGTGACGCCAATGACATCACAAAATGTCGTCCGATCTCGGTGTTACTTAGTCTTAGCAAAATAATAGATAAAAATAGTTGTAGACATGATGAATGAATTTCTGACGGCCAATGACATTATTTCGCCCGACCAGTTCGGTTTTCGAACTGGGCACTACTACCCACGCGGCATGCTCTCTATACTTCGGTACAGCCAAAGACGTCAAACTGCATTCAGTTGTGTCTTTCCTTGACCTGTCAAACGGTTTAGATACTGTCCACCGTAAAATCCTTTTACAAAAACACGAACAACATGGGTTTCGATCTGTCAGGGTGGTCCCAAACAGTTCAGTTTGAAGGGAAAATGTCAGAAAACCGTAAGATAAATTATTCTGTTCCCTAGGGCCCAATTCTAGGTCCTATATTATCTTTGTTTTACATTAATGATATCTCGGCCTCATCAGATATTCTGGATTTTACAACATTTGCTGATGACATCAGTGTCTGCACTTCTGCGCCAACAAGCGCCGAGGTTGTATCCAATATGTCTGTAGAGCTGCACAAAATTCATGATTGGATCTCAGCTAAGCCTTTGTCCTTGAATATCAGTAAAACAAAGTGCATGTTTATGAATGCATCGAACACCAAAACACATCCGCCACCATTGTATATGCATGGCATGGAAATAGCTAGCCTACGAGAACATCAGTTTTTGAGAATTTATTTTACTTCAAAACTGTCTTGGGCATCACATATTAAATTTATCAGTAAGAAAGTATCTAGAAATACTGGCATTATTACGCACATTTGAACAAACATCAACAAGAAAACATTGCTTATTTTATACTACTCTATGGTATTCCTTTATCCTCCCTATGTAAATGTTTCATAGGCCAGCACATATAGGAGTCATCTCTATCCCTTAGTAATTCTCCAGGAACGCATCATTTGCCTCATCACTTTTTCGCAAAGACTTGTTCATACGGCTCCACCAATTAAAAACATCCCAATTTCTCAAATACACAGGTACTCATCCTTGCAACACACACACACAAATTCATTCACCAGGCACTCTCTCTTCCTCACAGATTTACACAGCTGCTCACAAGACAATCTGACGTTCATAACTACGCAAAAAGATCCTATTCTTTCAACCTTTCCTAACTTCAAATTTATCTTCACGTCATATGATCATCAGCCCTAACAGAGTGGAATAGATTTCCTCCAAGCTTCAAAGCAGTCAGTAACACGTCATTATTCACGATTATTCAAATCCAGGTTCAACGATTTTTTAATTAACCATATTGATCTAAATTAATCACGTAATCTACGACACAGAAGGTGTGACACAAATACAATGCACACTACTGTATACTTAACTTAGGTATATATAGTGATCCATTATTTATGTGAGCTTTTTATCATCAACATTTGTTTTTCATAGTTATTCATTAATGACCACCCTTCACCAACCAAAAAATAATTATAAGTATAATTAGGAGAAAATTTACGTTTATCATCGCTTTGGTAGTTACATGTATATGTTGAAGAACACATTGCGGGTTTTTTCAAATGACTTCTACAATACAGAAGATGTACTGCGCGAATTTTGCAGAAAGACTACGTTCTTAACTTAATGACTGTCTATATAATGGGTGAAGGACAATCAGCCGTAAAGAAAGGAAATATGCCTTTCACTGCTAACGTACACTGCTGATTACCCATTCTGTCGGTGGCCCAGTGGCGAAATGGATTCTACTTGACACTGGATATTCAGGATTCAGGTTCAAATTCAGGTCTGGCTTCTTTTGTTGCTGCACTTTATCAGATGAATTACCAGAATTGTTATCAGAGAGTTTATCACAAAGTTTGTAAGCGGTATTGTGGGAAAGTCTGTCACAAGAATTGCAAGGGTATCATCATTGCTGGATAGTTTGACACAAAGATTGGCCGAGGTACTACAGAGGTATTCTCGATATGTTTGTCACAAAGATTGTCAGAGGTACTGTGAGAATGTTTGCTATAAAGATTTTCAGCGGTACTAGGAGAATGTTGTCATCAAGCTGGGATTGAACTCAAAGTGCTCACATTGGTGAGAGGTTCCTGGGTCAATTCGCTAACCCAGGGCGCTAAACCACTCCTTCCCGAATTCCCCGTTACTTAATTAGTACTGATACTAACGATTGTTTTGCATACAGGTCCACATTTTCTCACCATTTTGCACATTACAATATGGCGTTTGTGATCATTCATTTTTCTACGTGGACAAAGAGAAAAAATTTTGTACACATCACCGATTGTGGCTGTTACTCATCTGGTACACGGACCACACCTCTGCAAGTAACCAGCCTCATGACAACTGGCAGTCGGCAGAGGTTTTAACAGGTAAGTCCGCTTTAAGAATTTACCACCGCAAGTGTCCATTTCGTATTCAAGGTCAGAAACCCCTGCTGGGACTGAATTATTCACAGGATTCGGGCCAGGACAAGGTAAAGCTAATATTGCAGAACAAAGTGTTCAGGAGCCGTTTACAGGGACAGTTCACAACCACAAGCATACAACTGATATGGCAAATATTTTAGTTCTTTTGCCTTCATTTTCAAAAAGAGTTATGGCTAAGCAATTCAATATGATCATTAAGACATTTGAAGATAATTGCAAGTCGAAATATATCATATAATGGCAAGCTTTGTTACTAGTGGCACTCTAGAGCCATTATAAATATTTACAACAGGGTTCATTCCTATTCAAGTTAATACAAGAGTAGCTTAGGTCCCTTTTCGTAAGAAGGTGTCAGTTAGTGTCAAAAGCACGATTTTACTATCATCTTTTACTGTCCATCTAAGCAAGTGATATATACATATGCACACATGCGCTGCACACAGCTATATACGGTAAATATTGAAATGGAGTAACAATTAATAAATAAATATTATTAACGAACACACAATAGAGTAATTGTAAGACGACAAGATATTCTGCTGGATTCAGATACAGTCCTCGTGGAGCTTTTGGGCCACGTTTTTCTGATCTTTTTCGCGTTTGAAGGTGATATTTGTAGGAGTTGGTGGAATTTCACATTCCTTCTTTGTTAGTTACATAGGGGAGAGCTAGTCGCTTGTTCTCTGGGCAATTTCCGAATAGTTCGTCCGTAAAACCATACGCCGCTGCACAATCTTAATGTACACATTCACCCGGTCATTCAGACATGGGTTTTTTTTTCGGAAGTGGGGAGAGGAAGCAGATTTTTTTTTAGATATGGGCAACGGTTCTACTGGAATACTAGAACGTTTTTGCACGTGTCTTTATGTATTTGTGAGCCGGTCGGAACTTCTTTTTTCAAACGATCTTTGAAAAAAAAAGACAACAGATATCACTTCGAGGCCTGTATTACATACAAGCGAAAATATTTTAGTGACTGTAAGCCTTGCTTTTAAATCGGTGGACCAGTACAGCTCAATTTGCAATCATTTTTTTTCCTGTAGCTTTTGCAATACTTAAATGAATTAAACAAACTACAAGTGTTACACCATAACGTCATATAAATAGAGATTTCACAGGCTTTCCAGTAATATGTAATTTTCTACCACCATCAAGTACGACGAAGTTCTGTTTTTATATGGGTGTTATGGTATCATTAGAAATGCGAGGTTGTTAATACACCCACATGGCCATAAACCCCCTTAGTTGCGATAACGTACCTTGCTTTTTCGAGCGACGCTTCGGTCAATGTCTTCAAAAATACCCCACACAGCCATCCAAAAGTTGCCAAGAAAATCATTAACGTGTATACGGACTTACCTATACCAAAAGATCCCACTGATGAACCCTCTTTTCCGGTTTAAGGGGTTTTTTTACCATATTTTACACAAGTAGCAGCACATACCAGGTCACGTGACTTAGGCCCTCCGATTCTTGTCGTGAGTGGTCAACAGCGCACACATGCAGACCAACAAGTTAGAGGTCTGTCAAAATGAGGTCTGTCAGTTTGACAGACCTCTAACTTGTTGGTCTGCATGTGTGCGCTGTTGACCGCTGTTGTGGACAGCTTTATTCTAACAGACCGGGCGAATTGAAGACTTTCCTTAGACAGAATTGTTTTAAAAACAGTAAGCGAGCTGATAACATATCATAAAATTATCGCCCAAATATCAGACAAACGAGGCAGCTAAGGTCACGACCCTGATCGAGATCAACTTCATCTCTGGCGCGAAGATGCTTGCCTGTTTTGTCGTTGTGGCGTGAAATAAAGCTTTAAAAAGGCAAAAACTGGGGAAAAAAGCTGATCAGTAATATTTGTTTGCTGTCCGTAAGTCCGTATTTACGCTAGGGATATTCTGTGCAACTTTTGCATGGCTACGTGGCTTATTTTTGAAGATATTTACCGATAAAAGTCCTCAATGAGAATGGCGACATTTTAGATCACGAAACATATCATAACTTTCGCGGCGCTTACCCGGCACTCGAATAAGCGAGAGGTAAATCATTGTAACTGTAAACTACCTATTCTATCCACCTAAATAAAGACTAGAAAATTGATCATTCTCCTTCCTGTGATAAACTGTTTTTACGTCACTCAAAAAAGTGCTATAGCATGCAATTCGAAATCAGTGTTCTCAAACCATCCTTGAAGAGAATCTATTTGCAGGAACAGGAATGCGATTTAAATTTCTGTTGTTATCGTTTCGTATATACAGCAGTTGCGTCGTTATTATTCGGCATGTATATTTCCGCATCATATGAAACTGGATACACCGTCCACATTTCAACCCGGGCTTGGTAAACAAGTGTGGCCACTATTACCTCATCGAAAAAAATCATCACCACTTGAGCGTTATTAGTTAGTCCACATCCTCTTAGTACACCTGCCAGAGTTCCCAGTTCGGATCTCGTTTCTCTTCGCTGTCAAAGACCGAAGAAAACCCAACGCACCTCTGCGCGATCTGGTTATAGTTGACGGCTCTGCATCCCATGTTCTTCATGCAGTAGCGTGCGCACATGGACACAGTGAACGCACGTTTGTCGAACAGGCCTTTGCCGCTCAACAGCGTGTCTAGAGAAAGAGAAACATCCTTGAGGACTTAGTGTGTCTGCCTCCCATCATGGCTAGAGTGTCACCAGAGCCAAGTGCGGCGACGAGCATTAGAGAACTTCTTAACTGGCATATTTTTATTTCTTTTTTCCAATGTGCTATATTGCTATTGAATGCTTAGAATGCATTAAAGCATGACAAATCGATAAGTTGATGATTTTTTCCTAAAACAATCTGATGCAAAGTTTCAAACTATGTCGTATCCTCCTCCAGGTCTGTCATGCATCCAGGTATGTAGAATTTTTTGAGTAAACAATGTTAGATTGGGTTATTTTGCTGAAATTCCATCTGATACATAAAATGGACGATGGACGAAGATGTCCTTTCGGGAATCTGAAACACTGACAGCATGGATAGTACTAACAGAGCAGAGGCAACAATCCCACAGTCTACCTCAGTTAGTGTTTTTTTTTTTAACTGTTTACGTAAATGCTTTCGGAAGCAGCATCTTACATGATCCCTACCACCGTGGATTAAGGAGAATTATATTTATTTTATTTGATTGGTGTTTAACACTGTACTCAAGAAGATTTCACTTGTACGACGGCGGCCATCATTACGGTGGGAGGAAACCGGCCAGAGCCCGGGGAAACCCACGACAATCCACAGGTTGCTGGCCGACCTTCCGACGTACGGCTGGAGAGGAAGCCAGCATGAGCTGGACTTGCAACTCACAGCGACCGCATTGGTGGGAGGCTTCGGGTCATTGCGCTGCGCTAGCGCGCTAACTGACTGAGCCACCGAGGCAACAAAGAGAATTAGATGTGTAAATGAAAATACGATTCAGTTATATAAGCGATTACTCTAGGAAAGCTGGGGTGGCTTTTAGAAAGTAGCAAACGCAAGGTTATTTTCTACTTTTAATTATAACTGAAAAAAAATTACCACATAGAAGGATTTAGACCGGATCTCCTGATGTTAAAGGCAAACGGACCAAGGGAAAAAAAATCACAATTACCGTCTGAAATTCTTTTCATCATCGGTAGTCTTTTTCGCTCCGAGTTAGGTCTTGGTTTCTGTTTCCTTGGATTATGCATCGTGACCTGGCTTTGACCTGAAACACTTTGCGGCAGGGTAAGAGCTGAAGTGTTATTATGCTGATAAACATGTGAGGACACATCCTGTGTTACAGTTGTTGTGAACACGTCCATTTTTGTGACATGTGAAAGAGTCGGCTCAGATTTCTCGACCGTTGTCGATCCCCTGTCAGCTGGAATATCTGAAGAGTAAGATGTGATGATAAGGGGATTGTACATCGCAGTAAAGCATGCGTCGTGTTATTTGTAACAAAATGATAACGTCTTTGTTGCGAATTGCCTTTTGGAGAATGTGCTTGTAATTTCATGAACACATATATTTATCAAATATAAATAAATAACATCGAATAACATCCCAATGTGACGATCCTACTCAAGAGGAAGAACTAATTAAGCGGAATCTAACACATTTACGAAACAGAGTACCAGAGACTCTGAAACTCCTGAGAGATGGGGTCGTTCTAAACACACCCGAGACTGAGGTAAAACGCTTTACGAGATAGATGTAGCAAATGACATTTTCATTGAGTAATTTCAACCACTACTTCAACGCTACTCACTCCAGAACCATACTTGTAACGCCATTGCTTCACATCAAAACCAGTGATGACAGAAATACATGTGTGTTATCATCAAAACACATGGATTCCAATCATTTTGTCGTTTTTCATTCGTCAAAGGTTCACGCGGTTCACAACCAATCACACGTTACACTCTTTTGATACATAAGAACATTAATCGTGTGTGTACAAAATCGCCATAGTGAAAACCACGAGGGTGGGAAGCGGGGCTTCATTACGTTCTTGGTGTAAACAGGCAGATGTGCTTTGCTAACGCACCAAACTGACATACGAAGTAGTTCTCTTGGGAACATGAGCGCTCTGACAGTTTCCACCGAGGCAATGTAATGTGATGGGGTAAAAAGCTTTTCTGACAGAGTGCTGCGCAGTCTAGCAACCAGCCAAACAATGGAGCAAACAAATCGTCCTCCCATTCCTCTTCATGTACAGAGGAACCTGCAAATACAAAGTTTTGTCTGCAACAGTTTGAGAAAGATGCTGACCTTTTAGATTGCCCAGTGAATGATATATGGTAAGGTTAAACCTGGGTTTTCATCTAGGGCGAATGTGTGTTTTGAAAAAGAAAAAAATATACATGTGGTAAGAGGAACATCATGCATATATAAACACCAGACAGACTAGAAAAGCGTGCAGAAAACGCTTCAAGACAAAGCAATGAACACAAATCTAAAAAAAAACTAAGAAAATGTGTAACGTTGAAAATTAAGAGGAATTCATTTAAGACCAGCAGTTAGCAATTTTCAATGATGGCAGTGCAAGGCAAGAAATGCTCTGCGAGGATGCGTTAAATGCTTATCCAATCACACAGTATTCTAATTCTTCAGTACGTAGTGGTTGGTGCAGCTAGGAAAAGCATTGTCATCTAAACATGCTTCGTGCTTACAGGAAATTCACGGCAACGTAAAGCCGTCAATTCTATTTGTTACAATGCGCAAGGAGTACTTTTTCTTACACTTTGTGAAGCTAAACTCTTGTATTCTACAGTCCTGCTTGTGGCCATTTGCCACAAGTAAAATCTCATACATGTATGTGAATGAAGAAACATAGTGGCCTTTACCATCCATCCACCGCCATTGACCTTCTTCCTTGGAGTCCGACAAACCGACCCAGCAGCACTCTGCAGGGAGTTTGCTGAAGATGGATATGTAATCGTGTTGACCAGTTGATGCCCCGTGAAGTTTTGCAAGGTACCCGCCTTTCCTGGAACAGAATTCCACCGCACTTTGCCAGTCGACTTGAATCTTATACGGCACGAAGCAGGATTTTCCCGACTTTGACAGGATAGGCACCTCTGAGGATTCGATTCTCGGGCATGGAAATTTTGGATCTGTTGTATACACCAGAAGTACAAGGGTATATTTACATGATATATTTGATGCACCAGCAGAGCTTCACAAATACAAGCCTACTTCACATGCCTGATTTAGCAATAACGCAAGGCAAATACAAGGATTCAAAAATAATGTCTTACACAAATACAACTGTACTTGACTTGTCAGATACATCAATAGTGCACCACAAATAAATTTGTACTTCCACAACAACCCTTCACAAACGCAAACATAGGTGACATGCATCAACAATGCACCCAAAATAATTGCGCTGGACTTATCTGATACATCAGTAATGCATGACAAATACATTTGGTATTCAATGAATAACACACCACAACTACAGTTGTTCTTGACACACACCCCACACCAAGTAAACGCCGCCATTACAAGTTTACGTGATATACGTGATTTATAAGAATTGGGCATCAAGCGCATAAGCACACAGCACAAAAGAAGATCACGTATACACCATATTTGAATAGTCCGCAAACGGACCTACCTAATACGCGAATTATTCGACATGCAGAACTTTGAAGAACACGCTGGTCCTTAGTTCTGAGATAGGTTGGCCAAGCTCTCAGCTTCGCTCCTAAACTCACCGTTCCGAATCATCGCATTGGTTAACCTGAAGCTTGGTAGCATCACTTGCGCTGTCTTGAAACTGCTAACACTGTACAAGTTCACAAAACAGGGCTCCCATCATCTTGAATCAATTCTAAATTCCTTGAACAATAAAGACCACGCTGTAGTCTGTCACCTATGGATCTAACGTGACGAACACCCAAATTGTGCAAATCGCTATTTTCCAATTTCCTTTGTAGGGTGGAACGGGGTGTTTACGAAAAATCAAAATCTTCGTTACTTTTTTTATAGTAGTTGCTAGTGCTTTCGTCTCATTATTATTAGAGCAATAATTAAAGTTAACACTCCCAAACATTTGTATGTCCCCCTGAAGTGTGCAAGTACTTGGCTTCAGTCCAAACGTTCAACGAGTTAGCCTTTTTCCGGACGATGCCGGGTGTGGAAGACTCGATTACAAATTGGCCGTTAGAGAACTTTAGTGGGCTGTCAATGCGTCAGTCTCATTGGTGTTAATTGCTACTTTATTGTCTTTATTGTTGAAGGATATAAAATGAAAATTAATTTAGGATTGATGGGAATGTGTTAGTATAGTTTTGATTTATTTATTTATTTATTTGATGTTTTGCACTCAAGAATATTTCCCCTATACGACGGTGGACAGCATTATGGTGGGAGGAAGCCGGGTAGAATCGCAGGGAACCCACGACCATCCGCAGGTTGCTGGCGGACCTTCCCACGTATGGATGGATAGGAAGTATAGTTTTGTTATGTTGAGGATATCACACTCCAAAGGAGATTGAAAGAGTACATATCTGCATTTTTGATACAGATCTCAGATCTGAACAGAATACACGCATCCATGGACTCGTTATTCTTGAAGCAACACTTATACGCCACAATATGACCAAATACATTTACAGTACACACCCATATCTTTACTACCTGATAAAAAAGTACTACACTGACTTCTTTATCTATAATCAATCAAGTAAATTAACTTATTCACAAGGTCATTGCTCCTAAGGCTTCATGGTAATTTTTCTATGGGTATTTACACTCTAAAATTCTGAGGAAATCACATCTTTCCAAAACTGATTAAATCCTTGCATATTTCCTTCGATTCCATAGGGCCACACACGTCTAGTTATTTTGTCCCTCCATAATTACGTTTATTTTCAGTCACTCTAAGAAATCGTATAAGGCTGGTTACATTCTTGCTCTTTCATTAATTTTTTTGTTTATTTTGTCTTTGGTAAACATCCCGTTTTCCCATTAGGTATGTTTTAAGCATTAAAGAGAAAGCATACTTTTGATTCTCTTACCTGTGATGTAGTGAGTTAGAGATTTCAGACAGCAAGTTTTTCAGTCTTAAAATTACTAAACTTTGGATAACATTTATCTTTCCAATTGCTGAGATCGTGGATCTTTTTATCCTTTGCCTTAACAGATGGTGTATTTGTTTTCTTCGCAATATTTTAATCTATATTATGTAAATTTCCATCTGAATGTCATCCGTTGTAATTTCAAAGAAGGCAAACAGTTGAGCAAGTAATATTTATTCCCAATCCGAAAGGCTAATTTTTTTAGGTAAATAGACAGACTATCTCATTCTGCTGCAGAGTAACCTTCAGTGGTGAGAGATTGCTTTACATTTCCAGAATTTGTAACACGGCAATGAATAAGGACTTTCAGGTATTTTTTTTTTCTGAAAACATAATAATGTTATACTTCACAACATCAACCGTCAAGCTCGCGATCGTCACTATTATACAGAATAAATAAGGCGGTAAAGGACTCGTCAGTCAGCAGTGTATTCTACTGTAATAATTTCAGAAAGGCAAAGTGCTAAGAGCTGAGATACTATTCGTATAGAATACTTTTAACCATTTCGAAAGTATAAATTCGCCGAAATTAAATACTTCCTATGTCATAACTAGAAAGGACTAAAATATAGGCAAATGCCGGTAAATAACGCTACTGAGCCTATCTGATTTGTTTCAGTACAATTTATTAAGCCACATACATTTATCACAATATATTACCTTCCACTTATATTTCTTTAAGGTACCCGTTCGGATGCATGTTTTTATTCTTAATAAAATACATGCTGGGACAAACTTCTTTTAAACGGAACATTAATACTACTGGTCTCCAATTACTGATACGTTTTCCCTATTTGCCTCCCTTTGGTAACGCGGCAACTAAATCATATGTTACAAACAACTGGCCAACTGCACACACAGTCTTGACTTACCTGAAGTTGTTACTCTCCAGATGTTCACAAATAGTGGGGCTACATGTAGTAGGATCCCTGCCAAATTCAACCACATGTCAGCAGGAATTCTGTGTTGATCCCTCTGATCGTAAGTCTCCTGTTTTCAGTGTAGGAAGGATTTTATGTAGGTAGCAGGAAATGTTTTCCGGTGATTAGAACTTTCTCAGCGAATATTAAAAATCCATTTTAATACCCTTATATTCATTCATCCGACATCCACTACATGTTTTAAGACGCTGTTATACACCAGCAAATAATTAAATTCCATGGCAATATAATTCTTCATACGAATGCTTACTGTTCAGTTATACGGACTAGAGTTTCCTGTCGCTGGCCTAGTGCCGAATGGTTTCCACTTTTACCTAGGCATTGATGGTTTAGGTTGAAGTTCGGCTGTCGCTACTTTTGATCCTGCATTTCTGCAGATGAATGCCAGACGTACTGCCAGAAAGTTCGTCACGAAGATGATCAGAGATATTGCAGGAGGGTTTGTTGCAGAGATCGTCAGATGTTTTGCCAGAATTATTACCATAAAGATCGTCAGAGGTATTGCCAGATTTATTACCATAAAGATCTTCAGAGGCATTGACAGAAAGGCTATCATAAAGATCGTTCAAGGTATTGCCAGAATGGTTACCATAAAGACCATAAGAGGTATTGCAGGAATGGTTACCCTAAACATCGTTCCATTGATTTATTTCCCATGTGAGGAAAGTGAAATAAATTTTATATCACGACATATTTAACTCACCTGTTGTGGGTACATGAACCACACTCTTCCAATTAACCGACTTTATGACGAGTTCCTTTCTGCACAGGCTTCAATAGATTAGCCGGCTTTAACAATTCAACAGGCAAGTCCTGACTTCTCTTCAAGGTCAGAAGTTCCTACTTAAATGAATAATTCACTTGATTCGAACTGTGGTTGACGTAAAGCCAATACCTATGACTATGTTATCAAAGTAGCGAAAGATCGCAAAAAGAAAAATTTTCGCAGCGAGAGCCGATTGTAAACCCTACAGGTGGCATTATTTATTTATTTGTTTATTTGAACTTTTACGTGGCGTTCAAGAATATTTCACTTATACGACGGCGACCAGCATTATGATGGGAGGAAACCGGCCAGAACCTGGGGGAAAACTAGAACCATGCTCAGTTTGCCGGTGGACCGGAAGAAGTCTCCGGAGTCATTTTGCCGTGCTAGTACGCTAACCCTCTCGACCATAGACACCTCCAGTTGGCATTACAATCAACTTTTATATGTAAATATTACACAGTTACAATACCTAAAAGATTGTTATTCCTTGGTTGCTTACATGATACATACATGTACAACTGAAGAAGGTATGTACTAATCAGAG
Source organism: Acanthopleura granulata (assembly GCA_016165875.1). Classification (NCBI taxonomy): domain Eukaryota; kingdom Metazoa; phylum Mollusca; class Polyplacophora; order Chitonida; family Chitonidae; genus Acanthopleura; species Acanthopleura granulata. Next base: position 14,020,807 of record JABBOT010000006.1, read on the forward strand.
TGTTTCTTGCCTTCATTTTCAAACAACTTGCATGTTATTATAGAACACCAGGGAGAAATATCCTAACAATCTCGAGCATAATTAAATCGCACTTCTTTGCAAATTAACTCAACGGCAGAATATATATTGTCAACTTTACTTTTAGGCCATGTTTTCCTGGCATTTTGTGTCCCGTGAAGGTGATATTTTCAGAAAGTAGTGCAATTTGACTATGACTATGTGCTATTTACAAAGTGATCTATTAATCCCTTTTTTATGTGTCAAATTTCAAAACAGGTTTTCTGTAGAACATTACACCTCTACAAAACTCAATTTCAGATTCATGTGTTTTCATCAAGTTACACGGTTATTTTTCTAATCGACTCATGGATTTAGCCCGTTTTTGTAGTTTTATTGATTTGTTTTGTTTTGTATTTTTACTTCTTTAATTTTTTTCAAATAATCGCACAAACAACATGTCACTTTTAGTCCTGTAGTTGAGGCCTCCATGGCTCCGTTGGTTAACGCGCTAGCGCAGCGCAATGATCCAGAAGCTTCCCACAATGGGGTCTCTGTCAGTTCAAGTCAAGCTCTTGCTGGCTTCCTCTCCGGCCGTACATTCGAAGGTCTGCCAGCAACCTGCGGATGGTCGTGGGTTTTCCCCGGGCTCTGCACGGTTTCCTCCTATCATATATAACTGTCGTCATATAAGTGATATATTCTTGAGTATGGCGTAAAACACCAATCAAACAAATAAATAAACAAATAACTAGCTCTGTATTACATGCAAATCAAAATAGTTTACCGTCTTCAAGCTTTGTTTATCGTCCAATACACTGCATTATATCGTTAAATATCTTGAAAGAACCAAATCTCGCTCAGTATGTAATACCTGTTTCCCTGTAGCTTTTGCCACATTCATTTGGATGAATAGATTTCACACGGTGCCCAGTAGTATATAATTTTTAAACATTATTAAACAAAATGAAGGTCTATTTTTTTTTACTTTGTTCGTGTTGTATCTCTGGAAATATGAGAATTTTAAAGACGAAGCTTCCATCCCAACACCCCATGGCCGCTACATCGCCTAGCCCTTTGGCTTGTGACGTCATCAAGTATTCACACTTCATTCTCCCTGTCACCTGGTCTTCCTCGATCCCATCAGGCGGTAGATGTACAAACACCACGTCTCCACTTTGCCAAAACAGTTCCAGTATTCAAAATTTTTGTTCATGCACCAGTCATAATGCATCATAACCTACATTCCAATGACAAAATTCAGGCTGTATTAGCCTTTTGGAGTTTTATGGTGGTATCTTTTCACATGTACTTGTATGAAAAAGCTATGTTCAAACCCAGCGCAGGTAAGATGAACAAATACACTTCTTACCTTCAACCATGAACCTGGTGGGTGTGAAATATTCTTGTACAAAAAGCTAATTACAGATAAATCATGTTAATCCATCTTTGATTAATATAAGACAAAGTCATTAAAACATGGTTTTAGGATATAATAAGTCATTTGGAAATCTGGAATATAAGTTTCGGATGAAAAAAGAAACGGAATAAAAGTTAAAAAAGTAATCATTCTTCTTCCTGTGATGAGCTGTCTTTACGTCCACCAAAGAAATGTTATAGCCTGCAATTTGTAATCAGTTTTCTCGTACCATCTTAGAAGAGAATTTATTTGCCAGAACAAGAATGTGACGTAAAATTGTAAGTGTCGCCGTCTCGCGAAAAACAGCATTTGGATCTGTCGTTATTTGGCGTGTATATTTCCAAATCAAATGAAACTGGAGGCTCGGTCAACATTTCACGACGAAACTGAAGAACAAATCTGGGAGCTATTGTCTCTGCGAAAACATCATCGACGTTGCCAGTAGTCCACACCTGTCTAGGACACATGCCATAGTTCCCATTGTAAGTCTCTTTTCAGGTCAGTGGCGATTTCCGACTGAATCCCTACGCACCTCTGCGTGACCTGGTTGTAGTTGACGCCTCTGCAGACAGTGTTCTTCAGACAGGCGCGAGCACACATGGACACAGTGAACGCACGTTTATCAAAAAGGATATTTCCAAGCACAAAAACGCCTGTGAAGGAAACAAAATAGACCTGGTATGTGAAAAGTTCAAAACTTACCATGCGAAGGTTTTCAGTGAAGCTGTGCAACATCATGAACAAACCAATAATTCACAGGCGATATAAACGCTGTATACTCTCACTGAAGTGCAAAGGAAAATAGACACGTGACATTCCAACAGTTTTGTATTAGCTTTCCCAGAATTTGCTCATGCACACGCAAATTTATTTATTTATTTATTTATTTATTTATTTATTTATTTGATTGATGTTTTAACAATATTTCATTTATGCGACGGCTGCCAGTATTATGGTAGGAGGGAACCAGGTAGACCCCGGGGAAAAGCCACGATCATCCCCAAGTTGCTGGCGGACCCTTCCAGAGTGCGATCAGAGACAGCGTGAGCTTGGCTGGAACTCATAGCGACCGCATTGTGGAGAGGAACCTGGGTCACTACGCTTCACCAGCGCGCTACAGCTCCCTCGGCAACAGAGGTCCCCACGCAAACTGAAATCTGAAAACTTAACGTCTCTATGCGAGGACGTGGGTTGGATGTCCATCGAAGTCGAACCAAGTACGGAAACCTTCAATCATAATGAATGGCAGTCATCAATGAAGTATTCTTACAGGTGATACCAAACCCACACCCAAGTCATCTAATGACATCACCACAATGTTTGTTTGACTTTAGAAATTTCTCAAACTTCGTCGTTTGTGCTAGTATTTTTTTCGGTGCCAGTTTGTAACAAAAAAATGATGCTTCTGATTTACCTCCATTACTACATAACTAACGGAAGTGATCAAGGAACAAGAAAAATCAGATTACCATCAGAAATTTTTTTCAGCAGACGTTGACGTTTTCTAACGGACGCATGTTTCGGAATTTTTTTTTTCGATGCCCCATTCGTGACTTGGTGCCCCTGTATTGTGCTTGACTGCAATAGCAAAGTTGAAGTCGTAACCTGCTTTTGTCTGGAGACGTTATCAGGACGCTCGTCTTGTGTTATAGTTGCTGTGAACATGTCCCCGGTGATGACATCTGAAACCATCGGTGTTCCCTCTGAAGTCGGTCTCTGATCAGCTGAAGTGTTTGAAAAGAAATATATAGCAAAAAGGGATTTTGCGTCCGTGTAATATCCATTACTTATGGATTAAACATTGCGACAGTGGAGTTATGTCCATGGGAGATAGGACATATATGACCGTTAAAACGTGGGGTAAACACAAGAGAATAAATCCGTAATTTTTATTTTCACCAGTGTAAATTGTAATCATCATGCTTTGGTATATCCCAAATTAGGCACTGTAATACTAATAATAATAGCTATTTTTTTGGAGCTACTGTAAAAGGTAATCTTTAAAACAAGAGAAACTCTGCCATGCAAAAACTCCTGCATAGAAGCTACTTACCAAACTGACATATGAAGTAATTCTTTTCCGAACATCTACGTTTTGATAGCTTCCATAACCCGCCCAATAATAGGTACGCCTTACTCTTCTGGCAGAACACAGCGCAGTCGTACCAGCCGGCAAACCATCGGCTAATTACAGCTATTTCCCAATCTGCTTCGACCACATCGGAACCTACAAATACGCATTATCCGTCCTACAGATCTGGCAAAGAACACCAGAAAATGCTGAAAGCTGATTTAAACATTCCTATAGCAATCGCTAACCGCAATAGGTTTTCCGGGTCGGTAGTCGGAAAACTAACTACCAGAACAACAAAGCACCAATTAACTGAGAAGCCACATAAAGTTAGAAATTTTAACGGGTTCATGTGAGCAGAAACTCTCAGCGGTTTTCTCTTGTGCCGGAAAGACGCAAATAATGTCGGATTTAGTCAACGTTCAAATCGTGTACTATATTAATATATTTTGTCGTAAACCAATTACATAACCAAAGGAGCGATGGTGTTTTCCTACAGCAGAAACGATTCACGAAAATATTTTTTGGTTTCTCTTACCAGATGATCCTCGTACCTAAATCGTTATAAAATTGGCAGTTTTGGCATTTTTTGCAATTCCTCCTCAAGTGATCAGTCTTCAGGTTTTACCTTAAATACTGGTCGCCTGGTGTTGGGATCGGATAATAACTCGGGCGCCATGTCTTATTGCTTTAGTCTTGATATTCCAGTAAAAAGCTTGCGGCTGCAGCTGTCTTAGAAAAGCGAGTCACTTCTCTTCGTCTTCCATCTTCATCTTTAATCTTTTCTGTCGAGGCCAGGGCTATACTTCTGGCCTGATCAAATGTCTCTTTTGGCTATGTCCAGAAAGCTGTGATATGCAGAGACTCGATACCTCACGTTTTGGCAATTGAGAATAATATATTTAAAAATCTATTAATTCATGAAATATTAGCCTTACACAGAAAGTTAATCAAATGAGGTAAAGATATTATATTCTGTTGAATACCAAGACACATTGGTATCCATGGACTCACAATCGCATACAGGGAAGCTAAAGTTGCTCTTGATAAACCCATATCTAAGATTATTAAACTGTATACTGACTTTAGGTTAAATATTCTTAAATATGTTCGTGGTTTCTTGTCTTAGCATGCTGCATGCTATTCACCCTGCCATTGGCGATAATTCCAATACTTTTGGTATGTGTCTGAGACCAAGTAGTTTTAACAAGGTGATGTAGTGGGCATTCTCATTTTGCGCACAATTTCATCCCGAAAGTGGGCAGTGTTCCTGAGTGTGTTGGATGTGAAACCCAATGCGGCATCGAACATATCCTTGTTGACTGTGTCGAATTTGTTCACATTCGGCTAAGATTCTACACATTCGATGTATTATTTGTCATTAATGTTTGAAGGCTGTTGGCCTATATCACAGAACATAGTTTCTATATATTACAGTTTATAAAATGTAAAACAATTCTGGTTTTCTACTTTTAGATGAAATTTATTTTTTTAACAGCTTTTAAAAATGTTCGTCTGATTTTATTTTAATTTTGAGTGTTCATCACATCATGTCGAAAACTATTCACGCCTTCCTGGTTTCAACATATTCTCGCCACGATATGGCTGACATATTGCCGAGGTGGCGTTAAGCCATGATCATTCATTCCTTTATTCATTCATTCCAGTAGAAGCACAATTATATTTATGTCCCTACATGTTTTTTATGCTGGCTCTGAGACTAAATAAATCAAAAACTAAACCATCTGTACGCAGTCATGTCAGAGTTGACGGGTTTATAACCATTTTATGCACACAAATTTCAAATATAATCATCGTTGTTCTTTCCACTCTTTGAGAAGCGGATCGCAATCTACTTGTTATAGGCGCTTGTCTTTCACCCTAGGTTTTGGTTCAAAACCTGCCATGGACTTTTTTGGAATATAAAAATTTCCCCGGCTGGTTGTGGTTGAGGGTCTACAGAAAAAATAAGCAATGGACGACACCCGTTTGACGTTTTGGGCAGTGTAACGTTTGTTGAAAAATCATTTCTCCTGCACCAATATAGTGTGCATATTTGTACACCCAATCCTCGCAAAGTCAGTAGCTTACATCGGTCATTACGGTTTCCTTCACACACAAACCAAGCGCAGTCGTATTCCTATGTATGTATGCTTGGGTTTAACGTCGTACTTCACAGCTTATTGAGCCACATGACGAAGTCCTTAGAATAAGTATATATACTATGTCTTCCTGTGGCAGGGCGAGTCCATGCCACCAAAGTGCTGCCGCCATTGAAGCATCATGTGGAAGACACCAGACACGACACCTCACCTAGTCACATTATACTGTCACCGCAGTACTGAGCGCGAAGCAACAACGGCCATTTTAAAAGTCTTTGGTATGTAACTCGACCCCGGGTTTGATCCCCCCATATTTTAAGTGACAAATTCTGGAACATAGCGTCAAACCATACTCAAAAATATAAAAAAAAATCTGGAGCATATTCAATATAATTCTACTAAATTAGAAAAATTAAATGCCAGCACTGGCATTCTTTGGCAATTACACTCACCGTCGGTCCACTGCCAGTGGCCTTCTGTTTTCGAATCCGACATTCCCACCCAACCACACTCCATCGAAAGGCTTTCGAAAACGCTAACGTACAAGTGCCTAAAGTTTTGGGAAGTGCGCCCATAGAGTTTAGCCAGGGTACCACCAGTCTTGCAACAGAACTCCACAGCACTTTTCCAGTCCAGAAGTTTTTTATGCGGAACATAACAGGATCCCTCGAAGTCACTGAGACAGCCCTGCGGAGCATGTGTGTTTGGACAGACAGCAGTAGCTTCTGATGTCAAAAAACATAAAAAACCAGTAAGATACAAACTTCATACAGAATTCGAAAACTTCTTGCCTTAGTAGAAATAAAAACAAACAATACCTTACGAATCAGGAATAAAAGTCGAAGTTTCTTGTCTTAGCAGCAATAAAACAGATAGCACCGCACAAGCCGAATATATATGTCGAAATTGCTTGTCTAAATAGAACGTATAGATTATACTTTGTACTCTTGCAACTGTGAGTTTAGTTTCATATAGTTACCACTGATATTAGGCCCCGATATTATGGTGATAGTTCTTCTTGAGTCGACTATTACTGATTAGAATAACTAGGATCGCTAAAGCACCTTACTGTCATGGCGCAAAGCATCCGACGGAAACCTATTTATTTTTGTATGAATGAATGAATTATTATGGCTCCATTCAACATCGACAATTCTTCAGCAGTATCGTTGCGAGAACATGTTAAAAACCAGGAATATGTTCACGGTCCTAGACGTATTATTTTTGTATGTAGGACTAACGGTACGCGTGCATGTTATTACGCCATGACCAGAGTATCGCGCAGCTGTCTTAGACTTATTCGTCAGAATTAATCTGTAAAGAACAGACCACATTTTCAGAAACTACACAAGATATGACAATTCCGTGCTGATTCTTAATATGTCCTTCACTATTTTTTGCCATTTTTACACTTACTAACACGAAAAGAAAAACCGAGGTGCTACGGGGGACTTTTTGGATCATACTGAAGCCGCAGATTCTTTGCGGCTGCGAAATATCCTCTGATTGCCATAGGTCTACGTTTTACGTGAATGTATTTGTTGTGCGACACCTGAACGTGTATTAAATGTGGAAACATAACAGTTAAAGCATGTTTAGCGGCGAAAAGACAGGTGTATAGAATTGACGCTTTATGGTTTACTTAGAGAGGACACGTGAGAACCTTGGTTCTTACTTCAATCTTACAATCAATCACTCAAATCAATTATCTACAAAACAGATAGGTCTTAGATATTACTTGTACATGTATAAATGAATAACCTAATACGACTTTGTATAGGTATAAACGATTATTGCATATCCAGTTGACTTGACTGACACAAGCCAAAATATACCTGTGTACCGGACATGCATGATGCGCCCAGAAAACGTGTACAAGTACATATGATTTATCTGATAGGCCTGTAATACTTGTACAAATGTCTTACCTGGTACGTCCCTGATACGTAGAACAAATGACTTACCTGATACGTTCCTAATTTATGTACAAAAGACTTACCTGATACATCCCTAACACGTGCAAAAGCAAATGACTCACAAGAGATGTCTCTAATACGTGTACAAATGATTTACTTGATATTTCTCCAGATACGTGAACAAATGACTTACTTGATACGTCCTGAACATCTGTTTTAATGACTTACATGATACGTGCCTAATACATAGAACAAATGACTTACCTGATATGTCCCTGATACATGTCCTAATGACTTATCCGATACACCATTCATACGCGCACAAATTACTTACCTGATGCTTGTCTGTTACGCTTACCACTCCATGACAAACTCGATGGGTCCTCTTGTTTATTTATTTATTTATTTGATTGGTGTTTTGCTCTGTCCTCAAGAATATTTCACCTATATGGCCAGCATTATGGTGGGAAGAAACGATCATTTGCAGGTTGCTGGCAGACCTTCCCACGTGCGGCTGGAGAGCAGCCCACCATGAGCTCGAGTTGAACTTACAGCGATCGCATTGGTGAGAGGCAAGGGGTCATAAGGTCGCGCAGACGCGCTAAGTCCCTCCACCGCGGAAGCCCCAAAGGGTTGTCTTACAAATATGAAATTTACTTACATGTTCCCCTGATTTTATTTGTGTTAAAAGCGTGCCCAGTCCACATACGTTATACAACAAAGACACTTGGCCATGAAATGTAAATGCACGCACTTAACACAAATTAAGTTATCTTACCTGACACGTCACAAATACACGTAGATTTCTCTTACCTAACACGTCCATTATACGTGTACAAATGATGTGTTAATGATTCACTTTAATAACACGTGTCTGCAATGCACATGTTTATCTGATAAGTCCGACATTTAAGTTACAATTGACAGTTCCGACAGGTGTAACCAGTGTACAGTAGGAACACTTACAGTTCACTTACCTGACGGTGTGTTTTCCAACAGATTCACAGGAAGTAAATATAGGAGAGGCCAAATCCACTTCATACGCAAAGTCAGCATTGAACTATATTGTCTCATATCAAGTGGATTCGTATAACTTTAAAACCTTACATCCTTTTCGATACGTCTGGGTGAAATACATATGTCAATTACACATAATAAACATACGCTCAGGCGGAGGCAAAAATTTGCAGTGCGCATGCGTTCTTGCTGTCTGCACGCTTGCCTTCAACCAGTGATGTTTGTCTTGAATTTACGATATCCGATGAAACGACTTAACATTACATAGTACCAATCCGCGTATAATACTCTCGTATTGCTTGCATTGTTCCCAATGTTTAAGATAAGCCAGCAATACAAGCCTTCAGTGGACAACCCAGTAGCACGAGAGTTCCGATCAAAGAGAGGTCAGTAGCACGGGTGTTCCAATCAAGGAGAGGCTGGTAGTACTTGTGTTTCAATCATGAAAATGTCAGTAGCACTGGTGTTCCGATCATGGAGAGGTCAGTAGCACGGGTGTTCCGATCATGGAGAGGTCAGGGGCTGTTCCTTTGTTCCGTGAAAAGATATGCCACCTTGTCACGAATTCGACAAACAGCACATAAAGGGGTACTGTGTTTTCACGAATTCCCTTGGTTCCTGTGTTCTACTGTCTTGTTTTACAGACACCGTTCAAAAGAGCATACATCTAACTCCAATACAAAACTCCGCTTCATTAAATCGCACCAATTGAAATGGCAAATACCCATACGCCCCGCACCCATCATTGCAAATACACGTGACTTCCGATTTGTTTTTGTTTTTGTTTTGTTTTGTCTTTTTCTTGGTTTCTTTCTTTCTTTCTTTGTTTAACTGAGGTATGCAATTCTATACGGGCACCAAAATCATTCTTTCGTACGAGGTAGACCTCTTATATGTGTCCATCGGTCACGTTTAAACTTGTACGGCTGTTCATTTCTTCTTCGATGGTCTGAAATGGACAATTGTCTTTTGTCAATGTCACCAAGAATTTACTGTAAATGCTTATGCAAAGAGCAACAGTTAGATAGGGCAGAGGTACATGTGAGTAACAACAGGCAGAACACATAGAATATAAAGGCCCTTTTTCTGGAGAATCTGGCACATATCAGTTGCTATGGTGCTGTACAGCTGGTATCGCCAACCACTACACCAAAGCCGAATTAGATTAAAACCAATTTAAACATGTAATTCGTAGGCAAATATTGGACCAAATGACACGAACTGTGCGTGTCATATTGTGTTTTCGGTTTTCTCTCGCTTCCCATGTGAAGAGATGATGATTTTTTTTTTGTTATAATTCACGTCCGGAAAAAAGGGTGCTTTCGTTTAAGTCTGTTTCCTTTTGTCTTAAAAAAATCGCGGTTATATCATGAGCTGTTGCTCTTTAAATACAAATATATGTCTGTATGTATGTATGCTTGCATATAACGTCGTACTCAACATTTTTCAGTCATGACGATGAGAAGTCCTTAGAATGTGAATATGTTGTGTTTCCTTGTTGAAGGGCGAGGGCCAACGTGTTACGGCCACTGGTACATTATGCCGACGCCACGATCGAGACATGACACGCCACCCAGTCACACTATACGGACATCGGGCCGATCAGTCCTGTTTCCTTGCTCCAACCTCTTAGTGTTGAGTGCCAAGCAAGGCAGCAACAAGTACAATTTTTAAAGCCATTAGTAGGACCCGACACTGGCTGGATTTCCCGACCTCAACGCGGACGCTCTAACCACCATGCCACCGAGGCGGTCAAAAGAAAAAAATACAAACATAAGCTTGTAGTCTTTTCTCACTATTATTTATATAAAACTGTAATATTTTCTTTAAATGCACATACATTTCTGGGTTTTTCGCAAAATTAACGCTAACAAGATATTCATATACCTGGCTGGAGCAGTAATTCTGTCGACAAACGGTTCTACAAGATTTTTTGAAAAAGAGAACCTGGGATTAAGGCGGATTTGGACCTGGGGCTGCTAAGTATCATAGCATTAAGTATTTGAAGGCCACTTAAAACAAACCATGCACTGATTCCAAATACCGAAGCACGACAAACATATGTAGAGATACTGTATCATATCTTCTTATAGCCGTTGCAACAAAATATACAATGCTAAAAGATTTACCTTTGATCTTTTGCTCAAAGCCATTGAAAGAAAGAAAGCATTGTTCAAATGTTCACATCCACGTTCCCATTTTCAATTTCAGGGATTACTTTCATGCAAAGTTACATGACGCTATCACATTAAGTAAACGGGAAATTTTTACCCCATTTTGGGGGTTATTCAAAAAATTTTCTGATACACGTATCATTGCTTCTTTTTTTTTTAGCTGAAACATTTTCAGCTAAATACATGAAAACAGTCAAAATTACAGGATACACTTCAGACCATATACATACGTTCCTTAAAGATTAAGCAGGTTTGGTCCAGTGGGCTTCCCTTTACGCACAGAACTGATAGTATAATCCCTACAAAGAGAATACGGTATCGCCAAAGGGCCGATCTCAAGAACTTCCTCAAATGACAAATCCTTTAAATCGTCCATGAACTCACCTAATGTAGATAACATTTCAGCCAGTAGTCGACTTAACAGGCTTTACAGTCGTTTCTTGGTTATATCTCACAAAGCCGGGGAACTTTGACATGGAAATGACCTCTTTGTCCTGTACACTTTACTTTGCTTCTTTTCATGAATAATTACCAAGGGTCAGCGAACGAAAAACACGAAGTATGTTTTATTGGAGGAATTGCTGACACTTGCTGGCATTCTCAGCAGAGATATGTGTAATCAAATATTCACTGCGAATGTATGTGCTGAATATGTCATGAGAGCTTGTCCTTGAGGAATACCTACACGGGTGCGTGAACAATAGGGTAATTGATCACTGACATCACCGTATAGGCGTGCCAGGGGCCTTAGTGGTTCACTCAGTTAGCGCTCAAACGCAGCGGAATGACCGAAGCATCCCACAAATGCGGTCGCTGTGAGCTCATGCTGGCTTCCTCTCCGGCCGTACGTGGGTAGGTCTGCCAGCAACCTACGGATGGTCGTGGGTTTCCCCCGGGCCCTGTCCCGTTTCCTACCACTATAATGCTGGCCGCCGTGGTATAAGTGAAATATTCTTGAGTACGGAGTAAAACACCAATCAAATAAATAAATAAATATAGGCGTGTTATGATTAATGAGAGAGGGATTAGAGGAAGACGACTCCTCTGAACTAATCAGTAGAGGTTTAACTCCACGTGAACAGTGTTCAAGTCCAACAAAACCAGCTGAAATCACTGAGGTTTACTTCGCAACGGCAATATTCCTGTGGATGTTCTAAAGGTGCAGGAATAAATCACTGATTATTAACTGATTCAAATGAACACTTAAAATAATTTTGACCTATTGCACCAGTGTTCGTCTATTCACCATCCAACCTCCTACACTCCACTCTCCCAACATTCAACAGCTGACATATGACTCAGCGAAAGCGACATATGGAAACTTTCACGGTTATTGACTGGACAAGTCCTTAAAGGAAAAGACCGGGGAAGAGTAATGTAAATTCTAGTGAAAATAGTATGGTTTGACGATTTAAAAAATACCATCCGACAACTGTTTAGACGCTCTCTGAGGAGCATATGCTTCATCGCCGTAAGCTGACATGGCTGTCAAAAGAAGCCCAACATTTTACCGATCCGATGATGGCTGACTGACGTGAATCGGGACCTTCGCTTTCTACCAACAAAATGTCAACCCAGGCTCCTTCCCGTCTGTGAGCAAACAAAACAAGGAACAGCATCCCGTCCGGAATCAAGCTGAATTCACATCTATTTATGAGTACATTTCTGTACATTCAAGGGATAGAATGGTAATGACTTAAGGGCAGGATTCATGTCGTATCCGTCTTTTTCCTTTTTTTTTTTCCTTTTTGCTCTATTTTTTTATCTTCTTTTTTATGTTATGGTGGAAGGAAACCTGGGGAAAACCCGCGATCATACGCAGGATGCTGGCGGACCTTCCCATATATGACCTTTTGGGATCTGATGAATGTGGATTTTGTGTGCGTATATACCTAGATACATCTATGAAAAGAAATGTATATGTAACAAGAAGTTATAAGACGTTATCTAACTCCGGACTAGATGAATTTCCCTTTATAGACCAGTGGTACAATGTAGAGACGTGTGCTCCAAAACCCAGAGATCACTGGTTCAAATCCGCAGATGGTTAGCCAGGTCAGAATAACTTGAATCTTGTGACGGTTAATCACAGAGATAACCAAAAGTCTGCCACATGAAAACCGGATGTGGACATCTTTTCACGCGTCTGTGCCGCTCCTCATATGTCATGCCCCGCGAAACGATAGGGGTGCAAATCGCACGCCAATGGCACCGTCCTCGCACAGCGAATCTCTACCGGATGTGGCGGATGTCCTCTCTCGGCTTCCATAGCACCAAATCTTTGCCATAAGCAGAGAGAGTCCAGAAAGGAGAGAGCCCTCGCGTCATCTTCATTCAGGTGCACCAATCTTTCATGACAAACTCCCAGTCGAACAAACGTGAAAGCCTCGCGGACCAGCCTTTACCCCACCTACCCACATGATCCTGTCCAGTCGCTTCCTCCTCTCTTTCCCCGCCTGCATCTGACAATGACATGATTCGATGCTGGCAGGCTCCTTTTGGCCTCGGCGGGGTTTTAGGGGGCATGTCCAAAAAAGCTGTGAAGTGCAGTAGCCCATGATAGTTTAATACTCGTGTAGTGAGCAGTTTTTTCCACTAAAAAAGCCACAATTTGACCCTTTCTAGAAACATAATTAAGAGACAAAATCATGATAAAACAGTTTGTTGCTATTTGGCGACTTTCTGGTTTTATTATCTGACAATGTCGCTGGTGATGTTATCATTTCTACTATTTGAAGGTCATTTAACTGTACCGTAAAGAAACATACAGATACCCTGAAACAGTTTTGTGCTCGTAAAATCATTTTATTTCCTTTTTCCTCTCTAGTTCACAACTTTTCATGCGGTTTCAAAATCAATAAATTCTTCATAGTTTTGATGTGGGACGTTATCATTTACCACACAAACTAAACCAAAAAATACTTGCCAGTACATACGCAGTATCGGAAACAATAAAATAATGTTGCGTTAAAGGGTTAATTGATTGATTTTTGTTTACTGTATTTATTTATCTTATTTGAGTGGAGTTTTAAGTACTCATGAATTTTCACTTATAGGAGGCCGATCGGGTTTGAGCGGAGGAAACCGGAGAACCGGGAATAAACCACCGGACTTCGGGAGGTATCTGACAAACCCAGAGATGTATCTAATCGCGTGGTCAAGGGCTATATAATCAAACAAGATGACGCTATTAACGATCTAAATCAGCGAGGTCCAACCGGTATGTTTTGTCATAAAAAGGCAAACACCAAATGAGTGGAAAAGACATAGTACCCATATACAACCAAAATATTAACCGTTAGACCAATCTGAATACCAATATCTCCTTCAAAAGGAAAATAACATACTTATACGAAGGCAGTCTTTACAAACCTAGTCCGTATACCACCCATCAACCAAATTCAACGTTCGGAGTCCATAATTAAAAGGCAAAACGCCAAATAACACAAACCATCAAAGAATTAAGAAGTATACAGATAAAAAAAATTAGGACGGATCCATGCAAAGATAAGCAGTCAACAGTTCTAGACCTTGACGAAAATACACAACGAATGTTTTTAGTTGGGTGAAAAATATCACTATGAAAATGCTCGCGAAGGAAAAAATTGGCTCTGTTGTGTTGTAGTAACACACATTTGAAGTTAGTCTGCACATTTCCCTTGCCCCGTGTTTTGAGGTCCGCACTGGTTTATTACACTGACATGGACTGCCATCATAACAGAAGGCGCGTGCAAATCTGCTATCATGAAAACTCCTCAATACATCAGGCTACTATCTATAAATGGATCCTCCTATAGCTTAAAAGTGCTAACCTTTGAGTTGCGATCATGACAAAAAACAACAACATTTAATTAACCACCCAAGTTAACAAAATATATTAACGATATTTATGGTCTACGAGAACAAAGCTTAATGTCATATGAAGATTTGTATTCACAATGACTTTGTGAAGTTTCAATTTTTCATTTAATCTTATGTTATTTTTCTTATTTAGGCTTATTTAGATTGACTAAAAATGGACCAACACGTCGCCGGCAAGCAAACACACGTTCTGCACAAGATCAGGTAACTATGCATTGCACCGGCACATTAACTGTCTTCAATGAATCCAGACTCCTGCAGGGGTTTTGTATATTACATGTACCACCACCTCTCTCACTGATTGAGGAACCTTATTAGCCCTAAGCATGGTCAAGGTCTATTGTATGGCCCTTTGCGCATGAGACCGTATACCACTTGTTTTCCACTACTGTAGCGTGTATATTTGTACGTCACATGTGGGGAAGTTCGTCAGTAATTCGAGAATGGTCGGCGGTTTACACCACACACGCCGTTTCCCTCCACTCGTAAAATTGACTTCTATGGATCGGATAAGTTAACAAGTCCTGAGTATGTCGTTAAGCAATTGCGAGATAAGTAAATACTTTCAATGCAAGCTTATATTCACAGCAGGGAGCTGGCCATGATAGAGTGGTTAAGGTGCACGAATTTTAAAACAGGAGATGCGCGTTCATATCCAGCCTTGGGTAACTAATTTGTGTCCCTGTTAGCCTGGTCTTGGTGACAATGCGCCGTCGACAAGTCTCTCGTGTCGGTTTGCTCAGTAAAACTTTCGCTGAAGACAAAGGGTTTGCCGTCCAATAATGTTGTGCTTGAGAAAGTTCGTCATTAACTTGCCAAACGTCGATAGTTTTTTTCCATGGTTTCATTCACACATAAATCTGTGAACGCATAAGTGAAAAATTATTGACCATTATGAAATAAACAACATTTAAGTAAATGCATTAATCTATTTTGCCTCGTCGACTACGATGAGGAAATCGTCCTTCGCGCGCTGTAGCAGCTTAAACAACAAGGTACGTGCTGGAATCGTCCTCTTCAGCTAACGTATATCGCGACAAAATGATGATAGTACCCCTTGCGCAAGATTTACGGTGTTCTTGACAGAAACGTCAAAAATTCAGATAAGAATTTGAAACGGAAATATAAGATATAAAAGCCAATTTGAAGAAAGGAAAAGTGACTTTTCCCCGTTTGATTGAAAATCCAAAAGTTGTTTCTGATAACGCCACCAAACGTAGCCTATTCTCAGACTTCCGCTGCCAGATGTTAGAAAAAGCTTCTGGCAGAGAACCTTCAACGTGCTGTTTAAAAGTACCCGGTGAGTTCTCACATTTCAGTCGACGCTAATATACGTTAGAGATGTTGTTGTTGGCTTTCATCCACTCAGGTTGCCCCTGGAAATAAGTATTACTTCTCCATAGTACATGTAGTTACGGGTTTTAACACAGGGCTCTTAACGTTTGGAGGGTTTCGAGGAAGCGGGCATTGTACTGGACGGACAGAAAATTTTCTGAGTACAGAATGAGTTGAAACGCTCAAGGCACTATAATGATTTTCACAACGTAAGAAACGATGTGATGATCAAATTTGGTGCTTTACTTACTCTATCTGGGCGATATCCTCATCGGAGAGGTCTGCAGGAACCGCCAATCTAGCACGGAGACGCCTGGACCGGAACTACTGGGTTATTGAAGCAGGTTTCGGTGGATTCCTCCGGAATGTGGGGAGTCAGTGTCAACAGCGCTATCTACTATTGTTCGTACGACAAGGAGGGCACGAACGAAATGACATGACATTCCGTCGGCGGAAACCTCGAGAAGCTCGACGTTGGTACAAGCATCGTGTGGGGGGCGGGGCAAGGGGGTGGGTGGGTGTGGTAAATAGCGCGAATGTCGTCTACGCTCGAATTGGCATAAGCGTGCTATCTCTCCTGGGATGTGACTGTATGTCGGTTGACACGGCTACCGTCAGACAAGTTAGCGTCAATGCGCGGGTTCTCGTGTGGGGTGTCGTACCCGATGTTACCTTGGTACACGATGGGTGGCTTGCTGAGGCAATTCTCCGTGGGTGGCGTCCGTATGTGGAGGGCCAATTCGAATAATCAGGTCTAACACAGGATTGGTACCTACGGGGTGCTAAAAATGTCGCGGGCACTGTCTGGTGTAGAGTTCAGGGCGTTACGAAGTACATTTCATCAGGAGAAGCTAAAGTCTTGCGGGTCAGTCCATTTTCGCGATTTTCCACAGAGTGGAATTATCCAAGGCTTACCCCACCGGAACTGCACGGGAGCCGGTAGACGGTGGGCTGTTGCAAGAGGATTCTCTCTGCGGCTCGGGCGATGACCACCGCATCTTCCCCAAACTGATGATCTGCTGCATACCGGGAGGATGAATAATAATTATACAATTGTTTGAGTGATTCCACGGCAGATTAGGTTGTTGCTGCGAACTACATATTAGCTGGCATTCTTAATTGATTTCGTTTTTCCGATGAGATTGTTATTGGTGGTGTAAGGGGTCAAAACATCAGAATATAATCATATGTTGCAACAACACAATTTATTCCTGTATTAAGAAATATATAGCTTTGCACGTTAAATTAAAATCTTTGTCCACCCATCTCCGTCCTGGCGACTGAATCGATTTTCATGTTAGCGAGTATGAATTCTGAATTGAATGTCATGTCAAGAAATCCCACTGTCTTCTTCTTGAAGACATTATTAAGCATGACGTTAATCCTCAAGCACTCACTCATTCCTTCCTGTTCACTGTTTCTCTCGTAATTTTTACCACCTTTGTTTATTATTTACCATGTATACATAATTTCTTTAATATTCGTTTGGAAAGTGATGTTGGAGGTTGTTTGGGAATTACATCTATAATTCGAACGCCCCATCTTGGACCAGGAATGGTACATGTATGGGAATGTCCGATTTGAGGCTTAGCTTTGAACAAACCGTAAATCAAGATTAGATAGTATATGTCTTTCGTCATGTTGCATTTATGAGTGCTGTGTCAGCTTGCATAAAGCCTTGCAAATCAGGTATTTTCTAAGTCAAAAGTTTCCATTTCGTACCACAAGTGTAGCTCTCTGGAATCAAATTATACTACCCACGTTTACTCTCTATCTGTGTCATTTTTTTTAAATAGGCTGTTACCACCATTTGACAAAATTACTTCCTGGCCGAGTGATTATACAAGCATGACTGTCATACCGACTGACCAGTGCACTAATGACCACGGATTTGCTGCCGTGCTTTCAGTTTGGTCGGTGATGCCTATAGAAACACTTGTAAAGTCTTACGTTTGTTCCAACATGGAATGAAAATACAGGCATGTACGTCATATGCAAGTAATTTCGTCACTAACTTGTCAAGAGCTTGTGGCTTTAAGCCGAGCTTCCTGGTTTCCTCCAGCTCCAAGAGCTGCGAGACCTCCTCTTCATACCAATACGTAGGTTCTTAGATCATATGTTTAGCACAACAAAGGGAGAATGTTACGAACTTAACATAGAATGGTCTATAAAATACAAAAAACAGATTAAACGATATACGATCAATCTTCTAGATTATGGTCTTGGATTTGTGCGAGTGTCAGATATTACAAAACTATTACAAACTGTATTCTGTCGGATGCTGTAATTGAGGACCACGAATATAGTCATTAAAAGACAGCCACGTATTCCCTTTCGTGACAGGAAGCCAGGAGATCACATATTACTGGGACGACTCTCATTTCGCACTCTTTGGGTTTTTCCACTTGGCCGTCTACTACACTGAGAAAGGTTAAGTGAAAAGTTCCATATTCTCTTGTAATTAGGGGTTAAACCCACGCACGGCCGGAGAGAAACCCGGAGCCACTCGTGCGCAGGTAGGTTGACAATTCAAAAACTAGATATTGATAGTTTCCTTGCAAAAAATTGACACCATGTTGATAGTTTCCTTGCAAACAATTGACACCATATTGTTCAGGTAATAATAAATTTCGTTACTACAGGCATATCAATGCCTACGTGAACAAAGAAACCGTTATTCCATCAAGAAAAGCCATATCACAGATGATGCTCTACCCGACACAGGCCACCGTTATATTGTTACAGCCATACGGATATTCCCCATGTTGTACCAGCCGAGGTACTTGTAACAGATATCCCCGGCATCTCTGACCACAGGTCATATTGCAATATCTTTCATGTCTCTAGACTTCATTTGTTTTAATGTCCATCTCGGCGAGATTTTGCACACGTTGTTGACGGCAGAAAATTAAAAGTTCCCCACCCCTGTACTGCAAGTAGATTTTATTTTCATAGTTGGTAGGCCACAGATTCAAGGACACTTTGCACTGCACGTTACACGGGACCAGTGGTTTCTTTACTATTTATGTACTAAATCTGGCAACTTCAACACCCGGGAATATGTATCCCCAATCATTCGTATGATGCCATGCAGCTTTGACTTCCTCAACAACAGATCAAACAATCAACATAGCATGATCACCAATGTGCTGTAGCTACTGCTATTGGATGTCATGTAAAAGTATTTTGTCACCCTGGCAGTCTTCAGGAGGGTGGATAGTAAGCCTCGTCCCACAATTTTCAGCAGACAAAATTCTCTTTCATTTTATCTAGGTTTACAATAGCTGTGTAAAAATTCATTGCTTCTATATTTATATCTTGGATCCAATTGCTCGAGTTGCGCATGAGTAGCCTATGGTAAAGGAGAAGTCCATCGTAACGGTAAAAATATAGCGTCAGTGCAGTCTAGATCTGACCAATCAAAGACAGGATAGTGCGATTTAAATATTACATCACAGCGCACGCCACCTAACCCTTTACCACGACTTCTTCCAGGGGCAATATTTACTTGTATATTTCATAATGTTACACATGCGCAATTCGAGCAAATGGGTCCAAGAGTACTCATGGATAATACTGTCACACAGATAGCCAAGGTAGCTGATACACCCCATATTTCTATATATATTATCATTTTACACAAGTTAAAATATAACAGAATTTGGTCTTCACTGGACACAACTTAAAACCTCTACATGAGTGTGGGGAGAGCTATAGTGTGGCGGCCTAAGGCATAGGGTGACTGTAGCCCATCCCAAACGAGGATGTCTGAACACATGGTGGGTCTCAATCGGCGAGGTGATATTTTTCTTGCAGGAGAAATACTGACAGCATTTGGAAGCTGTGGTGAATAACTATACTTTAACAGTTTAATAAAGACAAGACTTTATCGAAACCAGGCGTTTTGGTTCAACGGTACGCCTTGGCTTTCTTTCTATAATGGTAAGGCAAGGATCCGCGTATAAGCAGCTAAGTCACTCGCTCAATTTCATATCTCTGCGTCTATCACTTCATGTATATTTAACAAACAGGCCTGCAGTTCTGTATCTAGTTTGAGTTCGCAGCTCGTATGTCCTGGAGATTGAAAGACAAGCGTTTCTAGTATCACTAGTTTGCGGTTAGCTCCCTATTAGGAAATAAGATATGTGGGTGTAAATGTTAGGGTGGATTTTGAGATGATCTTCTCGGCCAGCTAACATTGGCCAGATGTTTTTGCATCAGTCGATCAGGTTACATCAGTCGACAATGACGCTTGAAACAATCATCGCCATAATCTTATGGAATGGCGCTAGCTTACTAAGTGAGGTTCGAGAGTAGGGCCCAATTTTACAAACATTCAGAAATTCATTTAGTCTCATTCGCTTTTAATTTTTCATTTTTTTTCTTCTTTTTAAGTGAAATACAATGTGTAGGTTTTGGTGCGATAAGATGGTGGAATGGACTACAACTTTAAAGTAAAGTTACGTTAAAATGTATTGTAAATTTAGACTTCTATCCATCCTATCATCAATCACGACCTCGACCCTCCCACCTCCCCGAGAGACCGTCGCTGTCTTACCAGTCTGCGCGGCCTCATTTCAGAGGATTAACCCTGAATCGGCGAGGTCACATGATCTTGAAGCGCAAAAAAGAGATCAAAAATTCTTATTGATGCGAGAGATAAATTGTCCTTGACCAACCAGGTAAATAAATAACTTACATGGACCACAACTTCCAAAGTGGTGATCCATTTAAAAATCTGGGGTTACAATTACAATCAGTATTGGTAGAAATATCGCGAAAATAACGCTTATTACAATGTGCCGGAAAAATAATACCCTTTTGCAAGATGTTATCAGTGCACGTGTCAACGTGACGAAAAAGTCATGCAAATATACTGAATTCTAGGCGGGTGTCTCTTCGCATTTGCTCGCCGGCATGCTCCATTTCTTATCAAAATGGCGTCCATTTACCTCCAAGGTCATGTTTCAATCTGGGGAGGGGGGCAATTACTGAAGGAAGTTCCGAACGGGACTAAGCTATGACGGACACCATAGGGACGGAGTTGAAAAGATGAAGCCATCATTTCACGCCCCATTTTTGCTGTTGTTATGTCTTGTCGATCTCCTGACTGTCACTCGTGCGGAATGCCCACCCGATGGTAAGGACACACTCATTCACGCAATTGATTGGATGGGTGATCTACTGTTTAATTCACCGATCCAATTTCTCGTTAAATCAAGGAATTTCGAAGAGCGAACTTTCACACATGTAAAGCCTGTGACGTGTCATGTATTTTAATCACATACCACTGGATTGAACTAAGCTTCATAAAACTGGTTATCTCATCAAGCGTAATATTTCCATGCAAATATCGGTGTCAATTGCCCCACGGTGCGATTGTACTGATATGTCAAACGTGGACTGGAGAGGATCGGTGAATGATCAGTGGGTCGCAGGCTCGAATCCACATCTTGCCAAATCGTTTTGGGGCCTTAAATCAAGAGTAAATATGAAAATGATGAATAGGTTAAAACATGTTTGTAAATATGTTCTTCTATAGTTTTTGCCGATTCAGAGAAAACTGGTCCAGTAAGCCACACCCACTGTTTAACTGGAGTAGACTCAGACTGGACTCAGATTGGTCCTCCGGCGATTGCTTAAAATCGCACTTTGTCGGCCGAAATTGGCCATTTTCGGCTGGTGATAGACCCTGTCTGCATAAATACATAGTTTGGCTTTGAGGTCCCTGGTGTAATTTCTTGGCGAGTTTTGGGCCAACAGGTGATTTAAACTGCATAGTGTAAGACAGCGCCCCTATCATTGAACTCTAAAATTATTACATTGACCGGATAGAGGATGACGTGGTGTATATTTGATGTGAATATAATAGGTCTACTGCGTGTTGTATTGTTGTTAGCCATCTGGCGATTTAAATTCCAGCACCAGGCGATTCGAGTCATTATTGCATTACAACGCCCACTTCAGTCGAAATGCGAATTTATAATACTAATTAGCTAGAGGCTAATATATGTCTGTTTTAGTGTGATTGTTATGGGTCAAATTCCAGTGGTAAAGTCGATATAATTTTACCTAATGTAAATAATGAAGCTCTCCTTTCGAATCGCCAACCGCCTAACGCCGATCGCCGGCTAACTTCACACATGTGCCTGAATAGAGTTTCCAGCGTAGGCCGAGAGCCATTGCTCTTTGGTTTTAAGTTATACCAAAATACCCTGCATGGGATTGTTGCCGTTAATCTTGTGAGACGGCTCCAATGCTCATTCGGCTTACACGTTTAGGACAAAGGGGAAACAGTGTTTCCGGTACATCCTCAGGATGCAAACTATTCAGAACGGTTGTTAACCAGTATGTGAATCCCCCTTAAGCTGTATCATATGGGAATGTGATGAGTCCTTCGTGTAGTGTGGATATCAAACATCCGAGAAGATCGAGAGTAAATACCCGTGGCAGAGGTAAGAAAGTGGACTGACACATCAACTTGTTATGATATAAACATCGGCTTGAGTATAAATACATAGTATGTACACCACAGTACAGATAAGTACTTTGTGGGGCCATAGCACGTAGTCAAACACTACAGAATGGAGTACTTGATTAGAACAGATCAGCACATTTGAAACCAAATAAATGCATGCATGGCAAAATATCAGCTTTGAAATCCGGAAGTGGTAGATTCTATGGACCGTAATTTGAAGAGAGAGCTAAGGGCATCAGTTAACTCCCTTCGTTAAAAATCCATAGGAGCAGGTCCCGGTTTACCTATGGGAAGACCTTTGCTCCTGAAGTGACCTGTCCGTCTTGCAATTATCTGCATTCTCCAGGAAGTCTACCAGACTGTTCTGTTATAGCCCTGTGTTGCACGCGAGTGGCAGTATGCACGATAGTGCTGGTACCAGGACCAATTTCAGAAAGGCTGATTTATTGGATTCATTAATCCACTACTTTGAAGATGAAACTATTCTTGTCATAGAGTACAGTCATTGAATTTTGTTCCCATCTTGATGTAGCTTGTCAGAAGGCCGCTGAAGTGTACAGGGCAAACCTACCACTGCTGTGTAGTAACGTGTATAGGAGCACTCGCTGTAACAAAGAGCGCAGTGTGTGATAACACTTTTATAACAGGTGATAAGTGCGGTTCAAGGGCATGACATTATCCACATTCATGGATAATTCTAGGTACTGCACCGTTGTAAGGCGAGGAGTGACAGGATTGTCGTGTAAGAGGTTCGATATCACTCAGCAGTGTAACCAGTGCTCAAGGGTTGAATTAAGTCAACCGAGTAAATAATAAGTGTATGTCTGATTAACAGTATGGTCAGATTTTTCTGAGAAAAACCACCAGAGAAACAATGAGGATCAAAGAAGACTCAAGTCAACTTCTATTCACGTGTATAAACCAGGTGACACGAGACCGAACACAGAGTTCAGAGAAAATTGCTCCAGTTAGCCACACCCAATGTTTAAGTGGGGTAGACTCAAACTCCAGATTACCGCTCTTCAATAGTTCCTGAAGATTTTTCCTGAAGCAGAAAAACACGTTTGGAAATCGTTTTTAACGTTAAGGAAGTTCAGCAATTTTATACGAGAGGCCAAATTAACGTTTAATCGGGAACTGTCGATTCTTTTCGATTGAATGTTAATTTGACTCCCTAATGTTTTTATGGAACAACGTGCTTTAATTGGCGATCTGGTGAATGCTTAATACACTTATTAGAGCTCAGACTTGTTGCAGTCTCGCTTGCCTCTCAACACGGAGAGGTTAGAACAAGGAAACAGGATTGACTGGCCAGTATAATGTGCCTTTGTGCTGTGTCTTGTCTGGTGTCTTGGGTATGATACTCCTGTGGCGGCAGCACTTTGGCGGCATGGATTCGCCCTGCCACAAAAAAACACACTCTATGTAGACAATCGAAGGACTCCTAGTCGTCATATGACTGAAAGAGTGTTAAATACGGTGTTAAACCCTAATCACCCATTCACTGTCTCTATTCTCACAAACAGGCGTAAATTAGAAGGCACAGAAGTCCTGACGTATTTATCTTTAGCACCCTACTTGCAGTTTCTCGAAATTCCATACTTCATGCCACTAAGTACATTATCTGAACTCCTGTAACCATAGACAGTCAACCGTGAATAGTCGCTTACCTAATCCTTCTGTTTTTCGACAGATATTACCACTGCTGAAGGCAAGATATATAAAAATGCTGCTTATCAGATGTACTAACCACGCGAAAAACAACAAACTGTGTATTCCTGATAAATTTACCTGCATATTTGCTAAAAATGGCAAACTAGATGTCCCAAAACTTAGAAAAAAGATAAAAAAAATCACAAAAAATGCCTTTGATTTAGTTTGAGGTGAATTCAGAGTAAGTAAGTGTATACGACGTTAAACCCAAGCATACATACTTACATACATATCAGAGCTCAGCTTGGGTCTCAAACTTATATCAAAGGATATATAAGTTTAATCACATTCATTCTGATTCATTTATTTATATATGTATATTCATACACCAGATTTGTTGTATTATTTGTATGTAAACGGCAAATTTTCATTATAAAAAGTCTATTAGAGACGCGTAGCATTTTCTTTGGATTTAATTATTTATTTATTTATTTATTTGATTGTTGTTTTACGCCGTGCTCAACAATATTTCACTGATACAACGGCGTCCAGCATTATGGTGGGAGGAAGCCGGGCAAAGCCAGGGGGAAACCGACGACCATCCGCAAGCTGCTGACATACCTTCCCACGTACTGCCGGAGAGGATGCCAGTATGAGCTGGTCTTGAACTCACAGCGACTGGAGGCTTCGGTGGGAGGCTTCGAGTAATTGTGCTGCGAAAGGGTGCTTACCGACTGAGCCACGGAGGTCCCCTCATTTTCTTTTGCAAGATATTTAAGAACAGAACAAACCTTTAATTACGCTAGAGGTGGTCTCAAATACCCAGTTCAATATTATCTGCCGAAGATGTCGAAATTTATTAAAATGGAGATGATACAAGTTCTTATTCTTTTTTCAGACGTCTCAAAGATCTTGCGGAAAATTCAAAAACTCGAAAAGAGACTCTTTGAGCAGCTGACTACGACTCAACAACAACAGAGAACTCAACCTGGTAACGGCTATTTTATTAGTACATTACATTGGCTTAGTCCTTACAGTTCTCAAGCCTAATTTAGAAAGTCCTGATTTTAGCTGGGTCAGTCTGTCTGTCTGTCGCTTGGTCCTTCCCATTTGCTGTCAAAATTTCCACATCCTAATTTTAAACATAAGCGTTTAAGTTAATGTTATTTCATATTGCTATTTTATTTACGCTATTGCATATTTACACTTGAGTTTTTCTCCTCTTTTGCCCAAGGAAGTGTACGAAAATACTTAAGACCAAAACAACCCTTCTGGATAATATAATAGACTTGAATTCTGATTTAAGGATCTTTACATCACTATAACAGAAAGCAAATGGTGTAGCACCTTTTCGAAATATAAGAGCATGTGCTTACTCTTCGACACAATTCGGTCGTGCTTTGCCATTATAGGTTCGTTTGGATCCAACCAATGTTCTGATGGGCCTCAGGGACCACCTGGAAAACCCGGTAACGATGGATCCCCCGGACCCAATGGTAGGTAAATATAAAGAAAGCGTACTAACTTAACGGGGATTTGGCGATGAACCCTCGTCAAAAAGGGTCACAAAATGACAGAACCATATCAACCTAAATAACATTAGGTAATACTCAGAGCGTTGTATTTGGAAAATGGACATTGTCATGGCTGTTTTTCTCTATTCAAATGTTGGTTTGCTCTCTGTTCATTTTTTTCTCAGGTTTTCCCGGGGAATGGGGGATGAAGGGTCGTAGAGGCGATCCCTGTATCCCGGGACCTCCAGCTTGTAAGTGGCACCCGGATAAACTTAAAACATGCACGCATCCGACATTATATTCTTGCCAGTCCTTTGTTTAACTGATCCATTGTTTCATTGACTGATTGATTGACTGACTGACTGAATGATTGAAGAAATTAAGGAATGAAGAAATGGATGATTGAACGGACAGACGAACGGTTGGTTGGTTGATTGATGGATGGATTGATTGATTGAGGACAAAGGGAGGAGGAATCTGGAGTGATCGGGGCAACTCACCGATTTGCCCCAACTCGCTGTCATACAAATTTTCAGGTCAGACTGGTAGACTACAAGTGATCTACAACAAACAACAATCTGCGCAAATGGTCACACCAGCGACCGCTTTCTCCCCTTGCACTATTTTCCTACTTGCTCGGTGGCCTATCATGACGGTGTTGGTGAATTGGGTGGTTATACTGGAAAAATGATGTATACAAACAAAATCGGGGTGGCGGGGGGGGGGCGAGGGCTACATGTAACGGTACATGTACTTCATTCAGTTCTTTATTCTACAGTTTCAAACGCATACAATGCATAAAAAAGTACTTAGGGGTTACACTTTTGTTTCTGTTTTCTCTCGACATTGTTGAGGAAAGGCTTCGTCTATTTATTAATAACATAAGACTATATTTCATATGTTGAGGGGAAAATGTAAGGACAAATTTAGCGATAGTGTACTGAACTGAAGTGAAAGTATCAACTTTTTGCGTTTGTACTTGAATATTTTCTGACCAATTGCAGATCTGTCTCCAATAAAGGGGCACCGAGGGGACAAAGGTAGCAAAGGAAGAAAAGGCTACAAGGGTGCGCAGGTAAGATAACGTTCAGTTTGGATTATTAGCTACTAAACTGTCATTATTTCTCGCATTATTATTATCCATAAGAAACATGTAAACCTGTTTCTTCTGAAGAATGGCGAGAGCCATTGTTGTGAAATTTATTAACGACATCATTAGGGAATCATGCAACTGTGCAAAAGTCGGGAAGCGGTCGCGGCAGACGCCATGCGTGACGCCTATAACAACACATAGATTAGTGAAGACTTTAGTCATCATGAACGACGTTACGAAAACGCTGCTCCGTAAATGTCTTACTCCAGACCATGGACGTCCGGGCATTTTGCTCGCCTACAGCAGTGTCTGTATTTTGTAACTATAATTCCGTCCATATACGTATTATACACATACAATACCTTTAAATCCAAATCTAATAGTTGCAACCCTGTACTGACTTGTGACCAACTACGTCTAGATCTAGAGTAACGCAAGTCGTGATAAAGTCAAATCTGGTAGCTCCTTCTTGCATTCATTGACTTGCCCCCAACTACGTGTAGATCTAGAGTACCACAAGTCGTAGTAAAGTCAAATATTCTCGGTGTTTCCTGTAATAAATTGTTCCCAAATACGTGTAGATCCAAACTAACACAATTCGTGGTTAAGTCAAATCTGGTAGCTGCTCCTTATAATGATTTGTTTCCAACTACGTGTAGATCTAAAGTAATCCAATTAGAGGTTAAAATCAAATCTGTTAGCTGCTCCTTGTAAAAACTTGTTTTCAGCTACGAGTAGATCTAAAGTAACACAAATCGTGATAAAAGTCAAATGTGGTAGCTGGTGCCTGTATTGAATTCTTTGCAACTACGTGTAGATCTAAGTAACACAGTTCGTGGTTATGTCAAACCCGGTAGCTGCTCCCTGTGATGACTTGTTTCCAACGACTTGCACATCTAAAGTAACACAGTGCGTGATTATGTCAAATCTGGTACCTGCTCTCCGTATTGAATTGAACTCTAGTACTCGAACTGATCTGGTGTGTGCTCTCTGTTTTAAGGAATTTTTTCTCCAGTCGGGTTTAAAGTGGGGCTCTCGTCTCCACTCGCAGTCAAGTCAGACACATTTCCTATACCAGTGTACTTGTCTCAGCGGGGCGGGCGTTGACTTTGTAATGGCTTTAGTACTGTTTTTTATACACGTGATCTCTGCACATATAAAAGATGGCAGTCACTTTCATGTGTGGAGAAAATCGGGATGCTTAGTGTAAACTAATTCAGAATGTTAAAGTGCCTAAGCTCGTCCTCGTCACTTTCAGTGACATCATAACAGTGACGTCAAAACAAGTAACATTATGGATTCTGTGTCTCGTGTAAATTGTCAAACTTGACAACTGTCCCCAAATATGTTACCGACAACTCAACCGCGGACAAAAATGTCATATAAAAATGTTTAACACGGAACTCAGCTCGGAGATATCCGGAATGAAAATATGAAAGCAACACCCCTTCTTCCGATCCGAAGATAACAGGTACAGGCCTTCCAACAAGGGTTTCAAGAAATTTATCGCTACTTGGCGGATTAAGTTGTCGAGAAAATATGATCTTTTAGGGTCTAATAGCTTTATGTGGGTAATTGAAACACGACATAAAATCATGCGTTAATGTTACCTTGAAAGAAACGTTTTACACAAAGAATGTGGAGTTTGAATAACATGTAGCCTTGGTAGAAGAAATGCATACCCAATTACAACTGCACCTCACAATCAAAACCAAAAAGTACACATGGGGGCAAAGCCTCTTCTACCAATCCTGTCAAAGCTAATTAATGACAACTTTAAAACAATTTTGACATCAAATACCGCACCCTTCGGAACCATGACATGGAAACAGTTATGCTGTGCAATTGGGTATATTTACATTTACTGCACGTAAATTCGAACTTCCCTACCACTTCCGCCTTATTCGGACCAAGTCCACTTTGTCTTTATTCCGAAAATTCCAGAGGAGTTCCGATCAAAATCTAACTGTCGTGAAGAGAATCAAATTTGTTTTACTCTCCAGGGCATATGCGTCTGCCAGGGAACGAACACTAGGTGCCGGAAGTGTCCTTTTCAGGGGACTGGGGAGCGCGGTGACATTGGCGAACCCGGAAGTACAGGCTTACCAGGGATACCCGGAATTCCAGGATGGAAAGGAGAATCCCTCAAGACACCACTGAAACCCTCTTTTCTAGGAATCCAGGGGCCATTAGACAGCTTGCCTGGACGGACCGCATAGGGCATTGCTGCCTGGACGGGCTGGATTACCTAAGAAAAAACATTGCTCTTTGAGAGTCCTGGGTTGCCGTAAAGAGGACATTCCCTAATGGAGGGGGCTAACTCCACTTAAAAACCGGACATTGATTGGACCGAATAAGCATCTCCCGAAAAAGAAGAAGTCAAGGACTCAACTCTTGATGAATAAGACGTGAGGTAGAATCAAGGAAG
Source organism: Acanthopleura granulata (assembly GCA_016165875.1). NCBI lineage: Eukaryota > Metazoa > Mollusca > Polyplacophora > Chitonida > Chitonidae > Acanthopleura > Acanthopleura granulata. Next base: position 14,049,866 of record JABBOT010000006.1, read on the forward strand.
CTGTGAGGGTCAGGATCATAACATAGAGGGCTTGTTCACAGGGCAAACTTTGCAGAGAAGAATAAGTCTACAGACAGAAGACAGCGGTTTTCTTCACAGCCCTACATGCAGCTGTATTGATAAAATGGCGACATTTTTCCGGTATCAATAATTACCTCCCCTGATTCAGTTTTCACAAGCGCCCATATATGTCTCCTGCAAAACTTGACTTTTCACACATTTGTGTTTGGGAAATGCTTATTCGGGATGGGAGATAATTATTTGGCAGACTGCTACTTAGTTTTGCACATAAGCTTTTTAAAGGAGGGGGGAGGCATTCGCCTATTCCGCTATCTGGTGTGGCAGTTCGTTATTCTGCGTGGTCTGGGGTTTTGGTGGTGTTCGCCCTACATAACGTTAGATTTAATCTTTGATGAAACAACAAATGTTTTAGCACTTACAGGCCAAATGTGCTGTACGATCAGCAATTGTAGCAGCAATGATTTTAGCATGGTTCAATTTAATTAATCCTTCAAGCAGCATCAAATATTATGCCTTCTGGACCAAATAAAGAATGATTACATTTAACATGTCTTGTAGCCTCAAAGATCGAAGCGCCTAGGCCAGTGGATTTAATTAATCCTGTGCCACTTAAAATCAAACGCAGCATGGTTAAATTTGATATATGCTGCCATCGAACATTGTAACATTTATATCAAATTTAACAAAGTTGGATTTAATTCATCCAGTATAGCATCAAAATGTCAAAAACTGCAACGTCCAGGCCAAGTATGGTCTGGTTGGTTTTTGTTAATCGTATATGTGACGTTAAATGCAGATATATAGAAGAAATGTAAATGCGCATGGTTCTCTTGAATTACTTGGGTGACTTCCCTCGCAGTAGAGTCGCATATTTTCTATGTCACTACACTGACTTGTCTCTTGTTTCTAAGGCGTAGGGGTGCTAGGGGGCTTTGCAATGGCTTTAGTCATCTTTCTTATACGCCACATATATACGATGAAGGTCGGTTTTATGTGTGGAGATTAAAACGTGGAGATTGGTGTAAACGAGCTACTTTTGGCAAGTTACTGACGAGTTCTTCCACGTATGGAGTACATGTACAGATTGCCAAAATATATTGCTAGAAGGCCAGTGGTATTGAGTGAAGACAGCGCCAGTACTGCTAAGTGACATCATGCATATTGCTAAGTGACATCATGGAATCTGCGTCTCATGTAAGTTGACAGTAATTGACAGCTCTCACCTAGAATGTTATCGACAACTGAACCGCGGACAAGAATATAAGATAATGTTTAACCCGGGACTCAGCGCGGAGATACTCGGACTTAAATAATGAAAGCAGCACCTCTTCTTCCGATCCGAAGATACCAAGTGCAGACCTTTCAACAAAGGTTTCAGAAATTCAGGGCTTCTCCACGGATTAAGTTGTCTCAAACTTATGGTTTTTAGGGTTTATTAGCTTTATATGTTTAATTAAAACACGACATAAAATCATGCGTAAAAAGAAAGAGTTAAAATCGGGGTGGTTTTACACAAAGAATACGGGAGTTTGAATTACATGTGGCCCTGGTAGAAGAAATGCATACCCAAGTACAACTGCACTTCACAATCAAAACCACACCTGGGGGGCAAAACACCGTCTACCAGTCCTGTCAAAGTTAATTAATGACAACTTTTAAACAACTTTGACATCGCATACCGCATCCTTCGAAACCATGACATGGAAACAATAATTCTGTGCAATAGGATATATTTACATTTACTGCTAGTAAATTCGAAACTCCCTACCACGAACGTTTTCATCCACATGAAAGATGTGCTACACAAGTGCAAGCGTGACACGAATTTCACGAAATGGATATATATATATACGTACATTGTTCCGGTTTGCCTTATTCGGGCCAAGCGCTATTTGTTTTAATTCCAAAAATTTCCAACGAAATCGAGTTGTCATGAAGAGAATGAAATTTGTTTTACTCTCCAGGGCATATGCGTCTGCCAGGGGACGAACACTAGGTGCCCGAGGTGCCCTTTTCAGGGAAATAGGGAGCGGGGTGACATGGGCGAACCCGGAAGTACAGGCTTGCCAGGGAAACCCGGGATTCCGGGATCAAAAGGAGAATCCCTCAACACAACCACAGAAATGTTCACCATCCCCGGACGACCTGGGTTACCACCATAGAGCCGACATTGCGGATTGGGTGTCCCCGGTTACCGTTAAGAGAACATCGCTGATTGGAGGATTTTAAGATTGATTTAGCCCGGGGGAGGGGGGATAATGTAATTATTTCTTCACCATCAAATGTTGTAGTACATGTAGGCCGAAGTGTCATTTAATTATTTCTCTAACATTTCCCTGTACTTCCAATGCATCATAGTTCCATAGAATTACGTCGGTGTCATCAAATAATGCATCAGTAAGAGCAGATGGAACGACTGCCATCAAGCGGCATCAGATCTTGTAGCGTAGTTCAGGTTCATTAATTCTATAAATTCAAGTGTTCAAAAATTTCGATTTACGAATAATAATCCTGTATCCGCATATACATCACAGCATGTAGATAAAATGTACTATAGTTTCATGTAATGGGGAACGCGTAAAACTCCTTCCTGCCCATTTGCCAAGCGTTGCAAAGCTATGCACTTTTTCGTTTTTCAAACAAAATAGTACATCATACCTTTCGGTGCACACGTGTTCATAAAAGACTTAGCAGTAAAGAAAACAACAACGTCACGGCACGAAATGGCGACTTTTTACATCACCGTGTCAGAGTCTCCCATTTCTGTGAAAACTGATTCTTTGCGTCATGCAAAAATTAATAAAAATACGGTTATAAGAGTATATTCTCTACTATGAAAGATCGAAGGGTTCACAGCACAGGGGTTCATGACAGTGAAGTTCATAAACTTTGGTTGAAAAGTGTGCGATAAGTCACGTACACGCCACAGGTTAAATGTCAGTCAGTTTCTATTTACAGTCTTCTTTGAAATAAAGTCAAGTCAGCAGGATTTTAAGAAGTGTACAGATTTTATGTGTCTAGATTTCTTCCACGTTTAATACTGAGAACTGTCATGAGAAAGTCTGTTATTGTCATGGTTAAAGTCAAATGAGGGGAAATTGTTTAAGCGTCGACTCTCTCATATGGGCTTCTTCATGCGCACGTAACGTCCAGTGCTTTGACCGTATTCGGTGATGACCGGTGGTGTGGACTTAAGAGCGCATTTATTACACGTATTATCATCCGCGCATGTGCCGTAACGACATAATTAGTTTTTCATTCTGACGTATGAATGAACGACTATGACTTAACGCCACTCCCTTACTACTGTGGCCATATTGTGGCAATCTACAACCAATATGAGCATCGAGTTAATTATGTTATAAGTACAGCTATATTAAAGCGAATACTGAAAAATGTTATAAATATTTGCTTGGTGCTCTGCTCTATGTAGACAAGATCAAGCTTTTTGTAGTGTAGGGAAAGACGTGAAACCAAAAAGGTATGGCATGCAGATCCTTGAAATTTCTGCCTAGAAATGGTCGCTGTTTCGAGAGAAAAACCGTACTCGGCCTATATATTTCCAGATTATATAAGGATGACAACATTGGCGGCATCCATTCAGTGTTGACACGATCAAATGAACTTGGGATAAAAACAATGCCTCTCCGGCCGTACGTGTCACGGTCTGCAAGCAAACTGCGGATGGCCGTGGGTTTCCCTGGGCTTTGTCCGGTCCCCCTGCCACACTGTAATTCTGGCCGCCATCATGTGAGTAAGATATTTTTTAGTACGGCGTAAAACAACAGTTGTTTAGCATCTGAATAAAGTGTGTTTTTATCTGAGATATAAATAACGATTTGGTAACACCTTTTAGTTGCTCACATGAGTAGCCCCATTCCCAAGGACCAGGGACTTTAAATTAACGGAATTAAGAGTTACTCGTAAACAAATACTTTGGCTAAGTTGAAGAGACAGGCTCCTATTCGACAATGACCACAAGACTGTTTCACGGAATATCCAGAAGAAATTTTAAGAAAAAAATATTTTGTTATTCAAACTTTCTTGAGATAAAACATTTCTCGGCATCAGTTTGCGATCATAGATGTACTGTGCCTTTCAACAGTGCCCCAGAATGTTTGATATACATCGGATCATTGGCTTCTTTCCACTTTGACTACTGCTGAAAGACTACTCAAATGCCCGGAATAACCAAGACCCATGTCTTTTCACTTCACCTTATGCTTTACAATTCTGCATAGCGCTTGGATGCGGCGAAGAATCCGAGCGTTCCTCGCCTCGTTCCTTCCCCATGTGTCATGAATCTTGGGTCAATCACATTCTCGCGAGAACGCCTATAGACGAGACATGGTATCTCTTGAGCGCATTTAGGAGCCATTGGCGCGTCGATATTCGCCACAACAATGGGAAAGGATTTGAACAGCTGTCAAGAGAAATTCACAATTCTGGTTTCAAAATACCCTTAGAATTGTTCCTTCAACAAAGTGAACGTTATAACAGAGAAGGAAAAACAATATGATTTAAATGAAGTACACCCAACAAAGCGGCGCCCAGCAGTTTGACAACAACAACATATCCCAATCGTTACATGATTCTAACTCGTATGATGCTTGCACTTGCCTCAATGACCTTTCCTGTTGACCTCTGAAAGGAGTCCTTCAGAGCAAAATGCCCCGTACCCGTAGAGCTGATGTCTCGACATAGGCCTGACGAAGGAAGTAGGATTAGTTTTATTTTGCAATGAATCCTTGCTTAAACCAGTAACATTAACATCCCCAGGCTGTCTACTTCTCTGGCTTGACGATCAGCGTAAAGGCTACATGCCGAGTACTGGTGGGCACAGTGTCAGGTTTGTGGTGTCATATCTAGTGTCTGGTCAACATAGTGTTAGTATATACTAAGGCTGCTTTGTGGTGTCAGTTTCGGCGTATGGTAGACTCGGAGTTACTGTGTACCGGACTGCTCTAAAAGTGGTGTCATATCTGATGTCTGTCGACATGATGCTGATATATACTATGATTGCTTTGTGGTGTCCATTCTTATGTCGGGTTGACACGGTGCTAATCTATAATGTGAATTGTATATATCCTTGAGCGAGAGAATTGGTAAAACTACATTCAAAGCTAAATAAATAAAAACTGTTTGAATTTGCCGAAACTGAAGAAATGTGCTTTTTCTACATTTGTATTGAGGTTCACAGCGTGCTCCTGATTTGAGGGTGACATTTGGTCATATTTTTTTTATTTCACATTGCCATTATCCATTCTCCTATCTTCCCTGTCCCTTAAAGATGAAAACGAAATTTGAATTGCAAATACCTTAAATTTGACATGTTGTTGTGAATTTTGTGTTGTGAACGAAGACAGATGTGCTTTCTTAGTTCCCCCTGATTAGGGGGACTAGCATACTGAGGACAGTTACCTGATGCGAACAGACATACCTGTAGTAAATGTGTATTCCTTCCGACTACGAACCGTGCATTGCTGCCCATACAGGCTACCCAAGCAGATCTGTTCACCCAAACTACAGTCTCGATCACCCAATCGAGGTGCCATTGAAGTTATGACAACTTTCTAACAGGGTTTTCTCAGAACTGTCCTGATAAAGCACAACGTGACGCTTTCATGGAGCATAAAAAGTTTCAAAATTTAAGATAAGTAGGTTGATATGTTACCAGTTAAGTGGCGGAACGCCTCTTGATTAAAATTGACTGGCAAACGAACTAATGACTTTTGTCACATATAATGCTCCTCTAGATATTCTGCTGTTGTTCTCCCCCTCTGTATTTGAGATGTTTGTGTGGGGGCAATACATTTATTTCTCGTTTATTTTTTTAAGTTTTTAAACCTGTTCAAATTTTTGAAAGTTTTAACTTTAAATCATCCCTCAGAACAATCTAAAATGAATATTATAAATCTGTGTGGCAGTTTTCTGGTTTACACAGTAAACTATCCATTTAATCAATAATCAGCGAAAAACGAGCATTTTGAAAAATACCTCTGACTTTCTTCAAATTTGCTCTTGATTTAGAGTAATATTAAAGTAAGGTAAAATTTAAAAGATTCTTTGAAATCAGCTGTCAATTATCTTTCAGAATATATATATATACATAGGGCCATATTTAATCAGTATTGTGGCGTGCAGAAAGCAAAATGTGAAATTTTGCTTACGAGGGGTTCTAGTTTCCTTAATCAAATAAAGTATTTAACATTCGTAATTTGAATTACTCGAGCTGCATTAATAATTATAAAGGCGCTGCTTTATGTTTTTATTTTGTTCTTCAAAAACATACATCAAAAAGGTGCAAAAATTGTTAGACTGAGCACCGAGTGTGTGGTTTTCTTATCCAGGGAACATGCCTATGTCAGGAGACCCAAATGCCGTGCCGGAAGTGCCTATATGACAGACGCGGAGAAAAGGGCCACCGAGGCGAGGAGGGCTTTCCGGGCGAAGTGGGAGAGCCAGGGCATTTCTGGGATGTCACTGCCATACCAAGAAGCGTCCCAGGCAGACGAGGATTACCCTGAATGCCCAGACCAGGGTGGAAAAGGTTTATGTCCCGTGCACCAATGCTGAGGACGTCAGGGATGGAACCATTTGTCAGACGTAGGACCAGTTGTCCTTGTTCAGCTTCATGGATATATACACTTGTAAGACATGGTATCAAGTTGAGCAATGGGATGCTAAGTATTCTCGCCTTACCGCTATGCATTATAAGTCTACCTCATACAATCGTTCAAATATTATTTACCTTTATGTATATCTCTTCGGTTGTTGATTTATGCAGTATACTACAGTACCACTTCATATGAAAATAGCTGTTGTGATTTCAACAGGAAAAGACTATGTAGCGGTACTGCAGGTGTCCGCGTGTATGGGTGTCAGGCCTACTGTAACAGCGCTGCCTGCTCACTTGACTTGTCACAAAACTGATCTAGCAACCTGCGGATGGTCGTAGGTTTTCCCCGGGCTCTGCTCGGTTTCCACCCACCATAATGCTGATCGTATAACTGAAATAGTCTTGAGTACGGCGTAAAACACCAATCAATTAAATAAATAAATAAACTGATCTTAGGATTAAGTGTAGGTTTAGTCTTAACCTGCTTGTGCACAGGCACATCAACTCACCGAACGTAAGGTGATCATTCTTCGGTTCCAGAGGTAAATCCTTACAACTGTTGTTTCAGTTCACGAGCAAAAACCAACCAATTTCATTTATTCATTTATTTACCTGTTTATTTATTTATTTATTTCATTGGTGTTTTACGCAGTTCTCCAGAATATTTCACTTATACGACGGCGGTCAGCACAGCACAGCTGATTAATCGCAATGGAAACTGACCAAAGCAGACCAAACAGCCAAACAGATGGAACCCTTTTTAAGCGACATCGCTACACACATCCATACTAATTTAATGCACAGAGTCAATAACTAAGTTTTACCTTGAAATAAAACCACAGTTCTTTTATTTATTTATTCATTTATTTATTTATTTATTTATTTATTTATCTGATCGGTGCTTAACGACTTTAACCAAGAATATTTCACTTATGCCACGGCGGCCAACATTAAGATGGGAGGAAATCGGCTAGAGCCCAGAACCGGCCGCAGGTTTCTGTCAGACCACTGTCATTTTATGTATGACAGCTCTTTCCGGAGTCTTAATTCTCTTCTCATATAAATGCATAGGTTAATACGATACATAAGGATAGATCCACCACACACGATGTCCCACAAGTCCTTCTCGTCACAACGTTACTTCTCATTCCACTCCTTGTGAAACCAATTGTGACGTCATGACGTCACATAAAAATCCAACATTTGTGACCATTTTGTGGGCCATCCGGTTGACGTACTTTAACATTATTGATACATGATTGGTCAAATGAGTGTTCTTGATTGACACTTTGGAAAGGTCTACAGAGACTCCACCCAGAATTACCAACTCGCAAATCACAAGCTAATAATAAAGGTATGAGTACATGAGTGAATAAGTTCGAATCCCAACACCATTGGTGTTGACGTCATACATTTCTATACCTGGATTAATGGGCTAAAGCGTTGCTCTTGAAAGAGGGTCGCGAGTTCGAATCCAAGACCCGCAGTTTCGTCGGTAATTAAGTAAGGAGGGAGGCCTCCGTGGCAGAGGAGATTTTCGCGCCACCGAAGTGCAAAGTGCCCTTCCGAGCTGTCAATCCAGGACCCACATTTTACCAATTATAATCAATATTATTGCAAGTAGGACAACCGGATCCCCAATACATTGGTTACAAATGTTCAATCTTTCTTTGACTTCAGGACCACGTCTTTGTTTTCACCGGGAAGAGAATGAAAACTAACCTTATCACGAGAAAGGGTGGTGGGACAGTGGATCCGGTGGGTCCATCAATGAACCAGGTGCGACTCACCAATTTGGTCGATGTGCTATCTTTCTTCAGCAAACCAGCGGAGGGTCACGGGTTTCCTCCGGGCTCTGCCCGGTTTCCTCCCACCATAATGCTCGCCGACGTTGTACAAGCGAAATATTCTTGAGGACGACCTAAAACACCAATCAAATAAATAAATAAATAAAATAAGAAGGTACGTGTACCTGACCTATGGCGGCTGCTTTGTCCAGATTGTTGAATTTCTTTCTCCCATATACCTGCCCGCCGCAGTCTAAGTGTAATATTATTTCAGTGCGGCTTTATAACCAAAATGAAGCAGGCGCACACAAGTGTTCTAGAAGTACGGTGAAAGTAGAATAAAGTTGATCATAATTTCTTGGAGTACGGACTGAACATTTCAGAAGTCGCATCGGTCTATAACTAGTCATAGTGAAACTAGATATCAAATCTCAGTTCAGCAGGATGAATCAAGCATTTTGGAAACGAACGTCTGAAAACAGGTCAAACAGGGCTATCATTGTCTTGAAAATAGACAAGCAGAAACTCAAAGATTATCTGTAAGCCTTTATGGTTAAGCCATGTGTTAAATTTTAATCCAGTAGAATAAGGGTCCGTTTTGAAAAAGATCTTTTAAATCTACCCCTATTTAAGGTGTGATGTGCCCTTAGTCCCAGGTACAGATTTATATATTTATTTGATTGGTGTTTTACGCCGTATTCATGAATATTTCATTTATACGACGTCGGCCAGTATTGCGGTGGGAGGAAACCGGGCATGGCCGGGGGTAGGAGGGTGGAGGGGACCGGGCAGGGCAGGGCAGGGCAGGGCAAGCCAGGACAACTCGCAAGGTTTGGACCTTCCAACGAACGACCAGAGAGGAAACCAGCATGAATTGGGCTTTAAGTCACAGCGATCGCATTGGTGAGAGGCACCTGGGTCACTGCACTGCACTAGCACGTTAACCCTCAGGTAGAGATTAGCCGAAGTCTCTCTGATTCTTTTTGAAGTCAAAAGTAAAAACCTCCTCCATTCGCCTAAACATTTTGTAAGTTGAAATTTGGACCTATTCGTCTTTAGATAACCTTTATGAGGTTATCAAAATTATAATTTCTAGGACCTCTAAATCGTACTCGAAATTCTGACTCAAGTCAGCAATGGCTTTGTATCCCAAACAAGAGACATCTCAGCCACAAAGTGTATAAGTACAAGCTTTATTTCTTCAAATGTATGTCACCGTGGCAGAGGATTATCGCCAGCGTGTATATCATAAAACACTATGCTGAGGAATTAGTAGCATCGATAACTTCGTCACATAACACGCATACACACAACAGCATAACATAAAGCTTTTTTGGAAGAAAAAGAAAAAACGTAAACAGTTTTAACCCATGCGAATTCACAACGCCAAATATCATGCCGTGTACATTTTATTGTCCTGCCTAGTCAACTTGTGACCAAGCCTGATCGACCTCTGATCTCGTTACCGGTTCCAATACCGACAAATGGTTGCCACAAAGATTGGTATAGCTTGAAATTCATGCACGGGGAAATCATGCTTTAGAATGAGATTTGCAGGTAATAAAATAGGCTCTTGGACACGTGCCAGCCTTACTATTTTGAAGAAAATTCCCGCAGAGAGCCCAGATTCTGCATTCAGTGAGTTGTATCCCAGAGGAATGCAAAATGGTTAAACTGTTTCTGTCCGGCATGAGTTGGTTGGCTCCCTGATTCCATTGGTTCTTTATACCAAAATGCCAATATCATGGGAGTTTGAGATGAATGATTGTTCATTACGTTAAGCCCAGGGCTACAAACCAAATGGGAGGCAGCAGACAACGATTAACAAACGTTAAACACGCGAATGTCCCCACCAAAGATAAAAGTACCCGACATCAGAACCCATCGGTCTTGATAAGAACCCATCGTGCCGACAAGAATGTATGGCTCTGACAAGAAGGTAGATCGTTTTCTCTAGAATGTACATCGTGTTCTCAAAAACGTATTATGTTCTCCAAAACGCATCGTGCTGACCGTGAAAAACGCGTCGTGTTCACTTAACGATTTCTTCCAAGAAAAAAATGCATGCTTTTGGGCAGAATCCAGGATTAATACAATTCAACCCCGTCAACGTCAAAAGGGTATATCGATAACTGTAAATATACGCCCTGCATATGTATTTATGTTGGTTTAACAAACGGCATTTCAGACCTTATAAATACTAAGGATATGTTTCAAAAACTTGAATAACTGTGAACAACAAGCACACTTGTATATATATATCGACCACTGGTAAATTAAAATGAGCACTGTGATAACATAAATCAAACTGCAAAAATAAATTTGGATATCAGGAGCTATTTACATAAAACAGGCTCTTGTCAAAAACCGTCTACTCGATTTTTCTCGATCTGACCAAAAAGACATTTACTTCGGTTAAGCTAGGTCAGACACTTGTATGAAAGAGCTATCATACATAAACTGACGATATTCAATTCTTGAAAGAAACGCAATCCATCACTTCAAATGAACGGATTTTAGAAAAAATATTTTTTTCCAGTGTAAAATTATAAGCTTAAAGCTTTATTATGCATGTTTCAAAGAGAAGGACCTGCAAATTAACCATAGCGAGCGCAAACAGGGGAGATAACAGTTAACATCAAATATTTACACACATAAACAATTGCATTCAGCAAACATTGTTTCGTACATTTCAAACTTTAGCAAAATAATGGACCCTGCATTAATAAAACATTTAATTCCTGCAGTGATTTTTAACTTCCCCATATGCTTCCGTTGTGCATCTTTTGGCGTATTTCAAGATCAACGAGTGACAACATTGCAGACATCATAATTAGTAAACACAGATCGGCACAAACAACACACACAAAAAAATCATTAAAGACGCGTAAGTCGCAAACCAGGCATCCATGTACATTTTTTGTGTATGTTGTTGTTGAACAACTGTGTGGATACCCACTGGTCCTTGGCCGTAAGGTCAACCTGCGATATTTTGGGGTTTTTTTAACAGGAATACACAGTGTTTTCTCACTGGATCTCTCTCAAGCACATATATCATTCAGGAAAAACTGAAAAAGTAAATTATCCATATCTCTTTTTTTCTGTGTTCTGATGCCAGACACACAGACCTTATCAATCATCCAAAAGAACAGACAGGTAAAAAGAAAATCGCTCACACGCATTTACATTGGACACAACCCAACGATACCTTCTACAGAGAGACATATTCCTGTTCCCAACATTTGTGGATATGTGCCGAAAATGGAACACAGTTTGCCTTATTTAAAAGAAGCGCACACCTGACAGGTGTGAAAAGACATCAAATCTCGTTACAGTTTCTTCAACAACAGTACTGAACTAAAACATTGAATTGATCCCTAAAATACAAAGGGAATTATTTTCTCCAAAAATGACGCATTATAGACTTTTACCATAAAGACACACACTGTAGTACACTGAAATAAACACTCAAATATTTGTTATACCAGGCAACACAATCCAAATAGTTATGACAACTGTAAATGACCTAAAACTTCGTCCATTACTAAGTTGCTTAATTTTTCAGATTCTCTGGGTACTGTTGATTCAAGAAAGTTGTTTTGAGGTTTGTTTCGAAGGCTATATGATACTCTGCTGGAAAAATGGGAGTGTCACTACCAAAGATAATATCTCATTTCTTTTCCTCTACCCAAGAATTTTTTTCGGACAAATTTTTAGGTCGTTTACATCATACACTGTAAAAAAAACAGCACTGGCTTTGGCCAAATGTGAACGGTAAAATTTTACCACAAAACAGAACCAAACCAAAAAATCATACAATCATTCTGACCATAAGTTCAACACTACATATGCAGTTTTACCGAAGAGCAGAACCAAAATAACACATTGTACTCTGTAAATACGGCAGTACTCATTTTGAACCTCCGCTTAAATACCACAGCACAGAACCAAAATGGTAAATTGTACAATGCAATTAAAACAGGGTTCGTTTCGATGCAACTTACACACTGTTCTTACACAACATAACAGAGCCACAACAGTGTAAAAATTGTGCAACGTACACCAAAACAGCACTTGTTTGGATCCAAAGTTAAACATGTCCACAATTCTACTCCCACAACTGAATGAGATCATTTATTGGACAGAATACTTATATTATCGTTATCATTATTATTATTGTTGTGGGTACATTCTTTTACGGATTTATTTATTTGCGATTTGGAGAAATATTATGTGCACCACATACAATCGTCATAAAAAAAGACTGAACCAATTGTGCAGTTTTGAAATAAAATAAAATGAAACATTAAATCACATGATATCATTGTATTAAAGGACTGAAGTCATGTTATACTGTACCAAACTGTGATGTGGTAAATGATCGGGTATGACAACCTGCTTCAAGCAGTTTGAGTCAAATGTTCAAATGAAGTCAATCTGTCTCACGGGGTGTCCATACCCGTAGCTAAAAATGTACAAAGACTACATTAAGTATTAGATGTCTGCAAAACACATGGCGCACCTCTCCGTAGTTTTGTGGATAAGACGAAACACTCCCACAACTGGGTGGAACAGATCTGCCAAAAGTGAAACAAGAACCCTAGCACAAATGCAAAAGTCCAAAATGAAAGTGATTGAATCTGTGGGACATCCTACTGATTTAATTGTTTAAGTCATTCGAGTTCTATTCAAGAACATTTATTGGGAATGGTGACCAGCATTATGGCGAGAGGAAACCAGAAACAGTTCGGCGGAAATCCACGACAATCTATAGGTTGCTGGCAGACCTTCCCACGTATTGCTGCAGAGAAAGCCAGCATGAGTTGGACGTGAACTCAGAGCGACCGCATTGGTGAATAGATACCTTCGTCATCCCTTTGACCTGGCATGCTACCCAGCTGGGGGACCTATCCTGATGATAGTAGGTAACAGTCAAAATGTATTAAATCGGGTCAAAAAATGAAAAAATCAAGAAACCTTATTCAAAATTTAATCAGGCCACAAGCCTAATTATGAAGATAAAAGTGAGTATTGAAAGTTTAAATGAGCTAAAGTGAGGTGAGTTTGAAAGAAATCCTGCACACAAGATTGCCTGTTGAAATGCACTCGCGCACGCAGATGCACACACACACACTCATGGACAGACAGGTTCAATTCAAATTAAGATTCCAAAATGAACTGCTTCATCCATTTGCAAACATGATTGCATTCTTTCAGTGTGATGGAAAATGGCATGGGCATGAAAATAGTCACAAACCCCAATTCTAAGCATTCCCTTTCTGAGCTATCTGAATGTCTCTACAAAATACGATAGTCTAAGAATGCTGCAGGTCAACTTCAGCAGTTCCATTAAAACCACTCCGCCATCAGAATCTCTTGTCACGTGAAGATTCCCAAGCCGAATTCTTAAAATGTTCACCAAACTATCTAACTCTGAAACAGATGATCATGTACTATTGAGACAAAAAAAGAGAAAAGACTCATGGAACAAATCTTTGGGTGACCAGAAAAAAATCTTTCACCAAAATTCAAAATACACCAAAAACTCATTTTACACTCATTTCTCACTCGGCTTACCCAGATGACAAAGGGTGAAGAAAAACCTTGAGAGTTTTCTTCTCTTCATTTCAATTAAAACCATAATCTTCAGTTTACAGTTCCTTTTCATGGATCCATTCAGTTGCAAGATAGGACAAGGGAGGTAACTGAGCACTCCCCCAGCGTTATCCATCCTATCCAGAAATCAGACCAAGCCTCCATCCTAGTTTATTCAAATGACACATACTGAGCTTATATAATCGCCATGGTTAGGGGATAGTGATGTCAAATGGATGACTTCACATAACTTGGCCAAAGATAACTGGCCAATCCCTTACAGTAGTAAGTCACAGGTTGTACTGGGCCCAATGATACATACAGAAAATGAGGGAGATAGCCTACCCAGTCAATACTGAATGACCTTGATCAAGATGTAGAAGGCAATCGAGACAACTCTTCAGAATATCGACATTCAAGGGAGATAGCATCATCCGCTTCCCCATTCCTCCTCTATCTGATCAGCGAATCCATCCCCGTTTCGAGCCTGTCCATCTCTCCAAATCATTTCTGACGACAACAGGGAGGGCGGGAAGATTCCCATCTTTAAATAGCCGTCTAGCACCTGAAATAAACAGTAAAGTGATTTTTCGGTTTGCTGAAAACTGTTAGGCGTAAAATTTCCACGGATTTCTCAGAATAAATAGCCCTGTCCCTTTGGCCGGCCAGCCAGCCATAGTACTCGCATTTCACAAGAACAATACTTGCAGTGTTCAAACTTCAACTTGAAAAATTATGTTTACCATTCATACTGCAAAATTTTGTCAAAATAATATGAACTAACGTGTAACTCGAAGGTCAGCACATGTAATAATAAGAATGTAATAACAGACACGTGTACGCAATAACTCATGTGTAATAACTTTTGTGTATAATAGGAGGTGTGTTAACACATTACGGCCAGTGTAATAACACATGTAATAATAGAACAGAAGTTTAAAAACAAACAAAAAAATATGCAATCCTGGATGTGCATCAACAGGAGTATAACAACCGAAATATTGTCTCTGGGAAATCACTTTCAGACATGAAAATTTCTTTGTCTTAATGAAATAAACAACAAGACATTCAATTTTCCCTCAAGTCACAAATCGAATTCTATTACTTGTCCTCCATGTTAATTAATGTTTCCACACACCTCTAAATTCTTCTCAACCTCATAAACATACCTCTCTCAAACTGTTAATCTCCACCTCGGTTCGTCGGTACACAAACCCCGTGTCCCGGAGCTTCTGACCATCCAGGCACAAGTGCTTGTTGTACAGCAGTTCCTGCAAACACAACAACACTATAGATATAAAGTACTATTCGCCATGAATGGGTAGATATTAATGATGGAGTTATGCATGTTGGTACAAGTAGGGTCTCAAGCTGTGGATAAAAACGCGGGGTCTCAGGAGATGGATACACACACAGTGTATAGGTGCCAATTGGGGATTCCATTCTTTCTTTCTTTCTTTCTTTGATTTTTCTCTCTCTTTTTTTCACTGCACCTAAGTGGCATCTGTTAGGTCTTTGTGGTGCGACGCTATAGTATAACTACCAGCAGTTTCTCTTTTGGTTCAGATTTAATATACAATTTCGCCCAAGTATATGTACGTAACATTTCTGCCCCCGTTTCAAATCGTAACAACCCCACACATAACTCCTCACGAGTATCCCGTCTTGACTCACCAAGAAGCACACAGGCCTGACTACTCTTAGTACAAGGAATTCAACCAAACCATTACTGCCAGCTGTGAATTTTCATACCTTATCTGTCATCATACCTGGGCAATCCTGGAGTCATCACATTAATCACAACAGGATATCTTTTCCCATGCAATGGCGATTCAGCCCCAACCTGACTTAATCATTGTTCTCATACACTGCACGAGTAATAGGTTATCGCCTTGCCAACAAAAGGTCATTATAAATGCAGGAATGAACAAAAGACAAAAGACAACAAGAGATCATCATTAATGCAGCAATGAACAAAAGAGAACAAAACGTCATCATTAAAACAGGAATGAACAGAAGACAACAAAAGGTCATCATTAATGCAGGAATTAACAAAAGAAAACAAAAGGTCATCATAAATGGAGGAATGAACAAAAGACAGCTTTGACCCTAACCAAATTTGGCAGGAAAGCTTCGACATTTCCTGAAAATGGCAGGAATCAAAGACGGCACACAGACTAACAGCTTTTCAAACCATGGTTACAGGCCTGATTCTCTACAACAAAAGGCCATCTTTACAAATACATCTGTTCCTGTGCACATTATCCTAACAGATTCACCAAAACAGGTCGACATCAAATATTCACACTAAGACTCTCCAGAAAATTATCATCTCCTTTTTTTTGCCCGCTTTTTTTGCTCTAAACAACAAACTATACTGACAAATGTGAAAAATAAATAAAAAAATCTTCGCCAAACACTGCAAATTTCTGAAGACAGATCTGGGTCATCTGTAACGAACTGATGTCATAGTGAGTGAAAAGATCGTAATAACCTGTCTCTGAAAATGCCTTTTTTCTCCATATTAAACACAGTCAAATGTTTTGATCGTATGGTTTACTATACATGTAGTACTACACCTGTATCTGTATTTAATGCAGAAATATAACAACAAATCAAAACATTTGACTGCGGTAAGTACTGAGTGAAAAAAATTTTAAAAACCAGAGAGGATATCTTTAGATACAGTTTTTTATGCTCTTTTCATACACCACCACATTATTTTTGAGCGCTCGTTCACTTTAAGCATGGCCTTTACCAAAGATCCAGTTGCAGATAGCCCATTCCAGCTCGTTAACTAACACTGACACACACATACACTGTACCTGGTCTATAAATGGATTGAGGGGTGTGTTGAGTATTCCGTCTCGCTGACAGGCGTCCGCCCATGGCTCCATGTGCTTGTCATTGATGCCCTACACAACGCTTGACATGTTCAACTGTAACCAAACCGTGACCAGTGTCGATGTGTGATTAAGACACCGGAGACTGGTGAATGATAGAGTGTTATTCTATTATTTCACTGTGACAGACTTAGTGGCAGCAAGTCAGTCCTTCAAATCCATATGAGCAAACGAAGGCCCCTTTGCAAAATTTTGACATCTACTGCTTATCTGATTCTTACTTATTTTCCTTATTATCTCACTGGAGTCTTACACCATAGTGAACACAGTGAAGAATATTGCACCTATATGATGTTGGCCTTTAACTTTAGATTAAAATTCCATTCAATGGTTGTATTTTAGCCATATTTTTCACTCATTTGTATTGAAGTTGTAAATTTATCTAAAACTGAATAGAACTGTTCTTGGAAAAGTCTAAGACGCTATCGGTATATATCGTATGATTTCCGACCCAACACGGAGACATGAATCAACATGTCCTTTCTTATCTTCTTGGGTGCTATTGGCTTAATGTTTTCTTGGGCTGTTCCGTATTAGAGAGAATTTAGTCTACAGTCTGTGGTTGGGACTGTGGATTGAACTCACCTTGGCTATACTGGAGACGGCTGAACCCACATAGTCATGGTTGATGTTGAAAATCTGAGACACAAGTTCGCTTATTAACCCTTGAGCTGAAACAAAAGTCCAACAGAAGGATTAACCGCATCAGTATTTCGTTTCCAAACAGTACTTTGGATAAGAATTTTTTCTTTTCGCGAAGGCGAAGTGTTTGTCAAGCGAGCTTACTCTCTTACACGAAGAAGGCATTCGTTTTGCATTCAACAAATGAATTACCAGCCCCACCCCCTTTATCTTTTCAAAAATAAACCAAGTTGATTCGCGATAACATACAATATCTCAAACTCTAGATGTAAGTTAGAAGCTCATTTCCCAATCGCAGAACACAAGAGGTGAGCCTACGATTAAAGATGGCAAGACCCTATAATAACGCGAAGAATTTCTAACCAAGAACATATGGTAACAAATTTCCCAATTTCAAACACACTCAGAAAAATGGATTTATTTATTTGATTGGTGTTTTATGCCGTATTTAACAGTATTTCAAGAATACAATGACAGCCAGCGTTATGGAGGGAAGAAACTGGTCACAGCCTGCAGGAAACCCACAACCACCTGCAGCTTGCTGACAGACCGTACCACGTACAAACACAGAGTAGCCATTTGAATGATGTCAGCAAAGGTACCAGTATTCAAAACTAAATTCATGATGAAACCCACCACGAAACCGATAAAATGCATATAAACCCACACCTAAAATTGGTATATACATTATTTAACATATATAACCGATTGCAAAAATGTCTTGCATTTTTCTGCGCAGGAAGTTGAAAATGCTCATGTTTTATTTCCAATACTCAGTTATGGTTGGAAATTTGCAAATGGCTCGACCGTAGAAAGTTCAAAGCCTTGATCATTTGACAGATTCAAGGCACCAGGTAAGTTTTGTTGTGTGATCAAAGTTCTGTTTTAATGGCCAACTAATGTGAATTGTGTTATTTTTGGTCAAAACTCGCAAGGTGGTGTATGATGCTCATGTCTTTTCATGCATTTATTATTCATAGAATACATACACTTGAATTAATATCATTCAATCACACAGCCTTGTTTGTGGATTGTTACACTGTACACAACTGACGTGTAAAATCTAATACGAACTTTACTACTGTCACTGCCTATGAAGGACAGCTCCCATTACTTTTCACACCCACCCTGTCCTATCCTCCTTTGGACCTTCACATTTGTCCTCAAATCCTCAGCTCAAAGCAAATCTGGCCTCTCATGGGGAAAAGGGGTATGCCCGATACCCACACCATTTGGTGAACGTCCTCATGTAACACTGATTCGTGCTGCCACACCTCAAGTTTTTGACTCCTTAACTGGTTTTCATTATTTCATGTTAGCGAGTTGGAATTCTGAATTGAATGTCATGTCAAGAAAACCCACTGTCTTCATCCTGATGACATTATTAAGCATGACGTTAAGCCTCAAGCACTCACTCATTCCTTCCTCTTCACTGTTTCTCTCTTAATTTTTACCACCTTTGTTTATTATTTACCATGTATACATAATTTCTTTAATATTCGTTTGGAAAGTGATGTTAGAGGCTGTTTGGGAATTACATCTATAATTCGAACGCCCCATCTTGGACCAGGAATGGTACATGTATGGGAATGTCCGATTTGATGCTTAGCTTTGAACAAACCGTAAATCAAGATTAGATAGTATATGTCTTTCGTCATGTTGCATTTATGAGTGCTGTGTCAGCTTGCATAAAGCCTTGCAAATCAGGTATTTTCTAAGTCAAAAGCTTCCATTTCGTACCACAAGTGTAGCTCTCTGGAATAAAATTATACTACCCACGTTTACTCTCTATCTGTGTCATTTTTTTTAAATAGGCTGTTACCACCATTTGACAAAATTACTTCCTGGCCGAGTGATTATACAAGCATGACTGTCATACTGACTGACCAGTGCACTAATGACCACGGATTTGCTGCCGTGCTTTCAGCTTGGTCGGTGATGCCTATAGAAACACTTGTAAAGTCTTACGTTTGTTCCAACATGGAATGAAAATACAGGCATGTACGTCATGTGCAGGTAATTTCGTCACTAACTTGTTACGATCTTGTGGCTTTAAGCCGAGCTTCCTGGTTTCCTCCAGCTCCAAGAACTGCGAGACCTCCTCTTCATACCAATACGTAGGTTCTTAGATCATATGTTTAGCACAACAAAGGAAGAATGTGCCGAACTTAACATAGAATGGTCTATAAAATATAAAAAACAGATAAACGATATACAATCAATCTTCTAGATTATGGTCTTGGTTTTTTGTGTGTGTCAGATATTACAAAACTATTACAAACTGTATTCTGTCGGACGCTGTACTTGAGGACCGCGAATATAGTCATTAAAAGACAGTCACGTAGTCCCTTTCGTGACAGGAAGCCAGGGGATCACATATTACTGGGACGTCTCTCATTCCGCACTCTTTGGGTTTTTCCACTTGGCCGTGGAGTACACTGAGAAAGGTTGGGTGACAAGTTCCATGTTCTCTTGTAATTAGGGGGGAAACCCACGCACGGCCGGAGAGATACCCGGAAAAAAATTTAATTGTTCACCTGAGTATTATTAGAATTGTTATGTAGAGAACACTTTGAGCCACTCGTGCGCAGGTAGGTTGACAATTCAAAAACTAGATATTGATAGTTTCCTTGCAAAAAATTGACACCATGTTGATAGTTTCCTTGCAAACAATTGACACCATATTGTTCAGGTAATAATAAATTTCGTTACTACAGGCATGTCAATGCGTACGTGAACGAAGAAACCGTTATTCCATCAAGAAAAGCCATA